>JARYHS010013630.1:178047348-178110341 GCA_031002005.1 Vandiemenella viatica
TGTAAAGGAGGGAAACTAGGTGCACATAGAAATTACAATCACACAATCACTGTAACTAAAGGAGCTAGTTTGAGTTTCATCGGGAGATAGGAGGCGCGTACAGATTATTCAGAAGGAACAGAAGACCATATATATAAATTAGCTGTTGGCTTCAAGAATTGGGAACGTTTTCATATGTTGGTCAGGCAGTTGGGAACGAGAATAAGTTATGGAGGGAAGTGGTGAATGATAAACCTCAAACAGTAAAAGGATTTGAAGTAATAATATACACAAGTAGATGTGTAGAAAAAAATGCTGCCTAGGGGTATGTTGCGTCGCGTTTAATAACAACAATAATAAATTAATTAATCCTGTACTATTACAATGAGACCTTCAATAGTTTCATTTGTTTTTATAAGATATTTCCACAATCTCCTTTCATCATTCCTTACTTCCAGGACATGATAATTTAATAGTTCAGCAAGAATAAAAGAACAGATGTTTTAGGAGTAACGGAAAATTTAATTTAATCATATACAGCAAAAAAATCTTTTTCGCTTCTACCACCTGCGTAACGAGATCGTAGTGCAAAAGTAAGTAGTCGGCTAACTGAACGGTTAGCGTCGATATATCATTTATTACTTCATTTGAGAGTGTTAAAAGTGTTCAGTCATCAGTGGCCTTGAGACGCGTCGACTTTTTTAAATTTTTTTATTTAATGGCATTTGGCCGTGTTAGCCATATAGCCAGCTCAATATGTTCGTTTCTCTTACAATGTACAGATTTCTTATAAGTGTAATCATTTTCTCTCTTGTGTAAGGACGACACAACATTTAATTAAAACCACCCATGCCCTAGGCCGGACTCGAACCGGCGACCGCTGCAACGAGAAGCAAGCACGCTACCCCTACGCTGCCGGGGTGGGCCCACATGTCGACTTCCTTCATAACTAAACGAATCGCAGCCGCTGTTCTAAAAATAGCTAACAGAAGTGTTACGCTTGACGTTGTTTATATGGAGATTTTATGTAAAACTTAATTTTAAGGGAAATATTATCACGCATTGATTAAGACCTTTTCGAGACGTCAAATGTTTTAATCGTAGTATTTTTTTCGGTGTTTCTCACGTGAAATAAGCACATAGAATTAATAAGCTATAGTGTTAAGTTTTTCTTTGTGTGTGTCTCACTGAAAACGATAAATTAGAATATCGTCTCCTCACAAAAATTTTCATTTTGCACAGTTTAGGACCAACGGAAATTTATCCACGGGTATTTAATTTTTAACAGAATTTGGCGAGTGAAATAAATGTTGTTATGCATCTTTCAAATATGATCCAAGCGAAAATGTCCAAAAACATGACTGATGAAAATGTCGAGAACATGCACAATATGGTATTGGACGATCGACAACTTAAGGTGTGTGATACCGCTCCAACTGTAGGAATATTGGTTTATTTTGAATCAAGAATTAAATATCAGAAAGCTATTTGTAAAATAGATACTTGTTAAATGTTGACGAAAACAAATTTGTCAGCAACGTGTGGACTGTTTTAAAATGGATCCCACCAATTTTATGCGTCGATTTCTTAATATGGATCAGACGTATGACCGACACTGAACGCCAAAAAAAGAAACAGCAATATAAAAAGTTGTGGAAGGTATTGCCTCTGCAGCAAAAAAAGGCGAAGTTGATATTCCAGAAAGATCTTGACCAGTGTTTTTTTTTTCTTTTTTTGGGGGGGGGGATTCGTGTCAGCAATTATACTAAATTTCAAGTTCCAATTGTCGTCAAAATTTTGTGGTGATTAGAATATGGAGAGAGTCAATGTCTCTTCGTATCCTGTTGTTCATAGACCTGTGAAATGTTTGCAAGCAACTTCATCTGTTTTTCAAAATACGTGCAGTAGAAGTTGTCGGGGAATACATAGTTACCTTGGAGGAATTGACCGTTTCATAACAACTTTCCGGAAGAAATTTAACTGAGCTTGTTTAGCCTTGCCTTCCATAAGCAAATAAGGTTTGTGTTATTGCAGCATTTGTGAATGGCCATGGTGTGTATGCACATTGTGGCGTGTTCTTTGAGTTATTGATGAGAGATGAAAGAAGAGACACGATTAAAGCCGGTGCCGACCTATTCAGGCCTACGCTTCACTCTCCTGTAATATTTACGTTTATGTATTTCACCTGTGGTGATAAACTTAAAAATTCATTGATAATGTTCATATAAGAATTTTTTAAAGTGGTGCTTCTTACATCTGAAATTTTTTTAAATTCTAAGATGAATATGAAACTATTCTTCAACTAGTCATATTCTAAGCTTGCCTTACAGGGTTACCTGCAATTTTTATTATTATTATTATTATTTTACTATTTAACGTCTCTTAACAGCGAGGTCTTTAGAGACGGGAAATGATGGGGTGGGAAATGATGGGGTGCAAGGAATGGGAAGGAACTCGGCCATGGCCTTTTGAAGGAAGCATCCCGCCGGCATTTGCCTGGAGTGATTTGGGAAACCATGGAAAACCCAAATCTGGATGCCCAGACGGGGATTCGAACCGCCGTCCTCCCGAATGCGAAGCGAGAAACCTGCAAATTATCTGTTACATTGCTGTTATTATGAATTTACAATAACCATAGTAACGAATTATTTTCTTTAAAGCTAAACGACAATCTTGATATAATACTGGAAAGCAGTGTTTTATACTCCACACTTTTGAAGAAAAACAAAGTTTAGTTATGCCACTATTATTCTGAAATTGTCTCAGCGCTCTTTTACATAAAATAAAAGTCTACGGTTCTGTTTCAATTTGACATATATGTCGACTGATTTCTTGCTCGTTTTCCCTTTCGTTTTAGGTTCCCAAACTCGAATGTAAACAGAGTCCTATTGCTGTCGTCACGCTATCTGTCCGTCTAGCTGTTAAACATGTGTTTCCTTGACCCCAGACTGGTTAACGTAAAATTATGTTGTATGTGGATTCCATAGAAGTTAAAAAACTCTATTCCAACATGTGGCGTAGAGTTGTTTAGAACTCGACATATACAGTGCTATAGTCAACATCATCACCATCAAGGGTTTCCTGCTATTCAGCAGGTCTATTCCCAGTGACAGCCTTCCAAGCCTCCCTTTGCTCCGCCAGTCTTTTTGTCTCTATATATTTCCCATTTATCATCATGTCATCAAGCGTTTCCTTTCTTCGTCGACCTCTTCTTTTCCCTCCATTTACAATCCCCTCCAGGGTGGTTTCCTCAACAATTGACCAATCCAATTCCTTTTTCTGTCCCTTATTGTTTATATAACGGACCTTTGTTCTCCTAGTGATTCCAGCACCTCATAATTCCTTACTTAGTCTTTCCAACTTATTTTATCCATCCTCCTCCATATCCACATTTCGAAAGCATCAAACCTCTTTTCATCTTCTCTACGTAGCGTGCATGTTTCTGCTCCATATAGTCCTACACTCCATACGAAACATTTACCTAGTTTTTTCCGCAGCATTTTATCCAGCCTTCTGCATAGTAAATTTTTCTTTCTATTGAAAGCTTCCTTTGTCATTGTGATTCTAGTTATTACCTCCTACTTGCAACTCATATCACCACTCACAATACTCCCGAGATATTTGAAGGACTCCGCTTGTTCAATTATTTCTCCTTGTAGCTTTATCATCATTTCTATCTTACTCCTTCCCACCATCATACATTTAGTTTTTCTCCTATTGACTAATTACGAATTGCTTAAGCCCTTTGTCTAAAGCCTCTAACATTCTTCTGAGTATCTTGACACTTTCCGCCAGCAAAACCATGTCATCAGCAAACCTTATGCAGCTAATACTAACAGTACTATAATAATGTTTATATATTTTTCAATGGAAATAAAATTTTCGGTCAACACCAAAGTAGTCAGTGTTGGACCATTCTTGTTATAAAGTCAATCTCAAAATTTAATTTAGGCTACCTAGGAACTTTAAAATATCGAGCATGTCTTGCATTTAAATAACATACACTAAAAATTGCCTACGTACATCTAATTTAGTTTGCAAGAAACAAAGCATAATAGGCTAGAATATTGTACCTGCAGATCCTGAGTCTTCTAGATTAGCCGCTGTTAACCCCAGCTGTGAGGTGTTTCTTGGGAAAGGCAAAGAGATTTGTCATGGGGCTGTGCTTGTGGACACTATTGGTTGTTGAGGTTTCATACCTAAACAGAAGGAGGAAGAGGCTACTCTCCGAGTTTTAACTAATGCCATATGAGAGCCCACTCGTTTTCCATTGCTTTCAAAATAAAGTCTTTATCCGGTGGTGTTTATTGTTAGGTCTACACTTATTTACTTCATCGTGAGTGTTAGGCTGTGGTTACACTGCAAGCGAATTCGCGCGAAATAGCGCGAATTCGCGCGAAGGAGAAGTGGTTACAGTGCAAGCGCATTCGCGCGAACGTAGTCGCCGGAAGAAGTGGTCACGCGATTCAAAGCGGTTTTTAGAAGCTAAGTAAAATTGATCATATACTCGACTGGCAAAAATTCAAGAATATGGATACTGAAGAAGAATTTTATTTTCTGAAAACCCATTTTTGAAACTCTTTGCATCTGAAAAGAGGAAGAGGCAATTCTGGGTTAATCAAATATTCTTGAATCACCATTTGAGTGAATATTTCAAACTTTTCGATGAATTAAAGAACCAGCCACTAAAGTTTTATGAATATTATCGTATGACTTATGACACATACTCATATATATTGAATGCAATAGAAGAAATAACAAGGCAGTGTTACTTCAGAGAATGTATTGCACCATCTGAAAAACTGTCAAATTTTCAGAGGAAAAGTAATTCCAAAAGGCGGGTGACTAATAGGTCTACCAATATAGTATATGATGTACGAGAAACTCTTAAAGTGTATTTTAATAGTGATGTTGGTGCCATACCACAACAGTATAATATTTAATGTGAGTTGTATTAATACTTTACTATGCATTTAGACAATGTACTGCATGTAACATTAAAAATAAGTTTACATAAAAATCGTTAACTTATTGGCAACATTTAATTCAGCTGCTATTTCTTCCCATAACTTCCTTGATTTATCACGGTTATGATATCCTTTATGATTCTGATCCCACAATATTCTTCTTTCAAACACCAAACATATCATTTTTTCACAATCCATAATAATACGTAAAACAACTGAAATAACCAAAGGATGGATTCACGCGAAATAAAACCTTTTCCACCTATATGGAATCTACAGCACTTGCCTCAGCCTACAATGGAATCGCTCCATTCGCGCGAAAAAAACAAACCCGTTTGAACTTCTAGCGACAACAAGCGATTCGCTCGACCAATTCGCTTTTACTGTAACCGCCTGCCTTTGTTTGTATGTGTTTGTTTATAATAGCGATTTCGCGCGAAATCGCGCTATTTCGCGCGAAGGATTGTTCGCGCGAATTCGCTTGCAGTGTAACCACAGCCTTACGTGGTCTAAATGGATCCGCGGCAAGGATCGTGTTTTTTTTTTTTCATTTTTTGCGAGTTTGTTAAAATAAGAAAACATTCCCATTTGCCGTCTTTAAATAGTTCACATCTGCAGCCTTCAATGTGGAACTGTAATATTTTTTGCCTCTCCGTCATAGTATTTGGTAAGTATTAGAAAGAAAAAAAGATCATTAATACACACACAATGGACAACCCGCGCGAAACATCGGGTAAATTCTAGCATTAAATAATAATAAAATCATGTCATGGAAAGCAAGTGTGTAGGAAAATTGCCAATGGGACACATGTGCCATCGCAATACACTTAAATTGAGTTAAAACAAGCAAAAGTTTCTTTTCCGATTGCTTTGCATTATATCAGTACTATTTAATTGAAACTGCTCTTAATTCCAAATGAATTTCATCCTCCAGTAAATTTGATTGGAACTGAATGATTACGTTAGTGGCGTGAGTAACTGCGTGACCCGCCGTTGGAGCAATTGACACATGAGATATTTTTTAAGGACATTAAAAGCCGCTGGCGCAGTACCTTAATTCTCAAAGATCAACTCGCAACTGATTGACCCCTGTACTTAAACAGCTAGACCAAACTATTCACATACCGAGGGTCATCGATTCGAATCCGGCCTGGGGCATGGATCTTCTTCTTCTTCTTCTTCTTCTTGTTCTGGTCCCTATCCGTTCCGGATGTCGGGAACCAAATTGGCTGTCTCGTCTCTGTTGGTTGATGCTTGGATTAACTCCGTAGTTGTCTTGGAGGTCCATGCTCTCAGATTATTTAACCAAGAAGTTCTTCTTCTACGACCACTTCTCTTTCCTGCTATTTTACCCTGGAGAACATACTGCAGGATTCATAACGGCTATTATTCCTCATGACCATGGTACTGAAGCTTTCGTGTTTTTATGGTGATCAGTATTGACGGATGGTATATACTAAATAATATGTTCGTACTGTATTATCCTGAGTATGTTTAACAATGAAGCAAATGATGATATGTTCAAGTGCTGATAAAATACAAACTGTATGGCCGAAAAAGCTAAACGCCAATGTTTTAAAAGAATATCTCCACTTTTTGAGCTGATTGGAGTGGTTAATTGGCTGACTCCAATGAGAAGGCTAGCTCGCGAAGAATCAAATTGTATATTAATATGTTCACTCTACAGGAAATTACAGAGTGTTATGGATGGAAAAGCCCATTTCATCTCGAACACATTTAAGCAGCTGCTCGTTTAATTTTGAAATTGCAACACTGTTGATTAATCTCATCAGCCGAAAAATATATAAATTATTGTTACGAAGAAATTATAATCATAGTTCCAAAAAACATTTGATTTGTTAAGCAAATCATCATTTCAACATCACTGCTTGAATTGATTACGGACACACATTGAATTCTTTTTACTATTTCCATATTACGAAGCCTCAGACACATATGTCTGCGTTAGGACAATCAACGCACGACTCTCTGCTGCTTACAGTCGCAACTATCGAGGATCGTAGCACTACTTATCGATATTAAAACTTGTTTTATCCCTCAAAGACTACGGACTCTACAGACTGGGGAATCTTACAAGACCCCCAAATCAAATTGCATACATTTGTACAGTCTTTTATAAACATTTACATAAAGAAATGATTAATGGGTTCTGATACTGCCACAATTTTATCGGTTTCTTAATTTTCGAGTGCCTTGTGCTATACGAAAGGTCGGCCAGTTTCAGTATAAAAGAGAAACGGAACCGAAATTAACTGGCTCCTACTTGTTTAATGGTATTGTTACGATGTCCTCCTGAAATGACAATGGGACATAGAAATCTGGGCGAGTTTTAATCCCAAGTCTCCACCAATGATGCTCCAGAAACGTAGCTCTGTACCATCTCGCTCTTGCGTGTCTCCATTAGTCCACGAGCCGCGTGTTCCAGCAGACGCCACCAGCGGGTGAAAGCTAATCCGGTAGATCACGGAGGCCGTGCTCATCCCGCTAATAGGTCAGTGCGCCTGCGTCTGCCGCAGCAGCCCACCTCTGGCGTCTCCCACCGCCGCGCCGCGCCGCTCCTCGCCGTGACGTTGGCAGCAGTGGCCCGGCCCGGCCGCTGTTACCTGAACTTCCGCGCCACATTGGAGTCCCGCCGGGCAGTGCGCAAGCGCCGTGTCGTTCCGCCGCGCCGCTCGGCTTATCTCTGCGTGCTCTGTGCTCTGTGCTACGTGCGTGTGTGTGTGGCGGCGTGCGCGCCAGCGCGTCTCTCTGACAGCTGACGCTCGAGTCGCGTGGGAAGCCACTGATTGTTTGTCATCAACTGGTGAGTGTGCAATGTTTGTTTATTTGATGTCACAGCAATAGCTCACAGCACCTAGAAGGCGCACAGCTTGCCTCTCAACAGGTGTCCCTTGTTTTCTTTAGTACTATTCTTTAGTAGTGTTACGTGGATTGTTAACTGACAATTAAAAAAAAAAAAAATGATCGTTGTTTCTATATGCAAAACACCATCAGATTGAACTAAGAGTCTTGTAATTTACGGCTTCACTATCTAACTGAGATTTCAAATTTTTATTTTAAAATTAGAATACTCATTTATAGTCCAGTAAAATTAATGCTACGATTTGAAAATAACTATTAAAATGTTGATATCTCTGTAGTTTCGATATCTTTTCTTTGAACTTTCTTCAAGTTGCCCTTCTGACATTTACTTGTGGCATTTACGAAAGTTTTTAAATAGTTATGAAATCGCCTCATACTACAACTTATTTTCAATCTTGTTCTGCGTACTATGAAATTTCAGTGAGTTTTTCCCTTAGAATGTGTTATTAGTCTGCATACCTCTTCAGTACTTGTAGATTGTACTTGTTGATCTCGGTTGAACTCCAGAAATATTTCTTGAATAGGAACATTACCTCTGACTTTTTGCTGTCTCCTCTATTATTTTAAAGAAGAGTACCAAAGGGTTTTAAGTATTAATATTGCTGTTGACGATGCCAATAATATCAGGCTATTTTTTTCTGAAATTTATGCTTCTTGTTTTAAAGTTTTACTGTCGCCATACGGACCTTCAACAAGTTATAAGCAACAATCATCGCAATAATTAGGAAAAAATATTTATTTGTTTTTCAGTCGGTACTATCGTTCAGCCTTTCCTTTTCGCAGTGTGACGTGTTTTCTCGCTTGTACCTGAATACGGGGTGCCGCCCCCTCCTGCTCTATCATTATAACGGAATGCGTGTACGCTCCCAGCAAATGATGCATGGGAGATCGGTCCGACTGGACCACTTTTTATGTTTCGCTGCCTTGCAATTACCTACCGAACGGCGAAAATTGCTGGCTTCTCAGGCGAGTTTACCAGCAGTGTACTCGTTTAATAAGACCTGCTTGTAATTCTTCTTGAGTTGCTCCCTTCGTGTCGATAATCAATTCACATAAAGCATCTCAGAGATTCCAGCGTTAAACTGGCGGCTGCAGCAAAATGGGAAACTTGATCGTGGAACCACAAAAGGACGGAAAACTCGGCAACACATGGAAAGTCAAGGAATGTGTTGGAAGACTCAAAAGAAAAAAAACCAGAGTTGACTGTTCACTGGAGACGGTGCGCGTATGCTGTCAATGCGAGGTTAGTCGTTTCAAAGCGACATAGTTTTGGTTCATTAATTTTTAATGGTTCGCTATGGTCGTTTGGCTTGACATCTCTGTTCTCAGAATTCAAGATGCTGTTGCGCGAGGATGAGTCATTTCTTTGTTAATAGTGACTCACTGTGAGAGAAAAAGAGGAACGGTGTCATTTTTTCCCCTTAAAGATTTGCAATTGTGCTATCAAAATCACTCACTATCTCTGTAAACATCTGGACTGGCCATACAAAGTCTAACTGATAGCGTTTCTTTTCCACAATTTCCCTTCTTTTCTTCGCTTCCGATTGATAATTTCTTTACACAAGTAAATTAGTCTTCTGGTGTCATAATTAATTCAGTCTTGTCTTCTGATCCGTAAAAATCAAGCTAGACACAAAAGAATGTTTTATTTCTTAAAAACCTTTACCTTATTTCTCAAAGACAAAGATCGCTTGGCCCCGGAATCCTTTCTATGAGTTTATTTAGGCTGCTTCGGCAGATGCTTTACGGGATACTACCGAGGCTCCTCACTATCTTATACTGTACGATATACCATGTTCTTCTATAACCATTATCTTCATTTCCTTCCTGTAGATCTTTCAAGGCATGAGCTATGTAATTTTTAACAGCTTAAGTGCAGTTCATTTAGTTTATTTATTTCTTTTTTGTATTCCCTCTCTACAAATGCAACAAAAAAAAGCATGTAAACGCAGTAGTTTGGAAATTGTATAGAAGGTTTCTTCTTATGTATTATATTTGGACAAACTACATCGGACACTCTAAAAATCAACCGATCTAGTCATATTACCTCCCGTAACATATCAAATTAGATAGTATCAAAGGATAAAGTATATATGGTAAAATGATTTTTAGCGATTACTTTTCCGGCGATATGGAGGGAAAATAGTTGTTACATACTTAAATAAGAGACGCAACGTCAGAAAAAGTAACAGAAGAGTAGCTGGCGACACGTATATCAACTATTTACCATTTGCTATTGGGGACTGGCACTGAAGGGTTGTAATTAAGCAATAACGTTGACAGATTTCATCTAGAAGCTTCATCAACTCTGTCAGCCAAAGAAATTTCGAATCGTGTCATCAAGATGTGGCTCACATGATGTCTCTTTCAACACATTTCAAATTTTTGTTGCCTTAAAAGTCTCAAGCTCCCTGCTGTTCTTAGCATCAGAGTGACATCAGTTATTTTGAGTTTTAGAGGCGGGATAGATAGTACAAAGTGCTGCTCCTGCTTGAAATAGTTAAGAGAATTAACTACGTTAAAAATGTTTGTCCTTACAACTGTAGCTTTATTTACAGTAACGCTCCGATAGCCGCTTCAACATGCCATCTTTAACATCAAGCTAGCTTTCGATGATTCTTTTTTTTTTTTCGTCAAGTGTAGTTTCATACCAGATAAATATCTTTACTATTCACACATAGGATTTATAAGTAATTTTCTTGTGGCATGCTGTGGTACATGACGTACTTGTCCGATTTAAATCTAGAAAACTGCTTCATGGTAAAAATGTTAATTAATGCATTTTATAACTACCAGTTTTTACTATCTCCAATTAAAAGTGAAAAGGCTGAATTGAGTAATATCACATCATGCATTTTTTTAAAATAGGCAATCGGTCATTAGCCAGCACTCAATGTATTTTTGTATATCGTCAATGTTAATGGATCTTCAAAATTGTATGTCAACCTTCAATTATAGTACAGCACAGGACAAACATCCATTCCCTCGACCGGACTCAAACCGAAGACCATCGGTACGTGGAGCTAGCACTCTAGCCCCTACGCTACCGAGGCCGGTAAATGTAATTTTACGTAATATCTTTGTGATATTAATATTTGGATGAAACACAGACCGCCATAATTCGAGTAATCATGATCCACGGTAGCATACAAGAGAAAGTTAAAGACGCTTAAATACTACACCTTTGACAAATTGTCCAGTGGAAGGGACTCCGTTTCGTGTAGTGGCGCGGTCCAGACAGCTTTTTATGGACCGGCACGCACTCTCCGCGTTCCTTTGGCGGCAGCAATTGTCGTAATGATGTGGCAGCAAGCGTCGAGGTGATGGCAGGGACCGGCCCCCATTTAATGCTACTAAGGAGGGCGGCTAATTGGACAGCGCGAGGTCCGATAATGAAGGGTCACCAGCCCTTCCTTAGCTAGCCTTCAGACGTAACTTCTCGGGACTGGCGAGGTGTGTAACCATTTTATTCAAAACTCAGTTCACTTGCTAGCACAAAGAATTAAACGAAACCCAACACTGTTAACTTTTATGACCTCGAAGATTGACGCAATTGCTTATTGGATTCGTGTTTGGGAGAATCCAATTTTATTATTCCGCTATCCAGATTTTTGTTTTTGTTTAAAGTAGTAATTATAATTCGATGCAATGCCACGAGGGTTGCGTTTATAAGATATTGCCATATCTAACAAAAGTGTTAGCCGAAAGCTGAAAAGCCAAAAACCACTACCGGCAGTCGTTGAAAATATAGTGGTTAGTTTGGTGAGAAAAAGCGAATGTCCTAAAAGAGGAACAATCAACAGAAATCATCCTGAGCAAATCTAGACTGCTCTGATGTTTGCAGTTGACTTACTTCCAACCACTTGTTACCAATGACATTTTAATATTTCCCGAGACGTCTAACTCGATGTATGTACCTCGGATCGACACCAACACAAAGTATGAGTAGTTTTCTCATGCCGGCTCCGGTAGCGTAGTGTGTAGTAAGTGTACGGTATCCTCCTTATTTATAAATTAACGCGATTATATTTTATAATTTCCAATATCGGATCAGAACTACAGCATCTTTATTTATAATCTAAATCCATTACTGGGTTTAAACCACGGCTGAAAGTAAATTATCTTTTAAATGAAATCAGTTATCTTTCAATTAACAACTCAAATAGTTTATTACACGCTCACAACAACAATTACTACGCACTTATGTTTTGTCATCCTATTTACAAACATTTTTCTAACTGAACACAATATTTACAGCCCATTTGTACAATTATACTTCTCCTTTACCCTGGGGCTAATCCATTTTAATGTTAAACTACACTATTGCGTTCCTCCCACCAGGATTATGGATCGACTTTATTATTCGTGCTTCTCAAGCCATCTTTTTCAACATCTACTCGAAACCAGAGATCTTCTTCTCTCAGGCTCGATGCTCTCTGACCTTGAAACTTAAATGTCCAAATGCTCTCTGACCTTGAAACTTAAATGTCCAAAGTTACACAATCAAAATTAATTAATAACAAATTATTTTTATAATAATAAATTTCACAATTCATGAGGTTGTGTATTTCACACAAACAAGCTGGCTTATTCCGAGGGTCGCCAGTTCGACTCCGGAATGTGGGTTTTAATTATTTGTTGTGTTCGTCCTGTAGTGTAAGTATTAAAAATGTTGCTTGCACGGAAAAACTTGGAGCTCAATTATAACAATTTTAGCTGGCTGTATGGTCGGAAAGAGCGATTGCCAAATTTTTAAAATTGAGGGGGGGGGGAGTAACTTTAGCTCTTAACGTTCAGGAGAAGCTTTTGGTTAAAATGAAAGTGCTTTGGACTTCTCATTGATGAGTTTGAGCACAGGTTTCTTCAGTTTATTTTCATTTTTTTGACTTGACAGCTCGTCAACATCATTAGAGGCGGGATGGGACTGGGGACAAGGAACGGGAAGGAATTCGGCTATGGTATTTTGAAAGAACCATCATGGCATTCGCCTGAAGTGATCTGAGGAAACCATGGAAAACTCAAATCTGGATGCCTGGATGGGGATTCGAGCCTGCGTTCTTCTGAATGCTAAACCAGTTTTCAGTTCTGGTTTATAATCATTACCCACTACCTGAAGCAGCAAACTGATCAAACTGCTGTGAATCTTTCTACAAATAAAAGATATATGTTTGAAATTTCCTCTACCCGTATTAGATACGCGAACTTGCAGATTTTTTTACGACTAATAACCGTTGTCATCAGCCGATATTATATGCAGGAAATTGCGTGTCATGTTCTTCGTCTCTAGTATCAAAACTAAAATGTCACCCAAGCCGTTTAGTGAAGACAAATTATTTACTTATCATCCTCAATCGCATTTTTACTCTAAAACAGAAATTTTGTTCCCTGTTTGGTGTTTAGGTTACATGAAATATGTTACTGATACTGTTAATCATCTTCCATTATTGAATTTACGTTTCTTTTTTTATGTAATTTTCCGATATTATTTGTTACCATGAACGTAATCGTTTTCACTATTTTACAAAATATCACATTTCAGCTTTTAGTGTTTGCAGAGAAAAGCACAAAATTCAACTCAGGACCCTCAGTGCGTTTCTCACTCAGCGGATTGTAACAGTTTATCGTTTCTCCTATGGAAGATACGCCGTGCCTTGCCCAAGTGTGCTTAGTGAGCACGACTTGGCAATGACGGAGGTGTGCCCAGCTGCAAACAAGCCGCCCACGCTCTTCACGCGAATCCTGCGTCAGCGAGCTTCTACCGCTCCACTGCTCTTGGTTCGCTAACGAGTTCTTCGCTAGATGGAAGTAAGCGATCTGACATTTAGAAACTGACAAATACGCCTTATTATCAAATTTCTGATTAATTTAAGACCACATATTTTTTTATAACATTGCAGCTTTGGATTGAACAACAGATAATAATAAACGAAAAATATTAGTCGTTTGAGAAAAGAATTTTTGTTGTTGTTTGTTTCTGGCTTTACGCCTTGTTGACGTCGAAGTCATTTGTGGCGGGAAAGAACTTGGGGTAAGGTACGGGAAGAAACTCCACCATGGTATTTTTGAAGGAATCATCACGGCGTTCGCCTGGTGTGATTTGGGGAAACCATGGAAAATCAGAATCTGGATGGTCGGATGGCGATTCGAACCCGTGTCCTCCCAAATGCGAGGTGTAGCCTTACCGCTCACCGACCAAGCTCGATGAGAAGGAAAAAAAAAAAAAAAAAAAAAAATCTTAACCTACTTGGTAGTCAAGGAAAGCGTAGCACATATTTGTTTTTTCCACAATGCGGGTTCCGAGTGCAGCCGTATTTCAATATTGTATCTACGGTGCGCCTTTACGTAACTGATTTTTCTGCCGTTGCTGTCACGGTTGTGCTCATAGCATGTGAAGTACGCTGTGACGCTCCGTGGTTCGGATTCCGCGTAAAACTAGAGGTTCCCTTTACTTGATGGGTTTACCGGGTTTAGGTTAGGGTAGTCACGGCAGAAGCGCATGCGCGGCAGCAAATGGAAAACTGTCACCCCGCCGCCGAACAACCCTTCTAGATCTATCGGCCAATAATACTCTACGAATTATTCTGCTTAGAGCGGCAGTTTGAAAGTATGTGATTGGGTAATGTTTCTCACAATCTGTTTTCGATTTATGAATTGTGTGTATGTGGGTTTGGCAGATTTTGTTTTTATGATATTTTCGTATCTGATGGCTTAGGGTGCGTCTATTAGCTTGCATAGGATTTGGTAAGTGGAAAAAACGAAATGTGCAAATACTGAACCTAATAACACCAATGTAGATACCAACACACAACTAGCAAATTGTACATCAAACATGATTGAACAAGCTGTAATATTAAATGTGAGTTTCAACGCAAATTCCTCGCTGATGGTGCCTCAATGAGAGGTAAAACCCGTACGGAAATAAACAAATTAAAACACTTACACCTTCGCTCTTAATTACCAATTAATTAATTAACTGTGGAAAAATAGCATGCAACAACACGAATTCACATCAAGCAGCTTTGAGTGAGGTTGACCATGTAGAATTTTTGTGGAAATTTGCGTTGGGCTCCAATTCAAATCCTCCTGCCCTTCGGCTAGGGATAAAACGATACGAGTAAATACAAGTACTTACTCGATACATTTCTTCCAATACCAAGTGCTTTTTGTATCGATACTTTAAAAATAAGTATCAAGTAGGTATCGGTCGAAAGTACTCGTATCGGTGTGTATACCAATATCACGAATATCATGATTTCATTTAACACGTTAATTGATACACTAAACGCTCATCTACAATATAAATAATATTCTTTTAGTTGTCGTTATTGCATTTTTTTCAACACATTCTTTTTCTAAGATTGTGTTGTTGGCAAACTTATTTGTCTATGCCCGGCCTAAACAAAAAAACAAAAAAAATCTCTGCCGTCCCGTCAGTCGCCATTTATGTTGTGGTCGTTATTGACTCATTGTTTTGTTTTCGTTCTGCGTTCGTAATTCTAACCTAGGGCTGTCGTCGATGGTTTGTGATTAGTTTTTCTTTAGGTATATTTTCTGATTAGTGTTGCCCAAAATCGGTCTTGGTCTTGCAGTCTTGGTCTTGGTCTTGCATTTTTGCAAGACCAAGACCAAGACCAAGACCAGGTGTATTGATGCAAGACCAAGACCAAGACTGGCCAAGTCTCGTCTTGTTCTTGCATTTGGGCAACACTATTTGCTGATTGAAAATTGAAAGTCTAATGTGTGGCAATATTTCAAGAAAAATGATGACAAAAACGCAAGCTGCAAAAAATGCTTTAAAACTGTGCGGCTTTGTGGCAATACTTCTAATTTGCATAAGCATTTAAAAAGCCACCCCGATATTGCACCTGTTAATAGAAACGACAAGCTTTCAATGTAAGTACGACATTTATTAATCTACAAATCATTTTTGGGAACAATTTTAGACCCACGTTTCAAAAACCTCAATTTTCAAGATACAAATGCATGTGGGAGGACGATACAAAAATTAAAAACAATATTATTAAAGAAGATCCGACAATGTCAACCAGTGGATCTGAAGAAGAAGCAATCCACGAAGATTTTGATTTTTGGTTGCACCACGAACAACTTGCAGTTGGCCAAAAGCGGCGCCGTGTTAACTCAAAAGTCGATGAAGTTTCAATTTATTTGTCTAATCCAGTCTGCTCTTTAAAAGCCAACCCATTAGAGGACTGGGACGAATTAAAACACATATTTCCATGATTATACAAACAAGCGCGAATTTATTTAAACATTATCGGTTCCTCTGTACCCTGTGAAAGGCTTTTTTCCAAAGATGGCGCAACAATGACTACATCCAGAAATCGTTGCAACAGGCAAACACAGAAAAACAAATATTTTTGTGGAACACTTTTTTCATAAAATTAGTTTTATTTTGTCCTAATCGGTATTAGTCCTGTAACGATCAGAAAGGTGAAAATGTAACAAATATCTTTCGTCAAATAAATATATATTTTTATATCAATAAATACTATCAATACTTATTACATACTTTTTTTTATTTATTCCAAATTTCACTACGAAAAATCAATCGATACGAGTAAGTATCGATACTTTTTAATGGATACCGAATACGTATCGATGCTTTATGACCGATACTGTATCGAGTAAAAGTATCGATACCTTAGTGGTATCGTTTTATCCCTACCTTCGGCCATCGAAATTAAAATTATTTTATGCCATTTTTAGAAATGAGTCTCAGATTTTCGTTTGCAATATTCTCCGGGTTTACATGAAGTTCCAAGCAAAGTATCGATTTCTCTATCTTCTTACGATATAATAAACGTAACTACCTACTCGTAAATACACTGAAGAGCCAAAGAAACTGGTATAGGCATGTGTATGCAAACACAGAGGTATGTAAACACTCATAGAACGGCAACGCCAATAAAAGACGACAGGTGTCTGGCACAGGCGTTAGATCGGTTACTGCTGCTACAATGGCAGGTTATCACGATTTAAGTGAGTTTGAACGTGGTGTTATAGTCGGCGCATGAGAGATGGGACACATCTCCGAGATAGCGATGAGGTGGCTGGTGGGGATTTTGCTGTACGACCATTACACGAGTGCACCGTGAATATCGGAAGAAATCCGGTAAAATATCAAATTTCCGACATCGCTGCGACCGGAAAAAGATCCTGCAAAAACGGGACCAACGACGACTGAAGAGAATCGTTCAACGTGACAGAAGTGCAACCCTTCCGCAAATTGCTGCGGATTTCTATGCTGGGCCATCAACAAGTGTCAGCGTGCGAACCATTCAACGAAACATCAACGATATGGGATTTCTGAGCCGAAGGCCCACTCGTGTATCCTTGCTGAGTGCACGACACAAAGGTTTAGGCCTCGCCTGAGCCCGTCAACACCGACAGTGGACTGTTGATAGTTGGAAACATGTTGCCTGGTCTGACGAGTCTCGTCTCCAATCGTATCGATCGGGTGGACGTTTACCTCTATGGAGGCAACCTCCTGAATTCATGGACCCTGGATGTCAGCAAGGGACTGTTCAAGCTGGTGGAGGCTCTGTAATGGTGTGTGGCGTGTGGAATTGGAGTGACATGGGACCCCTGATACGTCTAGATTCGACTCTGACAGGTGACACGTACGTATACATTCTGGTTGATTACCTGCATCCATTCATGTCCATTCTGCATTCTGATGGACTTGGGCAATTCCAGCAGGACAATGCGACACCCCACACGTCCAGAATAGCTACAGAGTGGCTCCAGGAACACTCTTTTGAGTTTAAACACCTCCGCTGGCGACCAAACTCCCCAGACATGAACATTATTGAGCATATCTGGGATACCTTGCAACGTGCTATTCAGAAGAGATTTCCACCCCCTCGTACTCTTATGGATTTATGGACAGCCCTGCAGGATGCATGGTGTCGATTCCCTCCAGCACTACCTCAGACATTAGTCGAGTCCATGCCATGTCGTGTTACAGCACTTTTGCGTGCTCGCGGGGGCACTACACGTTATTAGGCAGGTATACCAGTTTCTCTGACTCTTCGGTGTATGGCATCGTATGATGGAAGACCAACACCATGCGTAAATTTTAGGTTTCCGATGCCGCACCGTAGTGTATAAAAAGATTTGTTGTAAAAGGGACGAAGGTTAGTTCAGTTTATGATTAAAGTTAAAATTTTTGTGATGAACTTAAAGTCCTGTTGACTTAAATAAGACGCAAGAAGTGAGGTACCTATTTTTGACCCAGGGGTTATCCATAATAGAAATATTCTTCTCGTTTAAACAATGAATACATTCGCTTATTATTTCATAGTGATCACATTTACATATTCACGTTCAGTAGAAACTAAACCAAACTTAAATTAACTGCTAGTTAAAGTACTTTCCGCCGTTACGAATTTGATAACAAGGTAAGCTTTTTTCAGTTATAGTAATGCACACGCTCTACAAAAACTATTCCGTTCAGATTGACTACTGAAGCTGAAAGTGTTGCTGGTTATGTGCACAGTTTAGTGGATCATGGTATTTCCTTTAATTTAAAATTGGCACAACTTCATGTTGACTATAGATCCACTGTCGACAAAAGTCGTGTGCCTTTGAGATACAGTACACCTTATCCTGAAAGATGCTAACCGACTTCTCTGTTTTCTCATTGTAAGAAGAAAAATTGAATTTTGCCTACATGAGTTACTTAGTTCATATCGACAATTCGCTTTGTTTCTGACCTGTTTTACATGAGTATAACCACACAGCAAAAGCTTTGCGTTTCTATGAATTTTCACTCTGTAATTGTAGCTAGACTAAACCGGTACTTTCTATTTTTAACTTTCTTCCCTGTTAACACTAACAACGAAGATATTGTGCGTGGTAACATTAGATGGCTTAACTTGAGTTTCAAAAACTAATAAACTATGATGACAAGATCAGCTCCAATTTCTCTGATTTTTCTGAGTGTTGAATTTGTAATAAAACCGATTAGTGCATCGTTTCTGGCAATCCCTCACATAGGATTTCAGTATATTTAGACTTTTACATACTAAGTTATCGCCGTCTTCTGTGATGGTTTGAGCATTTTAAAACACGCAAGTAACAATATTTGATGTCGAGTGGTTGTTTGTGTGTGCTTACAACATATTGCCCGGTCCTGTCGTCACATTATTCTACGGCCTCGTATGGCAAATGAGGGCCCCGCATATCATTGTATTGACATAACCAGCCACTCTATATCGCGTTAGTTACTCGTTTTAATATTGCATCTCTGATGGTGACCGTTTGGAGGAAATATTGGAAAAAATACTTCTGTTTGATACTGATGAGCTTTGTGGACGAATAAATATACATTCGACCTGTTGCGGAAACGTACTCCCATATTACGGTGTTTGTAAATTTAGGTGCTTCAAAAGAAACCATCCTGACAACCAACTGGAGTAATCATGGTAAACCATGGAATACCGAAATCTCAATGGCCGGACCACGATTCGAACCAGCGTCCTTCCGAAAGCGAGGCCAGAGCGTTACCAGTCATCCCCCTCCCTCGGTATCACACTGCATCTGATTATTTCTTTATGAGATACCCACCAAAGATCACGTTAAAACACAGATAAACACTGCAACATTTGGAGTCTACTAATATTTCTTTTTGACTACGTAAGTTATTTACTTCTTCTGTTTTCTGAAATATTGGAAGTTTTGAATTCGTGGAAAACGTTAATCAAACCACCACATCAAGATTAACACTCCAATAAGCGTAACGAAATTCCTAAATTTAATTTACAGTAAAGGTAACAATGATATAACATTACAAAGTTTATGGTTTGCTGTTGGAAGGGAAATAAAGACATTAGTGTGCAATAAAAATGTGATTATGACGGCCAAAATGTTAATGTACAAATCATATTACATCTTTCTAGTAATATATGTTTGAGAGGCATGATCTATAATGGAGAAGAACTTGAGCAGGGTGCAAACTGTAAAGACAATTTTTTTGTGAGATCTAATGGACAAAACAAGAGTCTAGAAAAAATTATGTAAGGCAAACACTTTTAAACTTTTGAAATGTATGTTGACTCTAGGAAGTACTCGTGTTAATGCAGTTAGTTTCCTTGGGAGCGTTGTTCATGTTTCAACTCCTTTCCTTTCATTCATCTGAAATTTTTGAGGCAGCTGAAGACATTAGGTTTTAGATTTAATCATTTTACAACCGGTTATCCAGTGCAGTGTACAGACATTGCAGGTTATTTATTGTTAGTTCTTGGCAAATGAGGAACATAATATTCTAGAAGAAATTGTCCTTGTTTACAGATAGAGAAAATACAGTATCGTTACCTGTCTGTGATGATCGTTAAGATCAAGGATTGGGCTTTTGATCTGGAAATGAAGGTACCTCCAAGCGTTCATATGAAACAGTGTCAGCAGGACGCCTCTTGCTTTCGCTGCTCCACGATATCAGAGCGGTGTCAGTACTGTCTGGTTGTAAAGGCAGTAGTGGTTTCCACCTGCAGCTGGCCGTGGTACGGATGCTGTGGCCCCTCCCGCCCGTATGAGCATCCTTTGTCCATTGTGTGGACGGCGGGCGCATTGTGAACACATGCGGAGCCTCCCCGACGTGCGTGACCCGCCTACAACCCTCCACTTCCTCTGCAGCCAAACCGAATGTGACAGCTTCTCAAGACGAATCCGTCCTCTGGACCAGTCAGATTAATCTCAACACTACCGCACCGAGAGTGGTACCTGTGCATATTATGTTCTGTTTTAACACAATCTAAGATCGAACTCTAAAACACTGTTCTTTCATCTTCAGTACTGTTCGACTTAACTATGACTTAACAGTTCATCAGCTCTTGTTTTCTAAATTTATCTAAGCAGCGGGTGACGCCATTTTTAATTCAAGTTTTATTTGTTTAGTACGCTTATATGTATTATGCAGTTTGCTCTTTAGAAACTGGGAGGAAGTAGAATATTATCTGTTTCCTTAGTCTTGAATTCTTGCGAAAGCATCTTCCATTTTGCAAGGAAGCCATCCAGATTTTCAATTTATATGAATAATTGTCACGCCAACTCAATTGAATTTGTTTATTTCTTATTTATTTTCCGAACTCGTTTCACTTCATTTTCTGAAGCAATTTCGGCGGTTCTATCTGCTGAATATAAATACATGTAATCAGTTTGGTTTAGAATTTACACATCGAAATCATGGTTTAAGTAGATATAAACTCACTTACATTTTTCATTTCTTACATTTACTTGTAATTATACAGTATTTTTTGCATCTTTATGTTCATTTTCACTGCACTGTAGTGTTCACACTTCTGATTTCTATCAGCTGATGTTTGCTTACTACATAATGATTACTGAATGACAGTATATTGTTTTTCGTATTTTCATGTTTTCATTTTCTGAGCGGCGCGGTTTTAAATAGATGTTCGTAATTAGTTTGGTGCGTCTGGCGTATTTTATTATTAGCTGGCTTTTTTTGTGGCTGACGGTTGTGTTTCTTGTTTTCTTTTGAGTATAGTGCTGGATCTGTGAGGTTCGTGTATTATTAGTTTCTTTCCTACTTCCAGCGATTTGTGGCATGTGATAGTTCCGTGAAACGTTAGTATTTTTGGTTTGCTATCGTTTCTTGACGGTTTCGGCGGAACAAATTAGTCGATTACAAAAATGGGTCCGTATTACATACAGTCAAAGGATTACTCCGAGATGCTTGTCTAAGGCTAGTAATGGCTAGTTCTCTAATGACCTCTACTTTGATAATATCTGAGGCACAAAACTAACCAGTCTTTTAAGGAACGTATAAACTACAATTCACAATCGAAAATCAAACTATCTACCCAGAATTCGTGTCAGAACTTTTCAAAATGTTAAAACCGAAGCATTGGTTTGATGCAACCCTCCATCCCTTCCTATCCTGTGCTAATCTCTTCATTTCTACATATCCCTTACAACCCACATCCCCAATTATCTGCTTCATATATTCTAATTTCCGTCTTCCTCTACAGTTCTTACCTTCGACTGTTCCCTCCACTAACAAATTAACCAATCCAGCATGTCTCAAAATATGACCTACCAGCCTGTCTCTTCTTTCTGTATGCTCTTCCACAAACTTCTTTCCACACCCATCATTTCCAAAACTCATTCATTTCTTACTTTGTCAGTCCACTTAATTTTCAGCATTCTTCTGTAGCACCACATTTCAAATGCTTTAATTTTCTTTCCTTCCGGTATTCCTAAAGTCCATGTTTCGCTACCATAAAGTGCTGTGCTCCACACAAAGAGTTTTAAAAAGTTCTTTCTACTTCCTAAATCAATATTTGAAACTAAAAGGTTTCTCTTTTTCATGAAGGCTCGTTTATTTTACTATATTCGTTCAATAAACATTTCATTTTGGTCAGAAAGAATGTTTCACATATTTTTCCAAATTTCTTAATCTGTCCTATATTTTTTCTATCGTAGTCACAAAGAACTTTTAGTGGGTTGAAAGACTCAGGGCCGCATTTAGGTTTTCTGGGCCCCTAGGCTATATATGTGGTGCGGGCCCGCCTGTCGGCAGTGGCCTTACGCGGGGGCCCCTCCGACCCAGGGCTACCTTCGGCTGTGGATGCTTAAATTTGAAATTCGGTAACCCTTTTTTTGGTTCTACTACTGATCGAGGTGCAGGCCCGGTGTTTTGGTGCTGGCCCCCTCTTTATGGTGCGGGCCCTCTCTTTATGGTGCGGGCCCCCCTTTGTGGTGCGGGCCCCTAGGCTACAGCCTAGATAGCCTATGCTTAAATGCGGCCCTGGAAGGACTACCGGCTACGCGTTTGGTCTTTATATTTTCTGAGGTGAAGATTCATAGCTGTATACTGTGCAGTGAACCATAGTTCTAATAGTACAAAAACCGCTGTCGTGTATCTGAAGAAGATATATAAGAAAGCTGATGTGTATGAAGAATGGAAATTAACAAGAAGGTTGTGACGTAACTTGCGTGAAGGTTATATTGCGTGTCGGGCAACGACAGTTTACAAGAAATATCTGACCGTGATGATTCAATTCTCAACTTTTTGTTAAAAAGTAGATTCTTTTGTACTTTCAATCAACTCTTAGCGTCCACTTTCTGTTCATATCTGCTCTCATTTTACCCAGAGGAACTATCTTACCTCTAAATAAACTCATATTATTTCAAGGAAATAAATGGGACAATATGCAAATCTATATTTTTTGTCGCAATACGGATTTTTGAAGACTATTTAACTGGAATCTAAGTCTAATGAAAGGAAAGGAACTGAACATTACTTATTCGCCTGAAAAAATGAAAAACTAAAAACTGAATGTAATTTTAGTTTCATTCTCCTTAACTTTTTTGTTTGATTATACTTCTCTTGCAGAAATTCTGGGTTAAAAACGTAGTATGCAAGTCGTTGTCCGTTTGCTCTTAACATGAATAAGAATGTGTTCATTTAAAGACACGAATGTTTAGAATGAGTCATTCAGGTCCGAATAGGTAAAATAGCAAGTACTCTACAAAAACAGCATGTCAGCGCGCTGTTTACATGAATTGTTACAAAGAGTAAAGCCAAACACCAATACCACTACCTCTCGACTGCTGTGAGAAAGTCTTCCGTTCCATTCTTTTACGTCTTTCTCCCACTTACCTCAGTCCGGTAAAAATTGGTTTAAGTTTTCCTTTAAATAGTTGACCAATGTTCCCGTAACCTATTGCAGTTGGAATTTCAACAATTCGTTTTCCTCTTAAATTCTCCCTTACTTCAATTACAGGCTGTAGAACTGAAACGTTATGTCACCAGAAAATTATATAACCACCCAGGTTGAGAAAACGTGTCCACAAGGTCCAAGTTAACTGAACTGCGAAAAAAAAATATCCGTTTAATGGAAAAATAGCGAAGTAAAGATCATTGTTGTAAGTAAGTACAGTACATTGATGACAGCGTTATAGCTTAATGGACAAATTGCCACGAAACTGGTTCCCAGTATTCGGCTAAGCGGGTGCTGACAGAATTCCACTTCCCCCTCGGGACTGTTATCAACAAGACATAACTCTTGTGGCTAGCTGTTAAGTCTCTTTCATCCTGCGGTAGGTATGAGGCCAACGGTCCAGTACCAGCATACCTAGTGAGCGTCCATTAATGACGTGGGGTGAAATAGGGGGGGGGGGGGGGAGGGACCGGCGGAATCTCACCAAGGCGAGGGGAAGCAGTAGTAGAATTGTAGAGCTAAAACAATAGTCTGCAAATGACGCGAAAGTCGATTTTAGAGGGAGGGAGCTATTTTGGTCAAAAAACTGACTTTAGGGGGGCGGGTATAACCGCCCTTCGGAGCATGAAACCTAAAAAAAAGGGTCTAAAAAAGTTGCGAGGTCGATTGGTATGGGGGGGGGGGGTCTCCCTCAAAATCTCACGTCATTTTAGATGGGGGAGGGGCGGGGGTCCGGAATTCCGAAAGTACACCTGACGTCAATAATGGACGCGCCCTTAACTTTTTTTCCCTCTCCAGTCTCTCATTTAGTTTCTACTATAGTGACCCTAATTGCAATTCCTCTCCCCCACTGTATAAAGGCAATTTTCTTAAGGAAGATTTTTACATCAGATAATAATCTTAATTGAAATCGCCAGTTGATTTAGCAACGGTGCTCGTGTCAACCTTTCCCCGACAAAATGTAACAAGCCTCCCACGAGAAAATATAAATTACCTTCTTGAGGTCTAACGTTGTATTAGCTATCAAGACAATGTTTGATCTATTTTTGCCTTTATTCATAACAACAGTTGAAACTTATGTATCTGACACTTTAATTAACTAATGTTCTGCTTTAATTTTCAGTCTATCAGTATTCTTTTAATGATGTTGTGAAGTTTTACTTACTCATGGCTCCGTGAAAAAGTTTATCACCAGGCATGTAGACGGCTTATCGACAAAAATAGCCTTTTGGTGGGGATCATTGGACAACGGGTTGGCATTCTCACCCACCATTCCAATAGGAATACTTTCTTTGTCGTTTATTCTTCCATTGGCTTGTCTCTACTTGTGAAGGTATAGATACCAAACAATGTTTCCGGAATTATGACAGAATTTTCCATCATTCTGAATACGAAAATTCAATCAGTGTCGGTTATTTACGTAAAGTTTGTTGTAAAGATGTTAGGACTGGAATATTCACACAGGTTCAAATATTTATCATCAGTTGTTAGATTTAATTAATTTCGTCTGCAGTGACTGTTGATGTGTAGCCTGTCTGTCCATGGCTAGAGAGTGTTGTTTCATTTGACTGCAGCAGCCGCACGTGTAGTGGGAGCGGCCGGCACACGCGGCTCGTCGACGTAACAGTACCTCAGCAAGTAGGACAGCGCCCTGGACCAGCCGGGGCCCCCTCGTGCTGTAGGAACAGACGGACACGGTCCATAAGAGAGGAGCACACGACAGAGTTCATATTCGAAGAGTAAGGAGTAGTATGATTATAAAGTTGCTGTCTGTATGCCTGGCGGCCTATTTAATCTTTTTAGACGATTTTACAACAAGTTTTTTTTTTTTTTTCATTTAATCGGTTCACTACATTTCGTCAGTTGTTAGGAGAAGTTCCACCTTGCTTCTTCAGAATTACTTATTTCATTCGCAAAATAGTGCAAAAATATGTACAGCAACTCTTACAGTTCGCGAACAGATAAAGAGGCACTTCCCTCCCTTACCATTGCTATTATATTCTTTGATGACAAGAACTTAAATCCTAAATCCTAAATTCAAAATACAGAATGTTTAACAGTAGGCCTACTAAGTAATTTATTTCTACAAAACAGAAAATGAAATTAGGGGGAATATATTTTGATTTTTTTTTGCGAAATTGCTTTGCGCTGCATGCAGATTAGTGCATCCTGCAATCTAAATGCTTCGAACTTCCTTCTCACAGTCACGTAAAAGTATTACTCTATGATGAGCTTGCTCCTTCATTAGAGCTAGCGCTTTCATCTTCAAAAAAATAATTTATGTGTTTTTAAATTTGATATGCATAGAAATTGTGAAAGTGGAATGTATACAGTTCATATGGTAACCAATCATCACCGTTTTACTGGCTACAAGCATCGCCGCAGGAATATATGCCAGCCTTGTCCACATAAACTTTTTCTATCGAAGGAGGTGAATAAACGCTCATACTTATTACTTAATTTTTCACAGAAACCTCAGATAACTTGTTTCTGAAACTCTTAAAGAATGCGCTTCCTTGTTTCTGCTGTTAACGACTGTAAGCCCTTTACGAATAGAAAAAGCACAAACTGAACATAAGTAGGCATAATGAATCACGCAGCCTAAATTCCCCGTAGCGATGTCTGGTAACTACCGTAATTCCATTGCTACTGCGTCAATGTCCAGGTATTCCTTCCTTTCTCTGCTAACCTAATCACATGTTTACATCTTTCCCGTTTAGAATTTTCTTCGGGTGAAGTTTCGACTTTGCAGTTCATTACCTCTTCCTGGAACTATATTTGCGGAAACTAGTTACACAGCGAGATTTGTAACATGTCGATAACAAATGATATGAGATCGTTTGCAGATATAAA
Organism: Vandiemenella viatica; assembly: GCA_031002005.1. Lineage (NCBI taxonomy): Eukaryota > Metazoa > Arthropoda > Insecta > Orthoptera > Morabidae > Vandiemenella > Vandiemenella viatica. The sequence goes on from JARYHS010013630.1 coordinate 178,073,735, forward strand.
ATACTGTAAAATTAAAGTTGTTGAAGTGCAACAGATGTGTTGCAGATTTACCGGCTCGGCTGTAAGAAGTGAAGTGTCCAGGCTATGAATTACTGGCTGCTGTGAGAGCAGAACCAGCATGAAGGAAGGACTATTTGCGCGGTGCGTTATTTTCCGGCAGTTGTTAGGGGACCCGTGGACAGTGACTTTAGGGGACCTCTCGACACAGCGAAGCATTTTATGCGGCTCCGAAGCTCGACCCGTTCTCGACAGGACCGGTGGGACCGGTTCCCGCGGAAAATGGCTTCCCATAAAAGAAAATGCATAATTTTGCGTGAAACGGCTGCCTGACGATAAACTATACTTTCAGTGGCGTTGTATGTTGGTTGTATTCTTGCAAAGACCGCAAATAAAGAGTGTATACCCACAAATGGTTGTTAATTGCACTGTCTCACACTGTATATTTTTTATCGTGTTCATTTCACGTTTACTGCTCTCTTCGAAGCAAGGCTTATGTCTTGGTTATTTCTGCCTCACGATGTTTGTAAACTTGACAACCGTAATGGGTGATTCAGCCCACCCGTACTGCACTGATTGAGATCAAAATGGCACAGAAACCACTTTGGATACGCGTTATAGCATTTTAGTATCTGATGAGAAAACTTTCATATCTACAGTCTACAGTGAATTTGTAAAGGTATTTCCTTTCATATTTCAAAGATACATAACGTAGCATTCGGGAAGACGTTTGTTAAAATCCCTATTGTGCCATCTAAACCTCGTTTTTTTATTATTTTCTTCTAAAGGCCGTTACCGAATTTCTTCCCGTTCGTTGCTCCCTTTCCCCATCATCTAATATCCCAAGCCGTAAAGCACCAAAAAAAAAAAAAAAAAAAGACAGAGAGACACGTAATTATCCTTTAAACAATATTTGTCTGCGGAAGTAACAGGCGTTTTAGGATCTTACTATATAATGAGGAACTCTCATATCTGCAGACTATAGTGATTTCATAAATGTGTTTCGTTTCATATGTCAGTAATACGTAACGTGGTATTCGTGAAGACGTGGGTTAAAATCCCCGTTCGGCCATACATATATCGGCTTTCCATAGTTTCCCGAATTCATTTCATCCGAATGTCGGGATGGTTCCTTTTAAAGGCCATGGCTGAATTCCTTCACATTCCTTGCCACCCACCGCTCCCGGCTCTAAAATTCCCACGTCGCAAGCTGTAAAGCACTAACCAAAAAAGAAAAGAAAAAAGGGACACGTAACTATCATTAAAAGAATATTTGCCTGCGGAAGTAAATCGCAAAAATATCTCAAAATAAGCATCCGCGAAACCTCTACGAAAGGCTCTTGAATTTTTAGAGAAACTATGAAAAAAAGTCATCAAAGATAAACTCTTCCAGAAACTTCATATCATTGAGACTGTTGGGTGGGGGCTCAACGTTCCGGCCTGGCGTTCGTGGTTGCACTATCCAGATTACGGATTTCCATACCAACCGAAATCATTTCAAGAGCACGCCACGATGCTTTATTCAAAACGACATGGCGTGATTTCTTCGCGTTCGCAGTCCTCAATTCTGTCCCGGCTTTAACGACCTCGGTGGAAACAAACCGTCAAACCTTAGTAAAAAAAAATATTTACAACGTATTAGTTTCGTTTTACTAGCATTTTGTTATTCCTGCTCTGTCGTATATTTGCGTCATAAATGTTGGAAAACAGACATAGCGGTTCGAGTCTATTTCTCAAATTGTTCCTCTTAATTTTACTTCATTTTATTATAACTGCAAAGTATTTTTTGTTTCAAAACTGACACGTGTAACGTTGAACCCAGCCACGGTAATACAATAGCGTTATTCCCAATACAGGAGCTCTTCATTATCTCTTCAAGCGATAATCTTGATATTCCATTGATACACTGCAACGAGAAGAATTAACCATTTGGTTGCAAGTTGCTGGCAAAACATCTAGTAGGGAAGTCGTATGCTCGACAGACAACGGCTGACGCTTTTCAGTTAAGCCAAACACTCGAACAAGAATATTAACTTTCATTTCTGACACCTTCATTTACATTCGTACATGCCTGTTTTCGATACTTCTACTCCACGCTTTCAACATGATACCGACCTCCATGTTTTCAAAAATAACGTTTAGAGCTAGTCGAACATCTTTTGGCATTGCTTCTAATCACGAAGCGTGGGATCTGTTCCCTATCTTGAAGCTGCCTTGCCTTCAGCTGTGTATCCATGCTTTCTTTCTCCTTCATTGACCGCACCAGCTTTTTGACATTTTTACCGAAATACAAATCTCTTCCACAATTCCATTCTCCTCGATGAGCCTTCTTTAACTGATATTTTTTAATGGATGTCTTAAAACTTTTTCCTTCTTATTATTGTATTTTTATTGTTATTATATTTGGCTTAAAGCTTTACGCCTACTCGACTTCTAGGTCAATATAGGATGGAAAGGACTGATGGCAAGAAACGGAAGGAATGCGGTAATGACCTTTTAAAGAACCCATCCCTATATTCGGGAAACAATTGAAAACTGATATTGGATGGCCGAACGAGGATTCGAAACTACGTCCTCCTGAAAGAGAGGGCAGAGTGTTACCGGGCGATCACCACGCTCGGTTTATTATTGTATATGTTTCTTTTCCTGATTTAATACGCTAAGAGTTTTTAATGTACGATTAAATAGTCACTTAAAAGAAATGATATCAATCACAGTAGATTAAATATAAAAATAGGATCGGATGAAATAGGAGAAGTAAGTGAATTCTGCCTACTTGGGAAGCAAAATTACATCCGATGACCGAAGCAATAATGATGTTAAAAGCAGAGTAGCACTAGTAGAAAAGGTCTTCATGAAAAAGATAAATCTTTTAGTTTCAAACATTGATCTATGAATTAGGAAGAACTTTTTAAAACTCTGTGTGTGGAGCACAGCACTTAATGGTAGCGAAACATGGACTTTAGGAATACCAGAAACAAGAAAAATTGAAGCATTTGAAATGTGTTGCTACAGAAGAATACTGAAAATTAAATGGGCAGACAAAGTACGAAATGAACGAATTTTGGAAATAATGGGTGAGGAAAGAAGTTTGTGAAATAAGATTACAGAAAGAAGAGGCAGGCTGGTAGCTCATATTTTGAGACATCTGGATTGGTTAATTTATTAGTGGAGGAAACAGTCAAAGGTAAGAACTGTAGAGGAAGACAGAGATTAGAATATATGAAGCAGATAATTGGGGATGTGGGTTGTAAGGGATATGTAGACATGAAGAGGTTAGCTAAAGATAGGAAGGGATGGAGGATTTCATCAAACCAGTCGAAAGACTGTTGACATATAAAATATATATATTCTTTTTCATGTGCAGAAATTTAGGAGGCTGCCTAGTTCTAAAGGTACAGAGTCGGGCTACACCATCTGCTACAGGAAACACAGGATTTTTCTTTAGAGATGCACTTTCGGAATAATTTCTAAATTCGTTCAGCCTGCGTCCAGTGAGTACAATAGCCTCTTCGATTAACAGAGGCTGCTCAAAATTCACTGCTCCATCCTTACTCCGCTACCCTCACCCCTACATGCGAAGGGGAAATTAGCTACTCACCTTCATGGGCACAGTGGTCAGCGTGGAGACACAGGAAGGGAGGGGGCGGTTATGTGAGGAGTGGGGCCAGGGGGACATGACATTGAGCAGGGTGTAGGGAGGAACCTCCTTGGTGCGGTAAGATGATAGGAGCGTGGAGGCTACCCTGTTACCTTCCCGACCTCGCAGGTCACAAATAGGAAGAACTATAACTCTGTAAATCCTGCACCTGATCGCGAAAAAGTGAGTTGCAGTCTCAAAAAGATTGATACTTACTGGTGGCGTAATTTACAGTAATTAATAATATTAATTTGGTTACGATTTCGGGGTTCCTTCTAGGACCTCACTACTTCCGTAATGACCATGGGGTTTTCAAGTTCCCACCGTTATTAGCCATTATAGTCGATAAATAATATCAATTTCGAGATTTGTGATAAAGTAGTTATTTCGGGTTAACTATTGTATACGCTATGTTAATAGCATCAGGTAGAAACATATTTATGATATTTTCTGTATCTTAGAGCTTTCTTCAAAACAGATTTTCTTTGTCCTTGTTGTAACTACAGTCAGCAAAACAAATGCTTAGATTTTCTCTTTGTTTGAGCTTCTACTACTTTTGACCCGAACACACTCGTTTACTGATGAAATATTGTAATTTCTTCTGAGGTGGAAGAGTACTAGTTTGTTTATGGAATGGAAGCATTAAATGCTGTTGAGAGCGTGGGCTGCCAGGTCATACTTGTCGTGTGTGGACGAGCTAATAATGCTGCTTAAGGGCTGGACGGGTATAGGCGCCATCCAGCCAGCTCCCTGAGTCACCCTGCCCACGTACATGTTCGCCCACTCATATCGTTCCGTGGGAACGTCTGTTTCTCGATTTAGACTCGCTTTCAATGTACAACGTCTCTCTGAGATTATCGGGGTAATCTGCGCTATGGTTCTTAATATTACGTTGTGTAACACTCAACGATTCTCAGTTTCAACCATATCGTACTTCACGATGTGACAGTCATTGTGATTATAAATTCTTTCTATTTGAGTGTCTTGGACTAGTCAAACCTTCATGTAACACTGAAATTAAAATACTACTAAAGGATCATCCAATTAGTTTGAAATTTATACACAATTCAATCTAATGCACAGTAATGTTTAAATTTTCAGTATCTTGAAAAAAAAAAAACTGTATTTTGTGAAACCTACACAAAGTGTTAAGCAGGAATCAAAAGGGCGTAGGAGTTGTGGGAAAATACTTGGTCACTGCACGTATGCGCTTCCACCTCTCATTGTTACTGATTGCTAGTGTGTTACGGGCGGCTGCCGTACTCGATTTGTCCAAATAACGCGAGATTTTTTAAAAAAAGTAAGCCACTTTCTCTAAACATAAATCCTTTGCAAACCAGGGAAACCGTTGCTAAGGAGTGTAGCAATACATATGGCGACCAATTGTGAAGGCAGACAATGCCATTCCTTTTGCATGGTTCAGTGTTGTGTTGCAGTTTATGACTACTGGAAGCATTATGTTACAGCTTTGCTGAAGAGGTGGGCATCATGCCGTGGGATCGGTTAATTTCGGAATCCAGTGCCGAATTTCCGATTCATCTCATTCTCCTCTGTCCAGCACACTAGACAAATCACTGCCGTTGCGAATTGTCCTATACGGCTGTAAATTCACCGTACGAAAGTAAATTCTCTGAAAAATCGGTTCGTGAATTCAGTCATCTTTTGATGGTCAAAACCTGTGGTTTCTTGATTTTTGTCACGCGGAAGATGTACTGAGATTTAGTGAAGCAAAGTGAACCATGAATGCAATGTTGTTGCAGGCCATGTTTCCACAGTTGCTTAATTAGAACTAGAAATGAACCAAGAAGTTACTTTTACAACTTCCTATCGCTTATTGTTTTGTGACTCTTGTATCATCTTTAAAACGTGTGTAACTTTCAAGCGACTGCCAAAATTATGGTGCTGCAGTTTTCATTAATATCTTTATATATATAAAAATCTCGTGTCACGATGTTCGTCCGGGATGAACTCCGAAACTACATAACCGATTTAGATGAAATTTGGCTTAATGTGTGTAATTTAGTCCAACTTAAAAGATAGGATAGTTTTTATCTGGATTATAGCCCTCAATATTTATTATTTGCGAAATAAATGTTCATTAAATGTTTGTCATAGGACAATGGTTTGTAATTATTTGTAAGCCACCACGGCTAAGCGGTCTGCTGGCTCAGTAGTTAGGGCGTCTGACTGGAGATGTAAAGGTCTCCGGTTCGAGTCCCTCTCCCGGTGAGGATTTTTATAGACACTTAACCCGGCATTAACCCCCGGCGCAGCATGCTGTATGAGGTGAAATACGCCAGGACGGTACTGTGGTTCGGATTCGACGTTTAAATATAGGTCCCCTGTACCAGGCAGGATGGGCGGGCTAGGTAAAGGTGGCTACGACGGGGACAGAATGCCCAGCCAGTAGAAACCATGTCACCAGGTCATTACGACCACATGTAATTATTATTATAGTTCCATAAGTTTCTAACAGATGGCGATGTGTTAACTTATCTATACAACACTTGGTTAGCTAGGTTGGGCAATCATCCAGTAGATCACGTTCTGTTTCAATTTATTTATGCTACAGTTTATTCCTAACAGATGGCGGTGTGTTAATTTATCGAACAATCCAGTAGATGGCGTTGTATTTCGATTTATTTATGCTACGGTCTATTCCACGTCATATGTGTGAGTTTATTCAATTTTAATTGTGCTGTGTATTGTGTTATAATTATGCTGTATTGTTGTTCATCGTTTGTGTGTCTTTATACCTAACGACAAAGTAATTACACACATGAATATAACATTGAAGAAAACGTTACGATAAATTCGAATCATGTAAGCATTTCTCGCTAGCTTATCATTTTTCTTCTTCTTTTTGTTATGGTCAGCTAGAGACCACGTGTCAATTTCAATTCCTCTCCTGTTGTTTTTTCTTTCTTCCTCCCCAGTACTCCTTCATTATTGCACTCCTCTCTACCTTTGAATCCTGCCATATTCAAAGTCAGCTTTCGAAAAAAATTTCTTTCCATACAGTTCACTGGTATTATTTTGTTTCAAATCTTTCTAAACCTCTTGAAAGCCTGGTGTCATCCATGCTATAAATGTATCAAAAAATATCATTCTTCTTTTTCTGTTATTTTTTTAATGTTATTTTATATTTCCTCATTGGTTCTTAACTTCCATTTTACTGTATTTTTCAATGGACCCACTGTATTATAGTGTCTTATTTTAAGGCTTTCAGAAAGGCACTTTTTGCTGTAACTCAAATATTTTTCAGTGAAATGTCGCCAAATAATCTAACCTTGACAATGCGTGTAGCAGAGAGGCAAGACGCACGACGAGAGAGCTCATCAATCAGCAACACAAATCGCGCCAAGTAAGGAAGTTCAAAGAATCACGACAGCTGAGCGTCGTATGCAAGAATCTCAAGAACAACATGATGAACGTCTGTGACAGAATATATCGAGAACAAGAGCGGCACGAGAACAGCACATCGCTACATTTAGAGATAGAGAACGAGAGAGACAGTAAACCAGCCGTGCATTAACACGTGTGTCATTTGTTCGTCTTGAGTTCGAACATGCACCAGACATTGATTACTCTGCACATTCTAAAATTGCAATCGGTGCAATGGACAAAGTATGCCAATACTGTCAGACGTTGAAATTCCGCAATGAAGCAGCCGGCATGTGTGGCACATCAGGAAAAGTTGTATTATTACCACTTCCCACTTCCACAGAACCTTTGCAATCACTTCTTGCTGGCGAATCAAACGATTCGAAATTGTTTCTGCGCAAGACACGCAAATTCAATTCCTGTTTCCAGATGACGTCTTTTGGAGCAACTAAAATTTGCGGTCTCACATCTGATGGACGTCATTTTGAAACTACATTCAAAATACAAGGCCAGGTATACCATAAGATTGAGTCGTCGATGCCGATGCCTAATGATGTCCCGAAGTTTCACCAAATCTATTTTATGGGAAGTTGTGAGGAACACGTGACAACTCGGTGCCAGTATGATTTCATCGAACAATCAGAAGAGTGAGCAATTGTGGTATTGTTGGAAAAATTTTTGGGAAATAATACTCAACTTATTCAATTGTTTAAAAGAGTGTCGCCACAATTAAAAAATGACAACTATCAAATTGTCATCAAAGCTGACAAATTACCATCAGTAGAACACACTGGCAGGTTCAACGCGGCAACTGTAGATGAAGTTGCAGTTATTATAGTTGGTGATCCAGTTGACAATAGTGCCATTAAAATCACACTACGAGATAGCACTGTTAGTATAATTTCGGATCTACACCGTTCGTATGACGCACTCCAGTATTCACTGATATTCTGGCAAGGGCAGGATGAATATCACATCAACATCAAACAGTGTGATCCAGTTACTGGTAAATTTAATATTCAACTATTTAATTCCTTATTTTATTAATACAGTAGACCCGCGGCACTCCGAACAGAGGCCGGATTATCGCGGACCCACTACATTAATTTCTTATTCTTCTAAATTTTTTTTCCTATTTAATTTCTTATTTTTTCAGGTAATGAAACAAGTAAAAAAAGTGACTTCGATGAAGTACTACGCCCACCGGTTGATGATTAGACGAAATCAGGAGAACTATATCCTTCGATATCTTCAACTGTACCATCAATACGCCGTGGATATGTATGTACGCTGAGATTGAAAACGAACGTTTGCGATTTATTCGATACAACCAGGCTAAATTACGATCGGAGGAATACATCCACTTACGAGATGCTGTAATCGGCAATATAGATGAAACTTTAAATGCCAATGATATCAGTAATGCATTTATTTTACCTTCAAGCTACACCGGCAGTCCACGGAACATGCAGAAATACATACAAGATGCGATCACTTATGTACGTCATTCTGGTCGTCCAGATTTTTTTATTACATTTACATGTAATCCGAATTGGGAGTAAATACAAACTTTGCTATTACCAGGCCAACAATCAATGCAGCGTCATGATATCACGGCACGTGTGTTCAAACAAAAATTAAAATCATTGATTGATTTAATCGTAAAATATTCGGTTTTCGGTAACACACGTTGCTATCTGGATTCGATTGAGTGGCAAAAGTGAGGTTTGCCTCATTCTCAAATTTTGATTTGGCTTGAAGTTAAAATCCGCCCAGAAGAAATTGGTCAAATAATTTCAGCCGAAATTCCGGACCCGGTAATTGATCTAGAATTGTTTGATATTGTTACCAGTCACATGATCCACGGGTCATGCGGTGCTTTTAACATGACATTGCCATGCATGGAAGATGCAAGAAGCGTTTCCCAAAGGAACATACGAATGATGCTATTATGGATATCGACGGTTATCCGTTGTATCGCCGCAGAAACGCTGAGAATGGTGGCCACACATTTACGGTGCGAATGTCAAATTCTAGAAACCAAGTTGAAATTGACAATCAGTGGGTGGTACTATACTCACCATTGCTTTCAAAAACGTATAAGGCTCATATTAATGTCGAGTTTTGTAGTTCTGTAAAATCCATTAAGTATATTTGCATATACGTTAATAAGGCAGTGATTTGGCCGTATTTGAAGTAAAAAATGTAAATAAAAATGACGAAATAATACGATACCAGATAGGTAGATACATCAGCAGCAACGAAGCTATCTGACATATTTTTAGTTGTCTCATGCATGAAACTGAAAAAAACGTGATCCAACGTACTATGACTACTGAGTCACAGCAACGCGTGATCGGGTCAGCTAGTAGTATACAGAAATTCGTAATGATCTCTTACATGACTGAGAATTTAATTTAACAAAATATTATCACCCCAACCTTGGATCAATTATTTCCGTATTTTTTTATCTTTTCTGATCCGTCTTACGACTGATAACACAAGTTGGCGATACTGTGATGGCACGAGCGAGGTAAGACTGGCGTGCGGTCCCTGTAGGGCTGTTGAGGCTGTTGTTTGCTTTATAGTCCCCGCGCGTGTCCTGTGTACATTGCCTCTGACGCAACGCCTGGGATTACAACCCAACAAGGCAACTACTCCCCGTGCCTTTCTCCTTCTGTTACAGGTGCTTCCCATCTTGTTGCACGACGTAAAAATGCAGAATGGTTGAACACTTCCCAGCTCACAGATAGGTGAGCATGATGATCTATAGGACGAGATGCTTACCCGGGGAAGTGGACAAATATTCTTACTGATCCATTAATTATTTTTAGTGCCGTTTAAGTTTGAATTGGGTGCGCGAACAACGCAACGTCGAGTACGACGATGAATGGGTTACCAGAATGACACTAGGTATGAGCCAACAGTTCGAAATACAGTCAATATGTTATTAAAACGTCATGAGCTTTTAATTTGAAGAGATGGCTATACACGAATGATTGTCTTCTTCATAACAAGGGTTACATGCTAATACTAAAGAAACGTTTTCATCTGTCTTATACTGTTTCCTACAAGTTATGGTATACCACTACAGACTTACCAAGACTCTATTTGTCCGTTTTCCATTGTTCAATCTCCTGCACACAGGACATTTCTAGTGGGATATCGCGACTAGTAACTGCAGACAAGATAGAATCAGTTATGTTAAGTAACCATAATACGAATATACAAGCTGGATTGTTGTTATGAAAACTGTTCATGTCACAAACTTCGTTTTGTTCCGTCAAACAGCCAGAGCGGGTCTTTTAAGGCCAGGATTTATTTCAACCTCCGTTTCGCTCACCGCAGGAAAAATGTCAAGAGCGTCAGACAAAATAACTGACGTTACAGTGCTCTTTCAAACTGGTATTTCATCTGGATCATATACACACTGGATCGTGCTACAAAGAGAACACGTGTCCTTTGTGACAGCGGATTTCACGCTGGCGATTCTTCTGAGCCTCTAAACAGGAATGTTGCCAAAAGCTGACTGCCGTGCAGAGTGTATTGCGTGCGAATACGCGCTATCTCACACATCCTTTTGCTTCCTCTCCCTCGACTCCGGTCTTGTGTTTAATGCCTCCGCTGTATATTTATGTCCTGTCGATAATTATAGCCTTTCATAAACTGTGGAACCGCTGCTACAGATAGGTCCGTGGTACAGAAGACGGCTGGTTCAGTGCGAAGGCTGTAACTGATGAAGCCCGATTTCACGTTTCACATTTTTATTTCACTTTTGCTTATGTAAGTTCTGTGAATGATAGAGGACTCAGTCGAATCTTTGAACTAGGTCTTATTCCGAATGTCCAACACTTCTCTAGAAGTTCATGTACTTACAACATTATTCATGACAAGATACCGTCTTTTACGTCTATTGGACAAGTTTAAGCATTTGCTTTTTTAGGCGTATTCCAAAACCCCACCAAGTAGTTCGTAGACGATGATTCTCGTCCTTTTTTTTTCTCTCGTCACCTGGAAGGGGGATTCTAGTTCAATATTCATACTGGTTCACTTGATCCCACAGGGGTATCTTTAGGGAGCATTTGCTACACTGATATCTAGTAGAGCCCACACAGTGACAGTCTTATCTTATCAGGGTCATTAACTGAAATTAGCTATCTCTGAATGACCTACAATCAGCTCATGATAAATTATAGGTCGAAAGTTGCTATCATTGTTTGCTCATGTCATTGGTTAGATGTTTGGTGACAGAATTTCAATGAATTTTCGACATTTTCGCCATATAACATACAAATCTGTATTTAGAAAATCACCTGTTGGGTTCTGTTGGCATTTGATTGTATTGAGATCTAGGTCTGAACATTCAATTTAGGATAAAGAATTCAATGTGGTGGGAATCTACTAGGTGAGCATCACATCGCTGCATCGAATTATTCCCACAATTAATTTTCAGTTACAGAATTATCATCAAGATGAAAACCGTCTAATGTGAAAGATAATTCATTACTTTCTACCGAATACAGTATAGTTATGACTGGTACCCCAGCAAAGTTCAAAGCCTGTTATCATGTTAGAAGCGTCAGATTTAAAGAACAGTTTTGAGGAAGGTTACCTGTCAAACTCACTGAAAGAAGTATTTACCATCAGACAAGTAAAATCAATAAATCCTGTAACTAATTTACTCAAAGATTAACAAGATAATGATATTGCATGAAGCTCTTACTAGCGAGAATTACAATGAACAAAGCATTCAAGTACGTTTCTGATTGAACGAATTATTAAGAGAGGGTGATACGTTATTAGTGAACTGACTGGCTTTTGTTAAATCACATGTATACAGGATAAGTATTTATTTAAGTTATAAAAATATAAATTTTTCTATAAAGAACATTACATTTATACACATTGCACTCTATTTTGTATAATTTGGAAACAGAGGAAATCATATGGTCAATGAAATATTCTATAGGTACACACTGAAATTGTGTACAGAAAAAATATTTATTGGTATTTAAGCTTGACCCTGCAGATATTCGGTACGGTAAAGATAATAGTTTCTTAATCAATAATGCACTAATACAATTAAATTTTTGTACACACACATGTATTATCCCTTAAAAAAACAGTGTATTTCAAATATCCAATGCATTGTTAAACTCCCCAAAACTGAACATCTGTCCACTATTTACAAATAATATACATATGGCCTCTAATTTTATAAAATTATATACCAAAAAAGTGTACAAACTCGCTATGTGCTGTTCACCGTATTTACACTGAAACTACATATATACATTTTATTCATCCATACTCTAATTTATCCACGTTGTGCTTCCATGGCAGGGTCCTTATTCTATAGGCAAAAAATAAATAAAAAATAAAAAATGGCTTATCGTCTAACCTAGAAAGACACAGCTCCGATTCTTAAACAGTCTTCGCACCATGAAGGAAAAGGTGCTGTAAGAGATGTTTTACAGGTGCACCTCCGATGGAATCCACATAATCTTCCAAATGCAACTTCTTGGTGACTGAGCCAACTAAACCTTTTAGCCCTTCTAAAGGTTTGGTTTGACTCTAGCCGGAATACGTACAATTCGATCGCAGACGCGCCAACTTAGCAATCAAGGAGCCATTTGCCTCATCCTTCATAATACTGAAAATCTTCTCGTTATAGTTAATTATCCTGAAACGGTTGTCTGTCTTATAGACAAAGGTATCAAATTCCTCTTTTTTTTTCAAATGAATCATTCTAATCGAATCTGATAGGTGACGCTAACACCTGTCATTCGAAAGGACATAGGTTCAAATATCCTTCAGCCATCCTTAGTTCTGTTTTCATAGTTTCTTGAAATCATTGCAAGTGACTGTCGGAATGGTTTCTTCAAAATGCCATAGCTTCCCGTTCTTTGTCCCCTATCATCTCCTGTTTTTAATTACCTAATACTTGTATTGTCATAAATTTGATTATAACACAACTATTTATTGGAAGCAAGCGGCAGCATCGTGTGGCATTTGGTGCCGCGGAGCAGAGTTCTCTGCCCAATCGGAAAACGTGTCAAACACTGACTTTTGTAACAAGCGACTGCCTTCCGACTTAACATCTACGAGATATCTTTTAAGATCATTAGAGTATGGAACCTTAATTGTGCAATACACGACTCGCATCTGTCCTGTTATTTTTAATTTGCTAGGTCTATGGTCTTGGACCTGCAAATGTTCCTTTCGCCACTACAATCGTGTTGCATTATTCACCAGTAATTCAGAACAGATAAGAAGAAAGTGTTGTCCTAGATACACCCTTTGATTCTCTCGAGAAAATCACATTGATTACTGTTATTATTGTCATTAGTGCTTCGTGCGTTATGTCATGACGTTTCGAAACCTGCGCACTTGGAGCAATGTAGCGTCATTTTACTGTATGTAGAACTTATTCTATCTGTGGAGATTTACATACAATCAGAGATTTACCTGCCTTTGACGGGACTGTTCTAGGACGTGGTAAGGCATAGTGCGGGGGCGGGGTAGCCTTGAGGCAGGCCACCCGTATGTTGCAGCAGAGTGAGTCAGCTGAGTTAACGCTCTGGTGGCATTCAGCGCGGTTACACACTGCGGTTACCGCCGAGCCGCACTCTAGTTAGACGGTACGGCTGGCGGCAAATTGTGCAGCTGGCCGCTTGCCAGAAATGGAAGCGGAGACCACGGCGTTATCGGCAAAGAGTCTCTCTGGTATGTGGATGGTTTATCAGAGAAGAGTCGAGGGAACCGCGGTATGTAGCGATAAGTGGTTGTCAGAGGTTTGTAGGCCTCCATCAGTGATAAGATTTCGTCAGTCCACTAGGTGGATTCTCACTGGGACCGTTACTGTGATTCGACCTAGTCTGTTTTCATGAGGATAGGAATATTGTCATACTTATATATAAAAGTAATCTGAAACAAGGTTTTAATATTCATTATCGCTGTGATATCCGTTTAGTTAATATGTGTTGCGATTTAAAGTATAGGGAAACAAAAAGTTAATTACGGCCGTTAGAGGTAAATAAAAATAACATTTCGAAATCTTTGATTACATGATTTTTCCCTTTCCAGCAATTTGAATTTCCGGTGGTGCATACAACACATCTAATATAATACCTAACATTATTTCAGTTAAATAACTTTCTTGAAATCAATGATTCCAGTGCATTACGAAAGTCTGAGGAAGATTCTCGACTGTCAACAATTCTTTTTACGGCCTATATAACGACGCTGCATTTTTCGAGAGTTTTCACTAAAGAGACCTGCAAATTAAAAGAAGCAGAATACATCAGTAAATAGTAGATCAAAGAAATCTAAATGACAGTGGAATAAGAAAAATTAGTTACTATTGTGTGTGTTCGATTTTGGATGAAAAGGCGGACTTCGATAGGTGAAATAAACGTCGGAACGCAATATAGTGGCATCTTTTGAAGGAAAAATATGGTTTGCTGCGTAATAAAACGACACCAGTCAAGCTGAAAGAAAAAGTGTTCATATCTGTAGTAACACTAACGTTAATGTATGAGACGGAGACACATTCACTAAATAATATCAACAAAAAATATTTAAATTGTGGCAAAGGCGACATGCTAAAGCTGTCCTGTGGGGAGGTTCGAAAAGACGGAAACAAAAATAAAAATAATTTTTAAGGAAGTAGGTGGAAGGAGGAAATTGAATTGAGTAGACTTGATGCAATAGATATGAGCTACGTATAAAAAAGGGTAATGGAAGCGAACATTGAAGAGAGAAGATTTGTGCGACCAACGGAAGAAAAATGGGGAAAAATTAAAAAATTAAGACAACAAACTACTAGCACCGAAACTGCAGAACTGGTTTTGGAGTATTATCAAGAACTGCAACTTAGCTCTATTCGTGAAAGCACTCGACAAGGGCGTAAGAAGTTATTTGGACATGGAGTGTTTTATACTTGTTGAATGTAGTCCCTGGTGGGTGACTGTCGCCTGTTGCTCCCAGGTATCGGGGTCAGTGGGCCGTAAACTTCCGCGGCCACGCCACGCCAGTACCAGACTGAACAGCGCAGCTTCAACGTCTGTACTGAACATGTGGAAACAATCCCGTTAAGCTGGGGTAACTTGGGCAGTTGAGCCGTCATCGATACCATTCAGAGCGACTAGTATTTCTGGATTATCGACGTTGTCACTTTTGACTGCATCTTGCTTTTAAGTTCCTTGTTATACAAAGGCAAAACTCGCGTATTTTATTAGATGCAAGATCTGATGCCGAGATGTTGGCTCATTGTGTATTTTCATTAAGTCTCTTTGTAATGTTCCATCTTGGCTGTAACATTTCCACTATAAATACACAGAACTTGATTGCAACCACCCATGTCGAACTGTCAAACCATCAAAGAACCGCAAGCACCCATTTTGTTTAATAGTATGACCTTCGGTATCAAGCTTCTGTCATAGTTGCCCGGCTCAATCTGCGACGAGCAAGATTCACTAATGTAGATCAATGGTTACCCACAGAAGAGGCGCTACCCGCAGGTGGTAATCTTAACCGGATAATATAGAAAGCTGTAAACAGGATGATAAGTAATGTAGGGAGGACAATAATTTTGCAAGATCCAAATACCATGTGTGAATGTGAGGCAGAACACCATCCAGCATATATATAATTGCTCGCAGTGCCCAACAACCTGAACTTTGGAAGACCTTAACACTGTTACAACGCTGTATAAGCTGATTTCTTTTGGCCATTTATAATTTGAATTGATTGATGTTGAGTGCTATCCTTTTTTCTATATTCTGTTCTGTTCTTGTTAATACTGGTTTTTTGTGTTTCTAACTATTGTAACAGCAACGTTTCTGATAGAAAATAAATAAATAAATGTAATTTTGCAACACAATAGTGAGTACACCACAAGACGAACACAGCACTTAATTAAAACCACCTATGTCCGGGGCCGGACTGCATCCACGTGATTGTTCCCAGTCCCACCATGTAACTCCACCGTGGCGTGGGAGGAGTGCTGGATTCTTTTCTGTATCAATAAGCATCGTTTTTCTTTTGAGCACTATACATCCACTAGTCAAAGATAGATGTGGTGCATCTGATGTTGATGTCATTTACCTGACATAATGAAACATTTTTTTTAGCTGTGCGCAAAATGTAGCCAAAGCGCACCTAAACGCTATTAAGTAATAATTTCGCCTGAAACAGTCGTATTGATAAACACATGCTTTGGGCAACAGATGTGCTGCCATTTCATAGCATGAAATTGTAGAAAATGATTCTATCCTCGTAAATGTCGTCTGACGACACGCTACCTGTGTGAAAAAGTTAGCTGAGTACGTTGGTGCCACTCAGAATAAATGAATTTTTACTTGTGGTACAAAATACGTAGCCACTCTTTACATGTTCCCTAGTAGCGATATTCTAATATGGTCCGTCAATTTCAGCACTTCATGGAATGCACACGGAAGTTGCTTCATTGATAGTAAATTGTTTTAAATCGAAGACTGAATATGTGGCACTTAAAAAACTGTTACTGGAGGTGATTTTAACAATAAATGCATGACGTATACTTCGTTTCCGTCTTTTCTGCCATCAGCCTCTCAGTTGCTTTGATGCAACCCTCCTACTCTTCCTAGAGCCAATCTCTTTCTCTCCACACGCACATTGCAAACTAAGTTCTCAGTTGTCTTCACCGCGTTCTTTCATATTTGTCTTCATTTTCATGCTACAACTGATAGCATTGTTTCGTAATTCGTTAAGCAATAACTTTATAATTTCTGGAATTTTAAGGTTAGAAAATTTCTATGTTTATGATTAAATTGTTGAGTTTTTATACTTTTGTGATTAGTGTATAAAATTTTGGAAGGAATTTTTCAAACTTTCCGGAGGAGCCGTTGCATCTGGTTGCAGGTATCAGGTTTAAAGCAGGTGGTTTTTGCTTGTAGTGTTTGCTTAACATGCTGCCCGTATTTAGTGCAGGTATGACTTGTGTTAGTGACTCCTTGGTTGTGTATGGTGGACGGACGTTCTCGGATTGCAAGCTGCCCATGGCCGGCTGATGCTATGGTCCGTGTGGTTAATAGGCGGCCACCGGGCTGGCGGCCAGGCCGCACCTGAAACACAAAAAAGCGCCGGACCGACCACACAGGAGAGAGCAACACACGTGCGACAGGCACGGGGATCACGCTCTCCAAATCTGAGAAGTTCCTATCGTCTAAATTACTCTGAGAAATATTAAGAAAATTTGTGCAAGCCAGTGACCGTTTTTTGCGTACCGTCACGGGTCTAGAATAGTTCCAGTTTTTAGGGTCAAAGATTATGTCAGGTTGACCTGATCTGATCAAATACGAACTTGACTGTGTTTCACTCTTAGGATGAATAAAATCTCTTGAGCTTGAAAAACTCAGAAGAATTATTAGACGTAGGTATTAAACACAGACATGGACGATCGCTCTATTGTATAATTGTTTCAGAGGTCGTATACTCGAACTTGCTGAAATACAAACTTAACTTGTATTTAACCCTTATACAAAATTTGAAGAATTCCTGTTTGCTTCAAAAGCATCATGTAGTTTTTTTTTTTTTTTTTATTGAGACGAGTAAACACTCATAATGTAATCTTTGGTCATATTGTCTGTAACAGCCAGAGAACTTCATACGGATTTCAGAATATTAAACAGTTGAGCAACTCCGAAGAAATGAATTGCCAGAATACTCGATTCGGTAACGTATTTGCTCTGGTGTCCACTTTAAATAACCTAATAACTAACGTACAGTGAACATGTACAAAGACCATTAACGAAAGTGGTCAGTAAAATACGTGACAAACAAATAAATCTTAATCTATAAACTTTTGTCAAGCAAATACATAAGCGAAATTTACCCTAGACACGAATGACAATTGGCATTCGTGGATACAGCAGAGACCATGATTAATTTTTTTTTAAAAGTTTTTTTACGTGACTTTCATGAGAAACATCTTACTAAAAAAATCGGTTTTTCAGCCATAAAATTTACCGATATTTTTTAACTATGAAATATTAAGAAACATACGAACTTAATGAATGTATTATGGCAATTAATTGGCAGTAGCTGCTTAGCTATCGAGATGAGTGAGTGAGTGAGCTTAGGAAATTACATAGTAGATATGTAGAAAGATTTTACGGTACTTGGCGAATACGATGTGTATGCTCCTCCTCAGTAACCAACGCATTGTTTCTCTGCATGTGCAGCTTCATTTAACATTTACTGTCCAGAAAATAATTTCCTAAGGTGAGGGATTCGAGTATCACATAGCCTGCAAACCGACTTAGCTTGTTCTATTGTGTATGGGCTTTATGCCTGGCAGTCAGGAAGACGCACGTTCAAATCCCCGTTTGGCCATCAGGATTTCGGATTTGAATGGCTCCCGAAATCACTTCAGGCGAATGCCGGGATGGTTCCTTGAAAAGATCATAGCGGAATTCCTTACCGTTCCTTGACCACAAATATGTCTCGCCTCTATTATAAAAAGATATAGTTCCCTTCTCGACGTCAGTATTCTTCCAAATGAAATTTTTGCTATATAAGGCGCAAACAAAGGAGCTTTATCTTTTTATAATACTGAATTGTGACAATGTTTCCAAAAAACGAAATAGTAACAAAAGTAATTAAATTCATGCATACTTCGGTCATCCGTATTTATTATACCATTTCCGAAAGTCTGTACACACACAGATGCGATGATGCTTTTTTTTTCTTATTTTCATTCGTGTTAGTAGATTTGCCCATATTATTGACTGATAATCACGAAGGACAATGCATCTGACACTAGTCAACAAATTATTCACTATGCGGGCATACGTCGATGAATGCGGCAACGTTGTAACAGTATGACAATACAAAATTTGGTCTACAAGTTACAAAAAACTTAAAATTGTAGTTGTAGGTCAGACTGAAACTACTTATAGTCAAAAATATTCCAATAGCATTAAATAATTTAAAAAATAATTGTTGAAGCATAAGTGTTTTTATTTAACTAAAACATTGCTCACCAAATCTACACAAATCCTTGAGCAGTTAACCGAATATAGTTCACACAAATTGTAGTGGAAGCGACCTGATTTTAATATTAGTTAGCAAAGTGTTATTAAGTACAGTGAGGAATGGAATCGTTATATAATCTCAGTACGAGTGGGGTTTTTGTGGAAAATAACACATTTTAATTTCGAAAAAATGATAGTTATAGAGTTTGCCTAATTTGAGTGTCCTATTAAATGACTTTGTCTTAGAGCGCTTCTTTCACACACTTGAAAATAACAGCGAGGGAATATCAATATACATAATGCCCATGAGAATTTTTCATGATTATAATCGAATTAAAAAAATACTCCGCGTGGACTGATACTCGAGCTGCTTTCATGGCTACTGTTTTTCGCAATAGTGGAGTCCAGTAGTTTTCTTCTGAAAGTGATCTGGTCACAGTACCAAGAACGCCAGTTGCTGTAGATAACACGCGTGCTGCCGGCCATACGATCTGCGCGCCATATGCTGTGCATCGCTTAGGCCACCTGTCGCTGGAACACACCTGTTTCTGGAACACAGCTCCCAGCTAAAATCTGAAGTCATAATATCACCAAAAATTAGCAATCAAAACACTACAATGACGATGTATGTTCAGTCAGAACAAATAGTAAAACAAATGTCTCCTTTGGTAGCAGGCTACAGCTGATCGATGGTTAAATGAGTTACATCATATCCTGCTTACAAGTAAGCATCCTGTCGAGACCCTGGTAGAACGGAAACAGTTCTCATTGGTAGAAACCATATGTTCGGTGACTCAACGGCTCGACGCCCAATCATTATTTGTAAGAATGTGCAGGCTATAGAAGACTTTATTATATCTTTGTGATACTGAAATCCGTGAGGGATTCTTCAAATAAAATCACTCTGTTATTGATATTTTCATCAAACACAAAAATAATAATAAATGTACTTCGCCATTCCGTCACTGCTTTTACGAAGTCATCATTACAACTTACCTGTACATACATTTGTGTTATTCTAAAAAAAATGGTTTTAGCCAACATTCAGTGCCTGCATTAATAGTTTTTCTGATACAATTCTTTTCTGCAATTAATGAAGTTTATATTAACTAACCATGGTAATTATGTTTTTCTGATTTAATTTAATGTGGACCGTGAAGCTGTTTCCATAACCTGTAAAATTTCCTGAAACGCCTCCCCAGGGAGTGTTGAGTACAATTGATCTGTTAATAGAGACCCTGTGTGTTTAACCCGTATAGGATTGGTCAAAGAAATCATAGCTATTATTGACGAAGAAGCGCTGAGTCGTTTTTTAGTACACTCGTCTCTAAAAAGAAAACCAGTCTGTTAGCCAACGATGCTGCAATCCGTGAGATACGAAGAGATCTTTCTATCAATGTTCGCACATTTCTCTTTCTTTGCTAGACTACAAAGAAATAAAAGACGATCTGTGATTCTCTTAACAGACAAGAACGACGACATACAGTTAGATTTATATAGTGCGGCGTAGCCACTTTGCATTCTGAACATCCCCTACCGGATCGTTCATCGAATATATGTCGTATTATTTCCATTCCTTCCTATTTTTCAAATGGACTCTATGACAAGTCTTCCACTGAAACTCAAAACATTTTCCAGATCTTGATGGAACGGATGCAAAAACTATATAATAAGAGTAGACCCCCTTTCAAAAATGTACAGTGACTTAACAGATGCACGGGTAGCCTTTGTGCATTTTTATCTTTTATGACTGCCCCTGAAGCGGCATCGTAAGCTGAAGATGATTAACCAATGACAAACAACCGACACAGCCTTACCTTCTTCTTCAGTCTGGCAGGGATATTCTACACATTCCTCAGAAAAACGTTGTGTTCCTGATGTTGTTCATATTACGTCTACCCACGGCTACCAACGATCACAGTTTTCTTCACGACTCTACGAGAAACTTGTAACAATCTTGACCTGTTCATGGGCATACCTATTAACGACTCTTTCTGAAGTCCGGAGTCCAGAACAAAGTAGATTTTATTTCGGGGTCAAGGAACGGGAAGGAATTTAGCCATAGTCTTTTGAAGGAAGCATCCCGGCATTCGGCTGGAATGATCTGAGGAAACCATCGAAAACCGTAATCTGGATGGCCGGACGCGGATTCGAACCCACTTCCTCCCGAATGTGAGGGCAGAGCGTTACCACTCACCCACCACGTTCGGAAACAAAGTTGAAGTGCTAGACCAAAATAGCTGGGACAGGTTACAAATCATTTAGCAGATCATTAATTTACAAACGAAAGTTCGATTAAAGTTTAACAAGATGACTAAATGTAACTACAAAAATTCTTCTGTAAACTAAAGAATGTACAACCAACTAACCACATAAAACTATGGAAGAAGTAAGTAATTACAAAATTGGTACTTCAATATGTAATTGTTTATCGGTTCCAGCCGACTATTAGTGACCTAATATATAGGTAATTAAGGAAATTGCGAGGACCAGTTTTAAAGAAGTGTACCATTTTCTAGGCTCAACAGTTATCTTTTCGTTTATGAGCCCTCAGTGTTTTGGAGTTTCAGGGAAAGCTTTGTTTTCGCTCCACATTCAAGATACGACAGGTTCCATTGCGTCACTCGCCAGAGGCTGGAAGCCATAAAATCCCTAGCAGGCTGCAGTGCGTTACAGGTGGGCCTGAGGTAGTAGGCGGGGCGACAGGTGCGGGACACGTGCGAGCCGTGTCCACCTGCGACTGTTTGCCGCGCTAATTACGATCTGAGTCACACCGCAAGAAGGTTTTCCGTGTAGGAAGTCTACGCAGGAGCGCTGACCCCAAACAACGGAAAGGGGCGGCACCGCAGACAGACCAACTCCCAAATTTAGGCTTTTGTTTGTTACTTCGCGCTGGCTTATTTGTCTGAGAGAGATCTTTAGAAGTAATTTAGCCTCTGATACAAACAAGGCGTGTAATGAAAGGAGATTGTGTGAAGGATAGAGAAGTGTTATTCATGCTATGATGCAAGATTATGAAGGACCAACTGACCCGGGAGCTAGAGTGAGGCAGGTGCACAATGAATTCAGTAACACCTGTGTCGCGTGGGCTATGATTGTACCCAGGTTCAGTCAGCTACGCTGTCCAACCGTTGAAGATTTTTATTTTCCCGCTAAATACTGTGCCACGGATCGACCTATGACCGCTGCTGTCAACGCGGTCTGTGTATGTGTATTTCAGATATAAAATATTTTTACTACTATTCTGAAACCACTAATGTGATATATGATAAACTCTACCAAACGTACCATAGCAATGGTGTCTTCATGAGGTTGCATTTCTACCTTGTTTATAAAAATCAATCCCGGTTTCAGTCCAAGTCTGAGATGCTTTCCTCATTACAAGTGATTTTCATCACATAAAGTTGATGTTACATAACCAACTGTGTGTATATCTATTCTAGAACAAGAAGGTACAACAGTATGAAGAGCCTCAGGTACTTCTTTCACGATTATAGCGAACACAGAGTGCAACAATGTTTATCTAAGCAATTTCAGAGAAGCGGATAATAACTTTCATCGGGTTGTAGTTCACGGACAAAACCGGTTTATTGAGACCGCAACTTTTGCTTCCTTCCCAACTGCACTTTGTACTTACTGCGTAATGCTGTCGCCCCTCCATTTTCTTTTTACATTTCAGTTCCATTATGTTGTCTCAAAAATGTTCTGCCGAATGAACGACCATGAAACTTCTTCGAGTATTTCAAAAAGTCAAGTCTGCAAAGGCAATACAATGCGAAACTAATTTATCTGACACTATACACTTTCCTGCTTTTATTCCCAACAGTAACACGGATATGTGATTTGGCGTTATCTGTTTGTGGGTGGGCGAATATTGCTTTGGGCCATCTAGTTTTTTGTGCCAGAGATAAATGAGGAGCTGTCTGCCTACAGGAGAGACAAAACAGTTGTTAGCAGTCTGCTGTTCTCTTGACGAATATGCAAGTTACAACCGCTATCCGCGCAGTCGTTAATTTTAACGCACATCCACTGTAGTGTTCCTACTCTCAGCCTAACTGAAGTTGTATAAACGAATGGTAAAAATAGAAAAATTTTATCTGTTTTTATTCCACTGATATTTGCTTTAGCTTTGAATGATCTGCTCTTATAAGGTGTTTTACGGTCTAGTAACTCGTATTAAAATTTTTTGTTTGTATAAACAGAATAAAAGATAGTAATACAGTAAATGCTTTTAAATTTGTCTGACAAACTCAAGTGGTAGCAGGTACTCTGCATTTAGGCTTAAAGACAGCTCCATATCTTTTTAGTGTAGATAATGCTGTCTGTGAATAAACTAAATACGCCCTTCAGACTCGTTTCTGTTGCGCTTTGTAGCAGTTGTTGCATCACCATTCGATTAAGATCCACATGTAATTAGGTATGTTACTCAGGTGTGTGTGCCTTGTTAAAAGTTGAATTTGAACAAGATTCTGATGCAGTCCTTTAAACTGCAAGTAACCCCACAAATTATTGTAAAATAAATGAGTTATCCTACCTTAAAATATATATATATACAGGGCGTTCGCCGGGAAACGCAACCCACTGTTAGCGCTACAAGGAAGAAACTGCTCCCGGCGAGCGAGCGCTCAGTTCCGGCATTGTTCGACCGTCGGCCGCGGACTATTTCATAATAATTACGCTTCATAAACTTCATAAACTTGTGTGCTAAGCATTTAAATGTGGCGTAATTCATTAGCTTACCTTATAAAAGATGCTGGAAGTGTTGACCCTCTTGTGTAATGCACATTTCACATCTTCTGAACATATTTCGAGACACACGCTGCCCTAACTGACTTAATGATTTTTTGGGTGACTGTTCTAGTCGAAAAGCGATATCGTTAATTTTCTCCTCTGTGAGAATACGGTTGACCGACAGTCTCTTTTTGTTAAAAAATGAACCCGTTTCTCTTACTTTTTTAACCAGACGCAGAATTGTTGATTTAGCTGGCAGTAAAGCGCCAGGAAATTCGCGACGAAATTTACTGCGACACTTTTTAAACGACTTCTTTTTCACATATGTATCGTAGAGAAATATTCTTTGTTGCAAACTGTAACGTACCATAATTATACTCACACTCAAACACGGTACAGATTAATAAGAGTATGAAGCCCCAAACCAGCCAAACCGCAAAGAAACGTTTATTCACAACACTGATTAATAAGAGACTGAAGTCACAAACTATCTACAATGCAAAGAAACCGTTCTTAACAATATAAGGGTCACTGCAATGCACTGTTGGGGTAGCGGAGGTGTTAAACAGTGCGGTGATTCACGGTGGCGGTTGGCGGAAACTGCTGGCCTCACTGACCGAGCAAGTTGCCGACGGCAACAGACTGGGAGGGTAGCGTTTTCCGGCGAACGCCCTGTATATGATCATATCTTTTTACATGAATAAGGTATTAAACCGAAATATTGTTGTATCACGTTCGTCTCGTGTTTTAAGACCTCGTCGCTGCCCTCCTGCTTTCAATTTTGGTGAGTGATGGGTTTATTTCTCCTATTATTATTATTATTTTTTTACCTTTCATTGTCGAAAGGCCCTCCATGACTCATTAGTATCTTTATATATATTAAAAAAATAAAATATCTTCTGTGTCCTACAAATATGTTTCTCTTTTAATGAGATTTTCTTTCCTCCAAACCGTGATTCTCATATGAGAATTAAGTTTTTCTCGGCGTATGGCTGACAAGAATTCTTCTCGGGTATTGTGTCGAGTAAGTTCTTCTGTCCACAACGTTTCGGCAGCTGTGACATCTCACTTGATGAAGGCAGCGGAGGTTGCTGCCGAAACGTTTTGGACACAAGAAATCCGGCAGAATACCCGAGAAGAATTATTGTCGTGATTCTCATAGTTAGTGGAAACTTCTGTTTCCGTTATGTCATAAGTAAGATTATTTTTTAAAGAAATTTACGTTCTTGTATTGGCCTTGACACTGACGAGATGAAAATCCAAGTAAGAAGTAACGAAGCAGTGTAAAGTTCCTGGTACTAAAGACATTAATTGTGTTTGATCTATCGGAATCCAAAATACACATGAATTCTATGGATACACAATCACTCTTCAAAAAAAAAAAAAAAAAAAAAAAAAAAACCTGCTGTTTATTACACTGTTGTTAACGACCAAACTAGAGTAAATGTGTATGGCGCTGGAGGCTGGGAGACGCCTTATCCGGACTTTACCACAGGTACTCTTAAATTTCGTGCTAAGAACCTCTGTTAAACTAAGCTGATACCAGTACGGGAAATGGGGCCTCCTGTACCCAGTCATACACCGCTCTTTTAAAAAAATAGATTACCGGAACATTATGTAACAACTAGAAATTATGAAATTATTGTTCGCGTGTTCTTTCGGTTCGGAACGGCGCGGCGTGTGGATGAAGCAAGCTTTCGAAAAGTATTTGATGCTCCATTGTGACTGAGTTTCTTTACTAGTATTTATCACACCAAAAACACGGCTCCGGCTAGGCGGATGCGGAAAATCGCATACTAACAATTGGCCTACCAGGCAGATACCTGGACCACCGCAACCGCCTACCTCCCGGAATCTCTTGGAAAACCCCGCGATTTAAACAACACAGTGACCTTTCTCTGGGAGAATATTTTGCGGCGTTTGCGTTGTGTTCGCCTTTGTGTCACTAGTCAGATCTTTCAGCGAAAGACGCGAAGTCACGGAATCGCAAAACGACGACTGGTAGCGACGATGTTGACTCAGCCACTGGCGATGCAGATCCTTGCTCTCATTGTGCCCTGTAATCGAAATGGCCCCACTCTGAATCTCGAGCCGTTCGACACGCTCACGTGTTAAGACGTAACAATAAGACCGGTTCCCTCGGCGCTATTACCAGCGTGAATAATCTCGCCTCTGGTTATTACAATGTCTGCAGATTGCTCCTGTGTGCCGGTGATTGCTTTTCTACATTTTTCGCAAGTATAAACATAAAGTGAACACCTCTACATCTATTATGTGCTGTACAATTAGTGGTATGTGAGGCTCTACGTTTATTTGAAGCCTTAATGAGTTGAGGAATACATATATCCGTCAATGCAGTATGCTACATAGATGATGTAATTTACCAACAATCTAATTATTATAAAAAAATACAGTGCCTGGCTCTAAAAGCCCCTGACAATAAGTGTGTCTAATACAAACAAGAAATTATTTTATAGCTATCTTCATTTCTACTAATATCAGTAATAGGAAAAAAAGTTCGAGAGTGAAAGATTTTAATTATTTGATAAAATTGAAATCAAAATTAACTATTCTTTACCACTACACTGGAATTTTATTTTGGTTTATGAAGTCCGTCTTGTGGCTTGTTACATGCGAAACATTACGGTAATAGAACTAGTTTAAACGCCCGTCGAAAATGACGGATATAACTGTTATGGTAGTAAGATTACCAAAGATTCGTGTAAACTTTCAGTTTCATTTTTTCGGCAAAAAAAATTCTTGTGTAACGTAGTCACTTTGTTCCTGTAACGGGTACAGAGAATATAAGTAAATATGAGATGCTCTTCTCCTTACGCGAATTTCTGCATTAGTAGTCGTAAATAAACAAAAAGCAACATATAAATTTAAAGGAACGTAGCATTATATTTTTTTATATCTCTACCTCGTATTATAATCTGCATCTGTGCTGCGCAACAGACAATTGAATTTTAGCAGGTATCGCAGTTGCACTTTCTTTTTAAATATACTAGCATATAAAATGAAATTCTATCTTTGTTGTTGGCCATGTTCCACAGCTGTTTACATAAATGTTTTTGAATTAAAAACCATCTTTTAACAATTGTTTTTATTAATGTTCTTTCTTTTACAGTGGAGCATCATCAGTGGGAAAATTGTGGTGGCTATCTCAATACAAAGCAAACACATCAAGATAAACACTATAAACCAGTTTCATGTAATCACAACAAGTGCGTATTCACAGCAAATATTAGAAAGTGTAAGCAAGATTACAGAGAGAAACGCCAGTTAAGAAAAATGCAGAAAGTGCTTTTCCGTACTGGCATGTGAAAGTCATCACAATTTTCCCACTGATGATATCCCACTCCAAAAGGCCGAAACGCGTCTGTCGAAAGAACATGAATAAAAATAGTTGTTAAAAGACGGAGCTTAATTCAAAAACAAAAATTAAGATTATTTATTTGATATTTACACTACCTTCTAACAATTTAAGCGCAATAAAGTCAATGCAGTAATTCATTTGAAATTTCCTGTTTAGCGAACCCTATGGTGGGCACTCAGTGTAACTACCACTTCGGGCATTATCGAGACTAGCCGAAGGTGGCCGAGTCATCAAGGCGAGTCCAGTCTCCAGGCACAATGCAATTTATCAAAGTCGGTTATTTCAACTGTAAACCATTTTTTAAAATAAGTTATGTATTCGGCTTTAACGGAGCAACACTAATCACCTTAGCACCTGCTTATTTTCATTCTTTGTATTTTTTTAATATTTCGAGCCAATGATTGGTAAGTGGACGCTGATAATTAAATCATTTATCATCTCTAACACCCTACATAAGCAGTAAATGGAGATGTTGCTTGCCTTTATTTTCTGAGCTGACGCCTCGTTGAGTGTCCGGGCTGCAGGTGTTTCGTGTTGACCAAGGTTTGGCTCCGAGAGGGTTGCTCCCTGCCTCCCTCTACTGACGCACACTGTGTTTATCTCGAATCTCCATCTCGGCCGGCCACAAGGGCGGCGTTAATTAAAACTCGGCTCCGATACCATCGGCCAGCATCAAATTGCCTCGCACGAACCTGATCGTAAACACCCATGCATCTGCGCGCGATCCAGAGCCGAAATCGTCTTACCATGTTCCGTCTCCGCGCCTGGAATCTGGTAGCACGCAGATATCTCTTGTTCTTTTTATTTGCAAGAGAACTGAAAAAGTAGGTAATGTTCATTCATTCAGGAAATGAAGTCTTTCTGCATGACTTAGTTTTCGGTGGCTTCCCAAAAAAGTATCAAGCCACTCTAGTTGTGATTTCGCTCTAAATTTCGCATTGTAAAATAAATATTTATTTCTTTTTTTATGCTTCTAACTAGACGTCATTTATTTTAATAGACTCTGTAGTAGATAGTCTCCATGACAGATTATAATAGTTGTACTATAAATGTCCTGAAATAGTTTCAATTTTCTCATATTGCTTATTTTTAAATTTTTCTTCGCAGCCGGTGAATGTCTATTTCTGTATGTTTTGCGGTACAGAAACACCCGTTATTCAGTACGATCAATCGGGAAAACTCAAACAACCAGTGTAAGCAGGTGGGAATAAAAGAATGTAAAACAGAATGTGCATGGCGCACAGAGTGATAGATACAGTGTAATCTGGAAGACTTTGGAGAGTAGCGACTTGCAAAGAGGCAATTATACGTAGCGGAAAGAAATATTTTTTTCTTTGCTTAGCGTTTTAACTGGAATATTCGAAAGAGTGTTAACGTAGTTTTGGAACCAGCAGTTAGGTTTTCTATCAAACATGGACTAGGATAAGAGAGATTTAGATCAAAATCAAAATCCTCTTGTCAATTAAGTGCGAAACAAAGCTATTGGTCGAGTTGTTGACTTTCATGAAAAATGCACAACTATGCTGAGTATCATGGCGTATTACGTGATGTATTATCGAAAATGAATGCTGTTTTTCTGTTCATCTGACTAAACTATTTGCATAGTTGAGCACAGTTAATCAAAAAGTTAACTTCGTTAATCGTAAATCCTCTACTTAAAAAGTTAACTTCGATAATCGTTAAACCGTTACATTTTCGCAAATTTAAGAAAGTTATAGTTATCCGTTAAAAGTTAACAATCAAAAACACGTCTACCCAATGTCCCTCTGGAAACTGAGTTCTTACCGGGATTCAACATTTTGATCAGCTTCTCAAGTATATTGGATGCTACAACATGTAGCGAAATCATGTTGACAATGAAAAAGTTTACAATGCATTGGTCCACACCAGCTTGAGATACGCCACTGTCTGTGATTACGATGCCAAAAGATTCACCAATGCTTTGTTGATGTAAGCTATTATTAGCAGATGGAGATAAAAAAAAAAATACTTTTGCTGCTATCTACTCCAGAATCCACAGCACAGCTTTGAATTATTTTTCCTGATTCCACCAATTGACCCTGCTTCTACTTTTTCTTCTAAGTGTAAATATTTTGATCTATGCAGCCTTTTCATGTGTTGTTTAAGTCTAATAATGCTAGAAACATGAGTCTTGATTGTAGAAAGTTTAGAAAACACATTTTACAATAATAAAACAATTGTTCTCCCAATATTTATTTAAATGCAATATAATTACATAAATATGGCCAAGGATTTTTAATCTCCTCGTTGCTATTGCTTGCGTTTCTGATTTCTAGATGTTCAGTTTCCATTATTTGATCATGTGACGAATATAAAGTTAATTTATTTCACTATAACTCCAAACCAACACAAACTAGAAAGTGGTACTATATTCCTCGTTGTAAAAAAAGGTTATAAAAACATCAAAATCACTGATCGAATTTGAAACATGTAGTGAACGCCGATTTTCAGACGTAAACAAAAAACCCTCTGAAACTGCTCACAAGCACGCCAAGCCTAGCATAACAGTTACATATGCATCTCACTCGCCCTCGCACTTGGTATTACCTAATTCGTTTGCTGTTCGACTTACTGTGCCGTGGCGCGCAATTCACACAAACAAAATAACGTCAACAACCAATGTAACGGACTAAAGTTAACGGAAGTTCAATTTAACGCAAGTTAAGAAGAACGTTAATGATTTTTAGGTTAACTTAAAAGTTAAATTTTTTCAATTTTGCTAAGTTCGTTAATTAACGATTAACTGATTAACGGTTATCTGCCCAGCTGTGACTATTTGTTATAAACAAGCGAATCGAAGAAACTCAATGGTGTCGGAACGTGTGTTCTGTAGAAACAGAGGATATGAGATTAAGACGGTTAGGACGGGTGACGGACTGCTGTGCCGATAGTATGCCGTGTTGGTATCGCTACTGAGTATGCACATTCTCCAGGAGTCAACTACGGAGAAATGATAACGCGCTCCTTTTAAACTGCTCTGAAGACGAAGAGTGAACTTTATAGTTGGTCATCAGAAGAAATGCTAAAGAAAAAACGTTGTAATAGTTAGGTCGTTTCATGAGAATTGAGGAGGGGAAAATGTTCAAGTTAGCGCTTTTGAGCAAAGCAAAAGGGAGGAGACCTATAGGAAAACCACGGACAAGATGAATGACTACACAAATGCCACAGGAGTTGATACGAGGTAATGAAGGGAAATCTTACAGAAATCGACAAAAATTCAAGAGGGTGTGCCATAATACCCGCAGGAGCGGATACGTCAAGTGATGATGAAATGGTCAACCAAGAGTTAAATTCAAGGTTTCCAGCACTCAGATAGTGAGCTTACGGCTGTTCAAGATGACGTTGTGGAGCGTCCATAAACCTCGTAGCTCCATTTTGGCCTTCTGTGAACCCTCCTCCGTCCACGTACCCTGACGTGGCTTTTACTTGTCCCTCCCCCCCCCACCCCTCTCCACGTAGCACGTAGCTTTCTGTCCCATTGCTTCCAGAAGACATTTTGTACTTTTTTCTCTTGTCAGACTATCGAAAATTACATACTGAGATAACTAAATGTCAGAAATAAATATTCACATGTTGTTGTGTGTTGTGTACCTCATTTTGACAGTGAAAAATAATATAAATGGCCTTGCTGGGAATCACCCTCTCCCCATTCCAGTCAACCTCCCCCCACCCCTTAGACCAAACCACGTAGTTTATGGACGCTCCCTTATTATAAGCCGCGCAGTGTTTGGCATTCGTACATGCACTGCGCATGTCTTGCTATCTATTCGCAGAAGCTGAAACGACTTCACCAGTGGAATTCCAGGTACTCCTGCGAGTGATGGCCGATGTCGTTCATCCGCCTAGTTGTGTGAGATTAGTCTGAACATCGTCCTGCACAACATCTTCATTAGGAGCGGAGGCCACTGGTATGTTTGTGGCAGCAGCTGTCCTACCGAGGGGAGACACATTTTTCATTTATGAGTGGGTCTTGTCTCATACAGACGTAGCATATACGAATTGTTTGTGTTCACTTCTCGTTAGATAACTCGTCTGTCGCTGGTGCTTGTAACGGCGGCACTGTGACGTAGTATTTGAGTGGCAGCGCGCATTCTTAAGATAACATTGAGGGGTCGCTTGAGTACCGGGCGCACTCATGTTCAAGTAGAACGAGACAAAATATTTATGGTATGTGTATCGAACAATTACACAGCCGCCGAAAGTAACAAAGTACGGAGGGAATGTATGAGGCTTCATTTCGCCCATTGATATGCGTTTCCTGCCATCACATCGTGCTTTTTTTCGGTATAATGCTGATTACAACGCATCTGCTTTCTGTGAAATTTTGCTTTACGCCTCGTCGACGTCGAGGTCATTGCAGGAGATAAAGGACTGGGAGCAAGGGATGGGAAGGAATTCATCCATTGTCTTTTTGAAGGAACCATGCTGGAGTGATTTTGGGAAACCATGGAAAAAACCAAATCTCGATGGTCGGATTCGAACCCACGTCCTCCCAAATGCGAAGCCAGAGCGCACCCAGCACGCTCGGTTTACTGTGAACTGAGATTAAGACTGTGCCGTGATGCGCGAATTTATAATTCTATGACATAATTTGTCATAAATCTTTGTTATTCTTTTTTCTTTTTCTTTTTGCTGTCGTCAGTCTTTAGACTGGTTTGATGCAATCCTCCATCCCTTCCTATCTTGTGCTAACCTTTTCGTTTCTACATACCCTTACACCCACTTTTTTCCTCCTCTTCCTCCTTCCCTTCTCTCTACTACCCCGTCCTCAATTATCTGCTTCATATATTCTAATCTCTGTCTACCTCTACAGTTCTTACCTTCGACTGTTCCCTCACTAACAAATTAACCAATCCAGCATGTCTCAAAATATGACCTAAGCCTGTCTCTTCTTCCTGTAAGCTTCTTCCATAAACTTCTTTTCTCACCCATCATTTCAAAACTCGTTCATTTCTTACTTTGTCTGTCCACCTAATTTTAGCATTCTTCTGTAGCACCACATTTCAAATGCTTCAAGTTTCTTTCTTTCCGGTATTCCTAAAGTCCATGTTTCGCTACCGTAAAGTGCTGTGCTCCACACATAGAGTTTTAAAAAGTTCTTTCTAATTCCTAGATCAATATTTGAAACTAAAAGGTTTCTCTTTTTCATGAAGGCTCTTTTTGCTAGTGCTATTCTGCTTTTAACATCATTCCTGCTTCGGCCATCGGTTGTAATTTTGCTTCCCAAGTAACAGAACTCACTCACTTCTCCTATAGCATCCGATCCTATTTTTATATTTAATCTGCTACTATTGGTATCATTTCTGCTACATTTCATCACTTTTGTCTTACTTTGATTTATATTCAGTCCAAAATCTTCCTTCAGTATTTTGTTCATGCCATTCAATAACTTCTCAATATCCTCAGCCCTCTCTGCTAACAAGACAATGTCATCAGCAAATCCCTGAAAACTTATGCCGCATGGAAATTTTTCTTTGACTTTCTTCATTGCTTCTTCTACATACAAGTTGAATATTAACGGGGATAGACTACAACCTTGTCTCACACCCTTTTTAACTGATGCATGTCTCTCGTGATTCTCTACTTTTATTACAGCCACTTGATTCTTATATAGTTTATAGAGTATTCTTCTATCTCGATACTTTAGACCTGACTTCTTTAATTTTGAACATCTTGTCCCACCTAACATTATCTTACGGTATGGAAAATCAACAACGCCTCTCTTCCTCGGTATTGCACCTCGTTGGTTCAAACTAAGTGTCTAGCAGAAAAGCGAGACAGTACTTAGGTCAATCTATAGTGAGTTGGATTACGAAATTATTAACCACAAAAAATGAAGTGTCTGATTACTCACACACTACAGTGCAACGTTTGATCCGAGAACCTAATTCCTCGAAATAAATCAAACCAAAGATAATCGTACGTATTTATTACTGTTCTTATTATTATTATTCTCGTCGAGGTATCTTCAGCGTACAATGTATTTCTGTAATATGCGATTAGTTATAATTTGAAAATAATTTTTTTTGTTTACATATAACACTTATGTAAACAAACGTTCTATATGATAATTCATAACCGGTATATAAATATATGTCATATTATGATTCCAATATAGAATAATTTCATTATATGTAAAAAAAAAAACAATATTTTCAGACTATAACTAGTCGCATATTACAGAAATACATTGTACGCTGAAGATACCTCGACAAGAGGCGAAACGCGTCCGGAAAATAAAGAATATCCAACAACAGTTGTATTGGCGTATTTAATAAATAATAATTATTAGTATAACTAATTCAGTCTAGAAGTCAGGAGGCGTTATTCCATTACGTTTACTATTCCGGGTCTTTATTCATCTCTCGCAAACTGTATTCCTTTTTTAATATTACAAAATTATTATACAGGATACTTTATGGGACAAACTACAAGGGGGGGTAGAATGCATCAAAAAAACATTTTCGTCTTTCAATGTGTGCTCTAAAAAAATGTGGATGTCCGAAAATAGGGATGGCACAAAATATGGTATTTGGTACCTTATTTAAGACTAATTACAATATTTTCTGAAAATATTCAACATCATCGCGTTACACGTTTCACAATGTTGACGTAGTGATGATACACGTAACTTTTATTATGCAGTTATGTAGCGATCAAAATTCTGGCGACAAGTTCCCCAACGGATTAAAAGAGAGGGTCTCCTGCACGAGGTATGGGTGAACCAGAGTTCTTAAAAGGAAGGTGTCAGATATGTATTTCCTGTCATATCTGCAGCCTTCGTACAAACAAGTTCTACATCGTACTTGGTGAAGAATGATACTTTCACACATAGTTTCCACTATCTTATTGGTCGCTCGCTTATTAGAAAATCAATTAGTTCGGTTCCTTTACCGTTAACATATCTGCACAGTAGATGAATTCCAGCTTTCTAGTTTACAAAACGTAGAAATAACAGCAGTGAATAATATTATGAATTTGTGATAAAACAGAATGTAATTTCAGGTTTCAATGTAACTATTTGTATTCCCAGATGGGTCAAGAATAAACAATGTACGTCGGTAAAGACTCAATTCTCACATCTAAACAGAGTTTACACTTTGTTTAGATGTCAGAAATCGAAGGCAGTATATTGTTCCAGAAAAACCTAACTTTGAACATTGTCAAGTAACTATCTATAATATTACTGAAATTTATGCGGTGCTGTTCAGCATAAGTAAAAAGAAAATTACGTTTTACATAGGAACTTCAGGTAAATTATTAATTATCAGCTTCAGTTTGCGATAGAAACTTTCGGTGCAGCCTTCGAAATTCTAAATTTGTTTCCTATTTTTACATCCTACAGATAAAATATCATGAATAAAATTTTCTCGGGTAACTAGCCGAGTTAGTCCATCGTTTGACCACGACGTTTCGGCGGTCACAATCTCTGCCGCCATTGTCAAGTGACTGAGTCACTTGACAATGGCGGCAGAGGTTGTGACCGCCGAAACGTCGTGGTCAAACGATGGACTAACTCGGCTAGTTACCCGAGAAAATTTTATTCATTTACAACGCCGAGAAAATCTCCAGTCTTACATAGATAAAATATCATTACACTTGTCATAATAATCATATCAAGAAAATATACCAAAGGTTTAAAGTCATCTCATTTAGACTATGACCACAACATTAATCACAAGAGATTTATTAATCAAGAAAGTAATCAACACAGGGCATATTTATACTAGTAAAATTGATTACAAACAAATGCGTAAATTATAAATGTAACTTGAGGGTACAATAGTAAACCTGTGTGATGAAAGATTTCATTCATCTCACCAGGATCACACTTCGGGGATAGGACCATTCGGTATCTGAAATATGAATCCATACATTTTTCGTGGTTAGTACGAATCTGATTTTTGGTGGTCAAATCGCGTAAATTCGGATTCCGGTGGTTTCTGGTCGGCACTGTGAAGCTACGTAGTTAATCAGAGAGATTAATAAAGCACGTCTGTTTATGTGATTTATATGATTTCATACGCAACATTTTATGGTGCCGAAATCTCGGGTAAGAAGCTTATTGTTACACGTAACACGACTTCCATACGCTGTCTTCGCTACGAAGAAAATTTTGAAAGGAAGTAAATTAAACGACTGCTTCTATCCGATAACCTACGACACGTAAGTTCTAGACGCAACAATGATTACAAGATTGACATTTGGTATAGATATTAATGAGGTATTGTTGAAACAAAAGAAAGTTTGCATATTATTTC
Organism: Vandiemenella viatica; assembly: GCA_031002005.1. NCBI lineage: Eukaryota > Metazoa > Arthropoda > Insecta > Orthoptera > Morabidae > Vandiemenella > Vandiemenella viatica. Next base: position 178,109,165 of record JARYHS010013630.1, read on the forward strand.
ATCTATTTCGAGCTGTATGTATTGTGATACTGTCTGAAATGATGTATTAGAAGTTTCCTACATTTTGATTATTCACTGCCGAAAGTGGAACGTAGTCCACTTTCTTGCAGCGTCACAGCCAAGTATGGGACGCTCCGCTTTGTGGAAAGTGGAACTGTACTCGAGAACACGCAGCAGTGCATTTATCCTCTCATTAATGGAGCCTTTCTGGATTCTTTGATTCCTACATAACGAGAAAAACTTCGATGACATAATATCATTGAGTCGAGCATAAAGACACACCTGAAGGCCCACAAATTATGTAATTCTGTTTACGGCTCGTTAGCCTCTCTCTAAAAATAATAAAAATGCGAAAAGTTCAAAAATATTTCTTACGAAAATTTAATTTTAGATCTTATTTTTTAATAATAATGACACAAGTTTTGATGTCTCCTATTGGCGGTATTTATTATTGTTCAAGTGTAAGTACACTTCTATATGATTAGTCATGTTCATGTAAAGGCTCTTTTCTATATTTTTTGAACAGTATCTATTTGAACTGCTAGCGAATTTTTATCATCAACTCTTCATGTACTAATTGGTAGTGATTAAAACTGAAGACAATGCAGGCAAGGTAAACTCAACACTTGATTGAAATCACACATGCAGAAGGCCATACTGGAAACGGCGACGTGTTAGCCAAGCTGTGTGTAGTTGTTAGTATGTCACTAGACGATAAATTACAGCTTTATTATGACCAGGAGAAAGAACGTGATGCAGCAAGCAGATACAAAGTCTCATTCCTCAGTGAAGAATATCTCGCTTACTCTTTTGAAGACGTTTTCACAGTGAACGGTCCTTTTACTAAATAACTGCAGGCTGCGTTTTTTAATGGTTTTAGTGTCGCGCATGTTTCTCGTCCCTCTACTGTCAGCGACGAATATTGAAAGCTTACATTGCAATTACAGGGTTTATTTATTTTAATTTTATACCGTATTAACAAACAGTTTCATATGTTAAATGCTCTCTGCTTCCTTTTCAATTAATGATAGCGGGTTCAGTGTCTGGGAATTTCTGTCGCCAAACATTTCCCGATTGTGGTTATACCTGATGTTGCGTGAACTGTCCCTCGGAAAAAAAGAGAAATTATTTTCCTCTAATCTTCTTGTCACGTCGTTGTTTTTTATCGCTATCTTAT
>JARYHS010013630.1:178111341-178187269 GCA_031002005.1 Vandiemenella viatica
AATTTTAATTAATCTTTAATACTAAAAAGAGAAACTAAATATTTTATTTAAAAAAAAAATGAAGGAAAAAATTGCGAGAGCGGTATTCGGACTGATTTCCTGCGCAGTAAACTAGTAGGCTACCAAAGAAGTTTGAACATTATACTTATTCACGGTAGGCTACAGTTTACGCTAAACAGCAAATTGTTGCAAGGAGCCAATTACAGTATACACAGACCTGTAAAGGTTTCGTTGCAATTTTCTCTGAAGTCGCTGAAGAGGCACTTTACTAATTTGTGTATTTATTACTCATAAACTACCACCATGCCCCCTCCACACGACTGAAATTGCCAAATGAGACCCTGCGATTTCTATCTGGAATGGCTTTCCAAACTTAATTTTCGGATGTATGATTACCCGAGCAAAAAATGTCAACTGATAGTTTCATAATCTGTACTGTACCTCTGCGTCTTACGACCACCTTTTGGGATCAATACCTCGGATATAATGGTCCGTTATTATATGGATGATAGCCACAGGCTTTACATGATTTGATTGGGTTAGGAATATTCCAGGTAATAAAATTTTTAAAATCCAGTTTTCTATCATTACAAATATCTGAATATTGCAGTATAAATAGCCAATCGCTCTGAAACCATTTCTCAAAGAGTGACATAAATTTCTTGTAAAATAAACGAAAAAAGGAGTGGAAATTATAATTTCACATTTTGTACTGTGCAAAATTACAAGCTACTTACGTAATAAGAAGGAAGGAAACTGACAAAGTAGGATCGACTTGATTGCTATATTATTATATATGGTTATTAACAAAACAGACCAATCCAAAAATTGATATGGGTGATTTTCTCATAGTCAAAGTTATTCTTTGCAACAGTAAGGGGGGGCGTCCAATAATGACGTGAGGAAGTTTTTCCGGAATTCCGCCCCCTCCCTCCCCCCCCCCTTCTGTGCTGAGAGATCGTGAGATTTGGTCGGACCGCCCCCCCTGTAAAATGACGTGAAATTTTGTCGGAGACCCCCCTCCCCTACCAATCGACCTCGCAACTTTTTTTTTAGGTCTGATACTCCGAAGGTTGGCTATACCCCCCGCCCCCACCCTCCCCCCTACGGTATGTTTTCGACTTTCGCGCCATTTGTAGACCTTTTTTTATTTTAGCTCTACAATTCTACAAGTATTTCAAAACCTTACGTGAGATTTTCGCTGACCCCCCCTCCTTCCCCCTTGGTGAGGTTTCGTGAGGTTTCGCCGGACCCCCCTCCTATTTCACCTCACGTCATTAATGGACGCCCCCTAAGACATAATAGCAAGAGGGACAATATTAAGAGTAGTGTAAATTTTCCATAGTTAATGTGGTTTTTTACGTTTCTGGCACATAGTAACTTAGGACTGAATTTTCAGTCCTAAGGCCGAAGGGTGATTAGGTCCCTCAGAAATAGGCATTCTTAGCCACAGTGTATGAGGTAGCTCTGATAGTTCCTTTCCTCCGCACTTACGATTTAACGCGAAAATCTCAACCAGGGATAGAACAACAAAAATCTCTAAATGCAAACAAACACCTGCGACGAACAATGGAAAGCCCTGCTGGAAGTCTTTGAAATCGTCCCGTTTCACACACAACAATAGACTGTAACCTGTAAGGTGTTCGGAAAGCCGTTCCCAGAAAGTGACCAGCGTGGCCGTCTATCACCGCTTTTGTGTGCTTGAACCACCCCACCGAGCGGCGGACACAAATACCAGGGTGAGGCGCATCGGCACGTCGCGCCACCTAGCAGAATATCATCAGCGGCAAACGGTGAACCATTTCTACCTTCGACATCGCTCTAAGGTTTCACGCCACGAGATCAATTATTAGACAGACAAATACACTTTACTCGGGAGTTAACAGCTAAAAAAGTACGGCCAGTGCTTCGTTTGCAGTGAAAGTAGAATGCCGTAGGCAGTATTCTACGTCGCAGAAAGAAATCTGTCAACAAACTTTGGACGCCTCTTCCATTGGTTGAGTGATATAGAAGAACACTTAGCTCCCATTAAACCGACAGTCCTTAAGAAAGCTTTTTCTGGAAACATCTTAATGAATTTACTTTTTTGGATTCAAGCAGTGAAGTAAACGACAGCCCAAAATTATATATGCAATATTATGACGTTGGCAACAAAAATAATTGCAATTCATTGAACATATCATCCAGTACTGTATCAAATAAAGACCAACAGATTTTTGTTTCTCCTTTAAGGATTTTTAAAAGACAGTGTGTTGTGACTAGGCAGAATGTGAGATGCACTGACGGGAGGGCCTCTAGAACGAAATACAAACATACTAAGAACGTTTGTCATCACATCTAGTAAATAAAAAAATAAATAACAAAAATATTGAAATAGAAGACTCATTTTTTATGCAATTGTTACTTTGCAATACAATATACACTCCTGGAAATTGAAATAAGAACACCGTGAATTCATTGTCCCAGGAATGGGAAACTTTATATACACATTCCTGGGGTCAGATACAACACATGATCACACAGACAGAACCATAGGCACATAGACACAGGCAACAGAGCATGCACAATGTCGGCACTAGTACCGTGTATATCCTCCTTTCGCAGCAATGCAGGCTGCAATTCTCCCATGGAGACGATCGTAGAGGTGCTGGATGTAGTCCTGTGGAACGGCATGCCAAGCCATTTCCACCTGGCGCCTCAGCTGGACCAGCGTTCGTGCTGGACGTGCAGACCGCGTGAGACGGTTTCATCCAGTCCCAAACATGCTCAATGGGGGACAGATCCGGAGATCTCGGTGGCCAGGGTAGTTGACTTACACCTTCTAGAGCACGTTGGGTGGCACGGGATACATGTGGACGTGCATTGTCCTGTTGGAACAGCATGTTCCCTTGCCGGTCTAAGAATGGTAGAACGATGGGTTCGATGACGGTTTGAATGTACCGTGCACTGTTCAGTGTCCCCTCGACGATCGCCAGAGGTGTACGGCCAGTGTAGGAGATCGCTCCCCACACCATGATGCCGGGTGTTGGCCCTGTGTGCCTCGGTCGTATGCAGTCCTGATTGTGGCGCTCACCTGCACGGCGCCAAACACGCATACGACCTTCATTGGCACCAAGGCAGAAGCGACTCTCATCACTGAAGACGACACGTCTCCATTCGTCCCTCCATACACGCCTGTCGCGACACCACTGGAGGCGGGCTGCACGATGTTGGGGCGTGAGCGGAAGACGACCTAACGGTGCGCGGGACCGTAGCCCAGCTTCATGGAGACGTTTGCGAATGGTCCTCTCTGATACCCCAGGAGCAACAGTGTCCCTAATTTGCCGGGAAGTGGCGGTGCGGTCCCCTACGGCACTGCGTAGGATGCGACAGTCTTGGCGTGCGTCCGTGCGTCGCTGCTGTCCGGACCCAGGTCGACGGGCACGTGCACCTTCCGCCGACCACTGGCGACAACATCGATGTACTGTAGAGACCTCGCGCCCCACATGTTGAGCAATTCGGTGGTATGTCCACCCGGCCTCCCGCATGCCCACTATACGCCCTCGCTCAAAGTCCGTCAACTGCACATACGGTTCACGTACACGCTGTCACGGCATGCTACCAGTGTTAAAGACTGAGATGGAGCTCCGTATGCCACGGCAAACTGCCTGACACTGACTGCGGCGGTGCCCAACCGCTGCGCAGCTAGCGCCCTTCGACCGCCGACACTGCTGTTCCTGGTGTGTCCGCTGTGCCGTGCGTTTGATCATTGCTTGTACAGCCCTCTCGTAGTGTCCGGAGCAAGTATGGTGGGTCTTACACACCGGCGTCAATGTGTTCTTATTTCAATTTCCAGGAGTGTAGAAGTTTTGCTAACCTTCCGTGCAAATACAGATTTTTGCAACACTTGCTTCCAAAAAACTGTGCATCTTTATTATTTTCTCTGCTGCCATCAAAAATAAATAGTGTAAACTCGAATATTATTAAAATATTCAACAAAGCATGAGAATAAGGAAATCAAGATTTGTGGTAATATTACCTATAAATATGATACGAAATTATTTCGGGAAAATGTGAATGTAGCAGGAGCAAATATGCCGATTTAGCAAAATCCGTAAAACAAGTGTTTTTACTAAGAATCATCCGCTCATTTTCTTAACTTATTTACCCTCTTACAATGTTTGCTTCTTTTTCTCTGTAAATCACTCATTTCAAAATACGGAACCCGTTGCAGCCTTGGGAAACATTATTTCAATAATTACCTCCCGACCCTTCCCAGCTCCTACTGTTACATGAAGTGTAAACAAAGAACTCCTATGACTTATTAAAAATTTACAGGGAATCTGCTTTCTGGAGGATCGCAGAGTTCTGCCATTGCTGTCTTCTGGGCCACTGAAAAGTCTCATTGAACCCATTGAAGCGAAAAACAAAGTTGGTAGCTTTCCGGACCCAACAGTCCTACAAGCAGGGAATCACGGAGAAAAAGAACCGTTTCCCATCCTTAAAAATTGGCATTTGGAGGGTGTTGACGTGGTGAATGCCACGCTACCGGACGTTCACTACCTCATGGAGGGCTTTTCGGCACGGTACGCATTGGACAGCAGGCAGAGTAGATCTGAAGCTGTTCACTGTCTCGTAATAGCTCAAAATGTTATTTTATTGTTTGGGGAAATAGATGATTACGCAAAAACTTAAAAATACAGCTAATAGAGAGCAGTAGGTTGATGGCACTTTCATCCAGCATGGAGGCCCTTTGGACTAGACTTGCGCATAATAGTTCGCGAAGGGGAGCGCTCAGTTTAGTTCGCAGCTCCCTCGCGAACTAGTTCGCTCTTTTAGTTCGTTAGGTCGCGTCTCGAATTCAGAGAAACAGATCGTTCGCTCGCCTTGCTATCGCTACTGGACGCGCTATTTTGTTTGTTATGTCAGTTTTATTAGGACATAATCATTTTTTTGTCGTTTCTAAATGGAATTTAATATGACCTTCTTAACAAAAGTTATTGCTTAATAATAGCCCTTTCAAATTACATTAGCATGAACAGTTGCCGCCGATAAACCAAAGTGCTCATTGTCCTTTACACAAATTGGTAAATTGAATAACTGTGCTGTTTTTACTATTTACTTTACATGCATTCGTAGGATATTAATTTTTTAAATGGATTTATTTATTAGTTCATGGAAGAAACATTACTTATAAAAGGCGCTAATGACCCTGCCGTCGACGCGTCCTTAAACCCCAACAACACCACATTACTTATAATATATTATAAATGCATTTATTTTGATGAATTAAAATACCAGTTTATAAGTAATCGGATTTTTTATTTAAATAAAGTTTTGGCAATCATGAACAAATTATAATTCTACAATTGGCTACAAGTTAAGTACTATATGACAGAAACAATATTACCTATATTATTAAGAAAAGTAACAGTAATACTTCCAATGTGATACCTAACAATTAGACATATAAAAATGACAGTGACCATTGAATGACAAAGTGGTAACAATAACGAAAGTGCGTAAATTTCCAGTAAATTGGAAGTCATTGAGCTATTTTTTTATTAGTGTAGGGGAGGAAAATCCAACACACATTCACAATATTTTGGCGACGAATGAAACTGATGAAGACACAAAAGTTAAAATCTTTTTGAATTTCGCAAGTCATTTCTTTACATAACTTTCACAAATCTGTTAACCAACAGACTGAGATAAGTATTATATTATGTCAGCTTTAAAATCAGCGCTAGAAAAATGTAAAAGATACTGTTTCTTTGGTTAAGAAAACAAGAAAAAGCCTTTATAAGCCATATTCTCCACAGAAATTGATAATGTAAAAAATAATGCCCTAGTATTCGTTGATAAATGTCTGGAGTATCTTAGTAAATAGTTAGATTTTAATGAAAGCAATTGGTTATACAGAATCCAAAAATTAAATTCAAAACACAGGGTTTCATTTGATGACTGTGAGACTATATTAGAGGTTATAAATTTACGAGAAAAAATGAGTATCGAAGTGAACAAACTTTACTCTGAAACAACAATATTATACGAAATCCAGGTAAAAGTAGGAGAAATATTTCATGAATAAAAAATGAGCTTTTGCTCGAAATTAATTTGACAACTGAAAGCGATAAAGCATATGACAATTTTACTATAGACAAAAAAAATTAAAGATGCAAGAAGTGCAAAAAATATAGCTTAAAAAATGAAATAGTAAAAACATACCTTCTATCCTTTTCTATTATATTTTTGAAGTGTACTATATTTTTATAGGTTATTCTTTTAAAAAAAAATACTACCATCAACCGAAAAAATATTGGAAACCCTAGCGGCGAATGGTGCTAGTTCACTGCCGGAAGCGCTCAATTTAGTTCGCGAACGGTACCGCTCAGTTTAGTTCGCGATCGACAGCGCTCAGTTTAGTTCGCGAACGGTACCCATCAGTTTAGTTCGCGAACTGTACCGCTCAGTTCAGTTCGCGAACTGTACCGCTCTGTTTAGTTCGTGACCGACAGCGCTCAGTTTAGTTCGCGACCTAGGTCGCTCCCCTTGCTCGCTCGCTTTGCTAGCGCTACTGCAAGCGCTCTCTTGATTGTTATGGTAGTTGAGGTTATCGATGGTTGTCTTTTAATTGTTGATGGGATCAAAGTGTATTAAATTTTCACATTCCATGTTAAATTTCCGTTTGTGACTTCTGTAATAATTATTAATGTTGAACAGTTTATTTTTCTTTTCAATGTTATCTGCAAAAACCCAACTGATTTAAGTCCAAACTGAAAGAGTTTCTGCTTCAGAACCCATTTTACTCTGTGAAAGAATTTTCTTCTTGGAATTTGGTAACTAAGAATGACTGATAAAATAGTATATATGGTGTATGGATGGGGAAGGGGACAAAGTTGTCCACAATGATACATGGTTTTTTCTTTTTGTTGAAACTTTTGACAAATGAAATAATTACACTGTTTACAAAATTTCACTCATATATAGTAACTAACATGGGATAGCATGCACTCAAAAAGTTCTGTGAAAAATTATCATACTAACAGGTTTTTAAGTAATTGACAGCCTATGAGTTGTAGAAAGTATAACATATATTGTTAATAGGCGTGTGTACTGTTTCACATAAATAGAAACTAACATGATATAATGTGTAGTCGCAAATTACAGTGAAACTTATCATGGTAAGTGGTTGGTAAGAAAATAACTGGTTATTAGATGCTGGTAACAAGTGTATACACTGTTCCACAATTAACTCGGGATTGTATTTGTAGATTACAGGAGATATTGGTTATACTAATGGGTTGTAACTAACTTGTCAATATATAATATTATCAATTATATAGTAATATTGACATTACAAATAAATGTATGTACTGTTCCACATCCCCGAGATTATTCTCACATGGGATCAAAGTGAACATGTCTATCTATCTATCTTTTTATATCTGTGTCTTCAGTGAAATGTGTCCACAGGGAACTGTGTTTCCTTTTAGATAATAAACTAAAACAAAAGTTGGTCTTCGGGAAAGGATCGAACGAACTAACGAACTAAGGAGCGAGAGATCTGGGAACTAGTTCGCGTAGTTCGCCTGTGGGAGCGCTCTTCCGAACTAGTTCGTTCGCGAACTACACAAGACTACTTTGGACCCAACATTTGTGCCTCCTGTCAGAAGTAATTACTAAAAGTTATACGCGGGCAGACTCTCAGGCACCAAGTTGGCTGCTCGCCATGTGGCAATAAGGCGGGCGTGGTCAATCGAGCAGCCCGGCGAGAGAGTCCAATCGGATTACGAGAGAAGAAAGTGCTCGGCTGCGTGCAGCAGACAAAGGCGCAGCGCGGCCAGCTGGGCAGACAAAGGCAAGAAAATCAGCGGACAGCATCTCGGCGCAATCAATTAAACACGACATTTATAACAAACTGCTCCTCACAACGAGTATGGCAATCGAACGATTTTTAATCGAAAAAAAGTTATAACTATCTATTTCTTCTGAAAAAGTATCGCTGGAAAGACGAGTCAATATTTTCATGTTTCCAGTATTCCTTCTCCTGACGTGAATCTAGAAAAGTAATATTTTATGTAGTTTGTGCGAGGAAGTTATATATACTGATCAAACAATATCAGAGCAAAACTAATGGACAAAGCATATGCAATGACACCTCTATTCAGGGGCGGATCCAGGGGGGGGGGGCTAGGGGGCTCAAGCCCCCCCCAAAAAAGTATCTGAGTCCACCCCCGATATTGTAATTTTGGAGTCATTTATTTTTTTTATTTTTTTTTTAGCTCTACTGATTGGAACCCAGAGGAGGCTCTAAAGAATACCCCATGACTGACACCCAAAACCAAAATCCCCTGAAGGCATGCCCTTTGAACCAAAATTCACTCAAGCCAAGCCCCCCCCCAAACCAAAGTCCGCTCAATCCCCCCCCCCCAAACCAAAATCCTGGATCCGCCCCTGCTCTCTTAGATAGATGTAACAACAAAACGCATTATGGAAACAAGATCGAAAGCAATCCAAGCCAGGCCACGTAGCTTTTTGTTCATATTATTTGTCACAGTTAAAATGAGATACAGAACACACAACAGCATGTAAATATTAATTTCATCCATTTAATTGTCCCCATATGTAATTTACGATTGTCTGGCAAGAGAAAACAGTACGAAATGTTTTCTGGAATCAATAGGGGAAAAGGCTACGTGCTACGAGGGGTGGGGGGGGGGAGGGGTAGAGACAAAAGTCACATCGGGCAATGTGGAGGGAGAGGGGTTCACTGGACGCCAAAATGGTTCTACGTGGTTTATGGACGAGCCCTTATGAGAAAAACCCGTGTCGGAACGTTATTATAAAAAAAAAAGAACGCATATGCCAAAGAATGATATCAGTATCACAAAACAATAACTGTAATAACGGAAAAATGGGGCAGGAAGACGATAATACATCGTGCAAGCAGAAAGAAGAACGCCGATACAAAAGAACAACCAAATATCTGGGTATTAAACGATAGTTTCTCAGTAACGAACTGTTTTTAAATCTATGAAACACCGTAAAAATGTTTTACACATTATAACAAATAAAACATTTGATAAATTTGTATCTCAGAGCAGGCAAAAATGTTTCAGCTCAGAATCACAGATTTCCAAACAGTAGAGTATTAATTTAATTACTTAACGGTGAGCATCAATTTCTTGTTAAAAGTTTTTGCGGACTTGCAATACTTATCCCCACTAGACCACGGGCTACAAGCCTGGAAAGCTTTTACTATGAAATAAGTAATTGTTTTGGTTCTTTAAACACGTTAAGTGATTATTCTAAACACCTATTAACTTTTTTTAAATAAATAAAAAGAAAACACAAATGGTAATAGTCCGGTTCAACTTGGACTCGCAGTATTCAACAGCGCCTGTATGGTTCTCATTCAGGAAGACGTGGGTTCGAATCCCCATCCGATCGTCCTGATTTGTTTTTCCAAAATCACTCCAGGCGAGGGCCGGGGTGGTTGCTTCAAAAAGGCGATGGCTGAATTCCTTCCCGTTCTTTCACCCAAGTCCTTTCCCTCCTTTAATGACCTCGCCGTCGACAAGGCAATAACAAAAAAAAGGGACTCAAATCTAAACATTGCTTCACATTTAACCGCCACGTTTCTCAATTTACTAGTCTCCGAATCTCCTTTGATAGGTGTTTTTTATTATCTGTATAAAACTCGAATTTTCTCAAACATAGTAAAATACATTCTATAAAGAAAAGCTTTTTATTGGGGCATTACATTTCTCGACCTTGTGGTTATTTGATCCGAGCAAGGCTTGAGAGGAATTCAGTCTTGGCATTTTGAAGGAATCATTCCAATATTCGGAGTTATTTCTGAAAAACATGGAAAACTAAAATCTCGTAGGCCGGGGATACTCCCAAGTGGCAGTTCCGAACCTTAATCGCTCATCCACAGACGCCGTAAATAGAAGTGATTTATGAGCAAATTGCTGTTTCTTAACACTACTTCCGTCATGTAAAACGATTTACGTTCAAAAATCTAAAAACATAGAGTACACTGTCCGCTGTATTATCAAACAAACAGAAAGGATCAGTGCTACAAGGTGTCATTGTTCCATTCTTTTATTTTCAAAGAAGGAACTTATGAGGTAATAAGGAATTAATAGAATGGTTATTACGTCTGATGTATCGATACTGGATATGTTTCTAAACAGCACCAGACCTAGGTTGCTTTCAGAACATAGTGAAAATGTAAAATGACGCCATTTAGCTAACGATAAAGCAATTTAGTTAAACGTTTTTATGTCCTGTACATCATTTATTTAAACTGATCCATTTTTATCACCATGAGTTCAATTGAAGAGAATGAACTTTTTTCAGACATTGTATCTGACTTATTACAGTGCAGTGAAAGTGCTACGCAATTATTCTTAAAGCTGCAACCAACACCTGTAATGCAAACAGCTGATGCTGAAACACTGTATAACTTCAAGGATATGGGACCAATTAAAAATACAGAACCACTGAAGATGCTTCAGAGAATGAAGTGAAACGCGTTCGGGAAATAAAACAACAAATTCAATTGCATTGGCGTGACAATTATCCATAAAAAATTGATATTATTATTCTTATTAATACAAAAATAAATGATTTTTAAAAAAGTGGTTAACGTTTTTACCATAAAATCTGCGAATTAATGTTTTCAAAGGTAGACGAGCAAAATTAATTAACATTGTTTTCGATATTACCTTATATATTCGGAATGTGTTTTCCTGTGCCATTACTCCTCGCCCTCTAGTAAAAAATAAGCATTGTTGCTTAATATATTTTGTTTTTCACCTTTCTTTTTATAGATTTAGTGTTACTGAAAACTTTGTCGTGAATCGGCTTCCTATTAAGTAAATTTTCCTTTTCCCATTCTCATAAGTGAAAATTTGTTAATTATTTACGTATTACTCTGGTACATGTTGTCACCCCGAAAGCTAATTGTACGATTACTTTTCAGTAGCACTGAATAATTTATGGCAAAAATATTTTCCACATACCGGCTTGTTAATTTAACACCTATTTTCACGCGATGGATAGTTTGAGCAAGTGACTTAAATTAACTTTTGAGCTATTTAATAAATAGATTGGGGATAAAAACGTTCATTGCAGTGACATTTCTTTTATTATTATTGTTATTGGATGATAGCTTTAAGCTTAAGGGTCATAATTACCTTAATGGAGGAGAAATTTTTTTTCCAAATTTGGAATCTTAAATTTTTTGCTGCAAGCCAAAAACTGGTATAAGTCTTAGCTTATTGACTACAGTTTCTAAATAAATTTAACCATTCCAGCTTACGCACTACCAGTTTTAATATAGAATTTTCTAGTGCTAAAATAAATGGGTTCGATCGACTGAATTGGTAGATCAGATCCGAAGATATGAACGGTACGTAATAAAGTAAATATTATTTTGGTTTTAAATATCTTTTAATGATCTTTTTCTATTATTAAAATATTTGTATTATTAACAATTTACATATACGATCGCAAATAATTATTTTAAAATAAAATATGCAATAAATTATATCTATTGCTCGATAAGAACAACTGCATGCATGTTTCTGCACCCGGCTCTTCGAGGACACTCAACTCAGCTCTACGATAAAAATATCAAAACAAACTCAGTGAGAAAGAAACAAACATCTCTGAGAATACGAATAAATGAACGCTTCCAGACTTCACTCGCAAATTAACAGCAGCCATATTTTAGAAATTAGTTTAATAGCTCAGCAACTGTTATGAAATTAATTGCCAGACTATATTCATTAAGTTTGCTTTTCGCAGCATTTCATTCTTTAAAAAAATATGGAAAAACTTTACAATTGAAAAAAAAGTGAAACTATTTTTCAGTAAACATGTCGCTAATGAAAGTAACAGAAAAAACTTTAAAAAAGTTATGTTCGGTAATCGTTAAGCGTTACATTTTTTAAAATTTAACGCAAATTATAGTTATCCGTTCAAGTTAACCATCAACAATACGCCTGCCCAATGTCCCTCTGGAAATTGAGTTCCTACTAGGGTTCAACATTTTAACCAGCATCTCAAACGTATCGGATTCCACAAGATGTAGTGGAATCATGTTGGGAACGAAAAAGTTTACAATCCACACCAGTCTCAGATATGCCGCTGTCGGTATCTACAATGCAGATCGAGTTTGGGGGGGAACACTTCTGTTTTTGTCTACACCAGAAGAAACCACAGCACTTTAAGGCTTTGAATTGTTTTTACTTTTTCTTCAAACTATAAATATTTGGATGTATGCATCCGCTTCATGTGCTATTTAAGATTATTAAGGCTAGAAAGTTTAGGCAAACACAGTTTGAATTCATAAATCAACTGTTCTCACAATCTTGATTTAAATGCAACATAATCGCATAAATGTGGCCAATGATTTTTAATCTTGTCGTTGCTTTCACAAACAGATTCTAGAGCTTCAGTTTTCCATGTTGTAATCATGTAGCGAATATCGATTTAATTTATTTTACTAGCAAAATCCAAACCAATACACACTAAAAGTGGCATTTTATTCCTCGTAGTAAGAAAGTTATGTTATAAAAATGTCAAAATCAATCAATCATCGAATTTGAAATGAGTAGTGAGCGCCGGTAAAATACAAACACTCCACAACTCTTAGCTTTCCTACTCACACCCCGCGCCATGCCTAGCAAACAGTTATATAATTTTACTTCCCAAGTATCAGAATTCACTTACTTCTTCTATCGCATCCGATCCTATTTTGATATTTAATTTGACACCAATAACAGTATATTAAATATCAAAATAGGATCAGATGCGATAGGAGAAGTAAATGACTTTTGCTACTTGGGAAGTAAAATTACAACTGATGCCCGAAGAAGGAATGATGTTAAAAGCAGAATAGCACTAGCAAAAAGAGCATTCATGAAAAAGAGAAATCTTTTAGTTTAAAATATTGATCTAGGACTTAAAAAGAACATTTTAAAAAAACTCTGTGTGTGTGGAGCACAACACTTTATGAAAGCGAAACATAGACTTAAGGAATACCAGAAAGTAGGATAATTGAAGCATTTGAAGTGTGGTGCTATAGAAGGATACTGTAAATTAAGTAGACAGATAAGAACGAATGAACGAGTTTGGAAATGATAAGTGAGGAAAGAAATTTGTGAAAGAAACTCACAGAAAGAAGAGAGAGGATGGTAGGTCATATTTTGAGACATGCCGGATTGGTTAATTTGTTATTGGAGGCAACAATCGAAGTTAAGAACTGTAGAGGAAGACATTGATTAGAATATATGAAGCAGATAGTTGAGGACGTGGGTTGTAAGGGGTATGTAGAAATAATAATAAATATAGATCCGTTTGGTCGTAATGACCTGGTGACAGGGTTTCTATTGGCTGCACCTTCCACCCCTATCATAGCAGACTTAACCTAACGCGGTAAACCTACGCGGGTATAGGGGACGTAAAGTTGAACGTGGAAGCTTTCTGGCGTACTTCAAATTACACAGCAAGCTGTGGCCAGAGGTGAAGGTCAGGTTAAGGGGACTATGAAAATCCTCGCCTAGACAGAGTCTCAAAAAGCGGTAAAAGAATAATATTACATGAACAGTACTGTTCGACTATTTAGCACTGTAATCACATAACTCAGCGCAAAACCAGTATTTACCCGTTTGCGACTTGTCGTCGCTTTAAACTCAGGCATCAAAGAGAAATGTAAAGAAAGTAAGGAATAGCTAGTGTCGATTCTATATATAAGAGCCTCCCACTAACTTAACACTTAAGAGTGGAGTAGCATCGCTGTTTACATTATGCATGAAAGGAAGTTGTCCAACTGGATTTGTGTGACGACTACTCAGCGGGCGCGTACTACTCGACAAACAGCAAATTCCGGTAAGCTAAGGCGGTGTACCACAATACGAAACGAAATTAGAGTTTTAGAATTTCTTACGGGTGAGAGACATTACAACGCCAGTATTTGGATGCAAGGACAATAGCAGTAAAAATATACTAATTTTTAACAAGAGTACTCACAATTTAAGTACAGAATTGTTGGCCTTTAAGTCATGTCGTAAATTAAGACAAGAAGAATATGATTTCAGTATTATTAAAATTCTTGGTTACTGGTATTTTGATCTTGATTACAGAAACTTATCTCCAGATATTCGACCCTATCCTGTTAAGTGCATTAGCTGTAAATATTATCATTATTTGTCAGTCATTTCCAATCATGAACTGATGAGGTCTCTTAGGGTGAAAACATGCCGAGCAGGTCGCGGTGAAAATAATGGTCGCGGAAGATGCTTCATCCATGTGAAACAAAAGAACTGTAAGTAAGGGAGCGTGCATAAACCACGTAGCTCCATTTTGGCCTCCTGTGAACCCCCCTTCCCCCCACGTAGCCCTACGTGTCTTTTGCCTCTACCCCCCCCTCCCCCCCCCCCCCACACACGTAGCACGTAGCTTTTTTACCTTTTCATTCCAGAAGACATTTTGTACTGTTTCTCTTGTCAGACTATTATAAATAGATAATTAACTGAGGGAAATAAATATTCACATGCTGTTGTGAGTTCAGTTCCTCATTTTAACTGTGAATAATGTTATGAAAGGAAAGCTACGTGGCCTGGCCCGGGAACTCCCCCCACGTAACCCAGCGTAGCCTTCCAGCCAACCCCTCCCCCCGTGGACCGAGCCACGTAGTTTGTGCACGCTCCCTAATGTGTGAGAGCATGTCGAGACGGTCGCTCGCGCCGTCACCAGCACTCACCGCGATGTCGACGAGAGAAAAAAGTGTTTTGTTTATCACATTGCGGCCTAGCGCGATACTACAGGTTTGCTTGGCTCTGACTTGTTGAGCTAGGTCACGTGATCCCCGAAAGCAATATGCAGCTCGGCTTTCGCATCGTACGATGTAGTTTTGTTCTCCGCAATGAAAGAATAATTATCAATTGCAGCGTTCTAACGCCTCGCTCTATGAAATGAACGCCACATAAATCACTGAAATACATTAGTTTAAGAAAACCGATCAAAATGGAACATAATAAAAATTTTGATACTGAAGTGGAAAACTCTAATTTTGAAACGGAAAATTCTGATTTTGAAATGGAAATTCTGTTATTGAATTTGAAAATTCTAAATGTGACTTGAAAATGCTCTACTAAACGGTACACTAATTTATTTACAATAATTATCATTAGACTACCTTATGGTCCCGACGAGTCCTTCGTCAGCATGTACTGGATTGGTAGGGTAACTGTTATAAACATTTGATTTTATTGTAAATGCACTGAAAAGTTTCTGATGTCATTCGTAGGTATGCATGAAAATTGTTTGGGTGATTTTTCAGTTCCTGGTTTAAATGGTGAAATTCACCAAGCGTTTGTCTCTGTTTATTTATTGGATCTGATCTGAACCCTCTGATACTAGCTGTAGAAAGTAGCCACCACTTTGCCTATCTTCATCACTATCGTTATCACTTCCATGAATCATTGCAGATTACACAAAGAAAAGGATACTCAGGGTAAACATAAAATCTACACAATGTAAAGCGTATGGGTCCTCCGAATTAGTGTAAAATTGTGACAAAAGCTGGATGCTATTCCTCAACAGTACATCAGTCTTCATTTTACTGCTACCTGCTCGGCATGTTTTTACCCATCAACCGTGACATCGATCTTTATCTTCACCGCGATCTTCACGTTCAGTGCAACCTGCTCGGCATACTGAATCTCTAAGGATGTGAAGCGCAGTCTGAACGTCTGGTCCAGTGATCTACCGCTTGCTGGAAGGAACTCGTATTCCATAAAACACGAGCGAAATTTTGTACGCGCTAATTTAATTTTCCACCTGCCTTTAGAAGTCTCAGGGCTGCACTAAGGCATTATACTTAGTAGGAATTATTTTTAAAGTACAATTAACCATTCTCGCACCATCGTGAAAAATTTCTTCTTACATTTCATCCCCAGGAGTCAGCGGGGAGAAACTTCTGTTCTGTGACTTAAGGTTTTCAAAAGTTTTTAAGAAGTCATCAACTTTCCAGACTTGATAAAATATTTATATTTCCGCGAAAGTTTGCCCACTGCCTTTTGCACTCGGGTTCATATTTCCGCATTTGTCTCTTTTTCTAGAAAAACGAATAGTTGAGAAATACCCAGATAGTGTAATTATGGACTGCACGGTATACGAATGTGTGACTTTGTTGATGTCTCTTTACAAAAATAGTTTCCATTCCTTTTTCAGTTACAGTAGAATTGTATGTCGACTGATACCAACATCCTTAAAATAAAATAATAGAAAATAACATACCGGTCCGTCAAATCACCAAATTAAATTTGTTATTTTTCAAATTCAGCGTATAATGTAACTTACCTGTCTGATCTGTATTAATGACGTGATTTTTCTCAGTTCGGAATAAATCGCTGAGTTTGTCGTTGAAAGAGTTCTGCTGATGCCATGTTTCTTCAGTAATGGACATTTATCTGTACGTAACGTATTTTGTAATATTTCGCTGACGAATCTCATATCTCTTTTGGAATTTCTTAAATGTGTCGGAAGGTGTGAAATAGAAGTCTCATAATTTCTGTGCTGTAGCTAAAGACCACAGCTCTAAATTTTTTAACTGACCGATAATTCTGTCTCGCTCCATTAAAACGATCGTAAGACCAATATACTATATCAGAATATTTATCTAATGCATTTCCACCCTTTTTCGACATCATCTTCCCACCAGAAAAAAAAATCATTTCTTTTAAGCGATGATATTTCTTATTTTACCTAGTTTTAAGATTCAAGCTGGATTTCCTCTGGCAAGGTTTTATATGACAAAGAAATATCATCCACCTCTCTAATTATTTTTTCCTCTGGCTTATACAGTTCCGATGAACAATCTCATTCAACTTCTGCAAAATCAACTTCTTGGCATATTCCATTCAAGTTCTTCAATAATAAGTATTCTCTCAGCATCTGCGTATATTGTGTTTTGTAATAACTGTTCTCCTATCAGCATAGCTTCACACAAAATTGTAGTTGAGAGTTCCAAGACAATCAAATTATTTTCAACAAGTTGCCTTTTAAACTGTGTATCCTTTAACCCTAATTTTGATGTCTCACTACACGTAGATTCTTGTAGAATCTCATCTTCAAACTTTGAAGGGACAGGAATATCTTCATTGTGACTCACTAGCGTTTTTCTTCAACCGTCTGATTAGGTGAAGACTCAATGCCAGCAATTACCTAATTGTTAGCAACAAATTAGAAAAAAATTACTTAAAAAGATAATAAAAACAGTACCAATAACTTCTATTTTCTTTTAACTGTAATTATTGTTTGATACTAGATAAAAAAAAAAAGAATAAAAATGAAGAAGGGGAATAAAATAAAATCGCGGAGAACCGAATCCCGATGTCCTGCACGAAAAATCAGTACGCTACCTTTAACGCCACTTATCCGACTGTTTTGATGCTGTTAATAACAGAAAATATAACACGATGGAAATTTTCCTCGCAATTTTCTTGAAACTTGCTAAATAGTGAGCTTTATTATTTTAAGAAGTGCGTGTAATACACATGGCCAGCCACCACACAAAGATTGTTCCTAAACTGAAATTGCCAGACCGGACCTATTCCTTGTGAACGAAAATGTCTCATAAACGATAGATACAGAGCTTCCGCTTTTTGACATTACTTTAGTGATCAGTTAATTTTTGTTCAAGACGCCACTGAAACATTTAAAAACTTCATAAATTCCTTATTACAAGGCCTTGCAGTGGAACTACACCAACCGAGCGTGGTGGTGTAACGGATAGCGTTCTAGCATCGCATTCGGGAGGACGGCGGTTCGAATACCCGTCCGGGCATCCAGATTTGGGTTTTCCATGGTTTCCCCAAATCACTCCAGGTGAATGCCGGGATGCTTCCTTCAAAAGGCCATGGCCGAATTCCTTCCCATTCCTTGCCCCCATCCTTTCCCGTCTCTAAAGACCACTTTGTTAAAAAGGGACGTTAAACTGTTACAAAAAAAAAAAGGAACTACACCAAAAGGATGATCTGTTCTTCACTAAGAATAATTTTTAACTTTTGTTTCATTTTTATATGAGGTGATTAGAGGTTTGGCATCAACTGGATAATAAGAAAGCTGGGATAATGAAAAATAATATGACTTTCGTTTATAAACGTCTTCTGCATCTGATCCTGATATCAACACCATAAACCTTTTTGTGATTCCTTTAGATAGCTAATATATTTCGTTTGGTTCTCCATATGCTTAGAGCTCTGTATCTAGAATCTTAGTGTAATCTGCTAGTTTCCTGCCACGTTCGTGATACTCCTTAAATTTCACTTTCTAAAGACTCGGAATGTCACACTGCAACGAACCCCTGCAACCACTCGGCACTCACGTTGGTTCGTCGTTATAAATAAAAAATCAACGAGAACGCGGTGTGGGGAGGAAAAATGCGAATCCCAGCGAAGC
Organism: Vandiemenella viatica; assembly: GCA_031002005.1. Taxonomy (NCBI): domain Eukaryota; kingdom Metazoa; phylum Arthropoda; class Insecta; order Orthoptera; family Morabidae; genus Vandiemenella; species Vandiemenella viatica. The sequence continues at coordinate 178,129,801 of JARYHS010013630.1, forward strand.
ACTGGCGAAAATCTACACTCTGCAGCATTTGTTATGCACACTATAAATTCTCAGTAATAACTGCTCTGATTGTAGGTGATTTTCATAGTTTTATCAATTGAAATCATTTGTGATGGTCAGTACAATTTCAAAACAGCCAAAGAAAATTACAATTTAAATGTAAAGTGTACACCCAACTTAAGGAGCAGAAGTAAATAGCACAGTATTGCAACAAGGAACTATTTCAGCATTCGTTTGAAATTAGAACAAACAATCTGGATGGCCAGACCAGAATCTGAATAACACTAGTCATAAATACTGGCCCAAAGGAATAGACCTGTACTCCACAAACAGTGTCCTTCAGTTTCTATAGGTTATTTGACTGTTGAAAATGTTACGAAAAATGTAGTAATCAAAACATAATAGTGACGATATATGGAACATTCAAACTTCTTTGTACGGAACGTAAGTTCTGCAGTCACTGGTTCCAAGCCAGAGCTCTGGGCGGGGGTCACGGGCCGGCCACGCCCAGTTACCAGAAGTGTGCGGGCGACAAGCAACTCGCTGCTTTATATGCAAATCGGTCGGACCACCACGCGACGATGGTATTAAGGTTCTTTCAGATTGTTTATTTGTTTTTGCATTCAGTAATATCGGTTACATATGGTGACTGTTTATTGAAACAGTTGACCAACATTACAAGCACTCATTTATTCCTCACTTGAAGAAGGCAGTGGTTGTAAAAGTTTACAGCCTGCACCCAGAGTTTAATAGTACAATATCATAGCGCTGTAACGACTAACGAGGCTCTGGCGGCCGAGTGACTCCGGGGATATGGAGTCTCCCACTACGTTACCAACGGCTTTCAAGAGAGGTGGATGAACTGGCACTGGTTTAGGGCACTTTCTTGCTCTTGGGTCGGGAAAGTGCCCTGAGGACGGACGATTCATCTATGCCCAACGGCAAAGAAAGTCCTCAACGGAGGACCAGGCGTGGGAACAATAAGTTCCTTCTCAGCTGGGACGGCGAACGAAGGCAGCAGTGATTAGGAACCCTTCAATTGTATTGCATTAGCTTGTCATTGGAGATAGTTCATAAGTCATCAAGAAATGGTGCTGTGTAAGTGCTACGACACCATCTTAAAAGAATTCGTGCATAGCTGCCTTTCAACTATCGTCTTTCTTCTGAAAGCCCTACGGCGATCATGAAGTTGCGACGGGGGCAGTATTGTGGCATCTGGAAGCCTCTAGTGATAACATGCCACGTAGGTGATATTTGTGTGATCGGTCGTTTTTTGTACTTCTCGCATTTGACTCCACAGACACCTTCGGACCCACAGACGAAACAGGGATTCTGTTTGGAACCTACTCGAAATAAACGCATTTACAGAATGCAACAAAGAAACTTATACTTCTTTCTCCATAATAATTAGCACCATATATTTGCGAAATGTTTTCACCGACAGAGTAGAGCCGTTTCGTACGGGACACTCGGTGTACCGACATTGAATTTTTAGACACCGGTCACCGGAATCTTACGCGGTCACTCCGTGTTCCTTACGTCAGAGACACAGCTCCCGCTTCCCTCGCCGACAAATAATTGTTATTGTTACCAGTTTTATTCAAAATGTTGGAACCTAAAGAGTGGGCCGCAGCAATCTGCATTGGAAATAATCACAAAAATAAGAAAAGGACATTGCCGGTTCATCCAATAAGTCATAAGAAATTAGAAATTGAGGCATTTTACACCCTGTTTAACGAAGTTGTGGCGAATGATAGATGGTTCTGCAATGTTCCGGATGTCACAGTCGACATTTCAAGAACTGCATGAAAAAATAAATTTTCAAATTAAATACGAGGACAACAACATGCGAACATGCAAAAATTTAAAATAAATGCGTATGAATATATACGAGGTGTGTTAGAAAAGTAATGAGACTGATTTCATACTAACCAAAGTTTTTATTATTTTCAAACAACAATGTTATCCCCTTCAAAGTAGTTCCCTTGGGCAGCTATACATCGGCGGAGTCGTGATTCCCACTCTTGGTAGCAGCGCTGGAAGTCTTCAATTGGTATGGCTTTTAACTGGTCGGTCACAGTCTTTTGAATGTTCTCTAGAGTTCCAAAATGACGTCCTTTTAGGACATGTTTCAATTTCGGGAAGAGGAAAAAGTCACAAGGACTTAAATCAGGTGAATAGGGGGGTTGAGGAACAACAGTAATGCATTTCGAGGTCAAAAATTCACGGATGAAAATGGCCGTGTGACACGGAGCATTGTCATGATGAAGCATCCACTTGTCTGCAATTTCTGGTCTCACACGGATCACTCTTTTCCTCAACTTTTCAAGGACACTTTTATAAAACACTTGGTTGACAGTTTGTCAACGACGGTCTGATCTCACAAGAGCCCTCACACGATTAATGTTTTCGTCAGTTTTTGAAGTTGAAGGTCTCCCTGAGCGAGGTTCATCTTCAACGTGTTCTCGGCCTTCCAAAAATGATTTGTGCCAGCGGAAAACTTGTGCTCTCGATAAGCACTGTTCCCCATAGGCCTGTTTCAACTTTACAAAAGTCACACTCGCGGATTCACCAAGTTTAACACAAAACTTTATCGCACAACGTTGCTCTAAATTCCGATGCTCCATTTCTGTGACGCACAATGAAAACACAACTTTATTAATGGCGCTGTCAAAACTAATGTGTTAACTGTATGGAGTTGTAACTCAGACTGAGGAAGTGGAAGGGATCAACAATCAGATTTAGCATCAGCCAGTAGACACAACAATGCCAGATCTTCCGCAGTGTTGCCAATCTCATTACTTTTCTAACAAACCTCGTATATATGACATTAACACATTACATTTAAAAAGATTAATTACTCATAAGTGATAACAGACTTCTTCATCTGGCAGTTCCTTGAATCGGACACCATTAAACAAACTATGTCATCCCAGCACTTTTGTTTTTCTATTTTATTTGAACACTCCACTGTTTGAACATCCCATAGAGCCGGTCTTTCTCGAATCAGCTCTATGAACTGTTCAGTATCAAAGCATTCCATTATTTCAAAGTTAAATCAAGAGCCACTGGTGTCTCGTGTGAACACTCTTAATAGAATTGATTGTTAGGTAGGTGGCTGAGACACAAGGCAGTCTACGAGCGGCTAGAGGGGAAAGCTACCGACCAGACACAGAAGCTAGTGACGCTCTGTGTGAACGCTTTCATTCTGTTCTATGTTCCGACGGTGTCTGTAGATTCAATGGTCGGACACCGAGAGTCCCGTATGAAACAGGTCTTAGTAAACTACATATTCAGGCTGCGAAATTTTCACAAATAATTCACTAAAAACTTTTTTCTTCTTTTGCTTAGAGGTGGAGAGGATTAGGTACAAGGAAGGGAAGGAATTCGGCCTAGGATTTTTGAAGAAAACATTCCAGCATTCGCCTCAAACAGTTTCGAATAACCGAAATCCGGATGGCCGGACTGGGAATCAAATCTGCGTCTTCCGAAATGTCAAGCCGATGCGTTACCTCTCACCGACCGGGCTCGGCCTGTGTTACAAAAATTAATTAATACAACATTACTTGCTAGCAATAGTTCTGCGTTAACTCCGAATAGATGTTACTCAAGATGCTGGATGAAACAGTATAGCCCAGGCATTTTGGGGTTTTAAAATAAAATAATGTAGAGTTGAAATTTGGCTCAGACATCTTATTACATAACAAACAAATTCTGAAAAGTCCCCACCTCTGGAGTGTCCGCGTCTTAGTTTTTTTTTTCACATCAAAAGGGCATACAAAAGGCCTCAGTACCAAATCAGTGTAACATTTAAAATGTCAGAATTAGTAAGATTTTAAATACCCTACGTCACAAAAAAAAAAAAAAAAAAAAAACCAACAATTCTGCATAACTGAAAAACTATCAAGATTACAGTGTCAAGAAATACAGCCAAAGTTGTAATGAACAGTTTCAGCGTTAAAATGGTATATAGTTTGTCTGTGACAAACGGTTGTCGAGATACGCCTCGAAGCAACTACAAATGACGCGGCGCTGGGCCTAGAGTGCCGCGCGCCGCTCCCCAGGCATTACGGGTATGAACTTCAGAAAAAATATTGTAAAACTGAAAATTGGCGCTGATGTTATTTAGTACCTAAGGAACAAGTACTGAAAAGTCCCCGTCTGTGAGGTGACCGCGTCATAGTTTTTTTCGGGTAAAAAGGGTGTAAGTAAGGCTTAAATGCTGTAATCAGTATGAACGTCTTGTAACAATTATAAAGTATCAGACTTAGTATCATTTCATTGCAGTCTAAGTAATTTGGAGAGGCTAACCATTGAACGAACGTGTAGTTTTTGAGGTAAAAAATTGTCTAAAAGTAAAACTAACATTTTATCATTAAGTAGGTACGAAACATGACTTATTTTGTAACTAACCAAAGATTTGCTGAAAAACTATCAAAGTTTTCGAGTCAAGACCTAGTTGTAGAACGCATTTTCAGCGTCAGAATGGTACATCTGTCTTTTTGTTGTTGTGATAAACGGTTGGCGAGATGCGCATCGAAACATTCAGAAACAGTGCGCATAGCTCAACTCCCCTCCCCCCCTATGTCTGCATCATTCTACCCGCTTGGAACAGTGCGCTGAGATTTTGTGCTCTTGGAGTTATATATGCACTGACAGGAATAAAACTAGAAAACGACGAGTCAATTTACAGAGCTATAAAGTAGTGTACAAATTTATGAAACAATAATTTTTTTTCATTACGGAAGTCGTTGAATGAAATATAATGTTCAGCTTCATCACCGTTCTCGTCATCTCAACCATTATAGATGACAAACACATACACATACATTGCCCATACATTAGCGAACACTCCGGCCCAGAACGCACCCATTCACAATGCTCTTGCAATGGTCGGACCTCGAGTTAAGGAGATGATTCGGAGTATGTGGGAGTAAGTAATCACTGGTGCTATAGCCAACCTATCAATTCAGTGTCTTCCTTCACGGAAAATTTTACCTTCATGTGGCTCTCCAAATGATAGGTTGAGTCAAGAATAAGTTGGATACGATCCGATTTCACGTTCGAGAATTTATTTTTCATTTAATAATGCATTTGTAACACATATATTAATTATGATTATTATATTTTTTCTTTACTATTGATCAAAGACCACAGACATTGCAGAATGTTTTATTTTATTTAATGTATTTATAACACATATTGTATACAAATTTTAGCTTTCTGCACTTCTCCATATAAAATTTGACTATGCCAAATCTCAAACTCCTTCATGCGCGCAATATTCTTAAAAAGTGATCTGAAGTTTTCGCTTTACATATTAATATACAGAAGATATTCCCAATCAGTCCTGAGCAGCCCATACTTCTTCACCAGTTCCCTCCTTAGTCTCATATTGTCTGCAAATAAATCAATGCCTTCAACGAGTACAACAGATATATTAAAACAATTGTCACCATTAGCAGACGTGTCAAAAAAGCTCTTTGTAGCGGGGGACAAAAAACACACAAGAATGAGATTTTAACATCTTCACCATATACAAAAGTGTAGAGGACGGGCAGAAAAGTAAAGGCAATAAAAAGGACGAAGCCAAAAAACAAAAAGGTAAAGGCACTAAAAAGACATTGAAGACATAAAAAGCTGTTACATAAAAAAGTGTTCTAAGCCTTTCCGATGACAATCATGGAAAAGAAACTGAATTCATTATTCATGTAGAGAAACGTTTGAAGAAAATTGGATTCAGTTGTGTTTATATAGATTCTTCAGGTATCGACTATTATTGTGATTTTTGTAAGGCCGAAAAGCAATTAGGCCACCATTGATTATTACGTCCGAAGCTACCCGCCAACTTTTGTGTTACCAAAAAATTTCGATTTAATTCGTTAAAAATGTTTTAATTACTAACTTTTTAATTAATATGATTGCAGACGTTCCTGGTTTAATTTTAAGATTAAAATAAAGACAGGAAGATTGTTTACTGTATTTTTATTTACATGTAGTTTATGTGTCCGGGGCTATCCGACCTTTCCCTACAGTTGCCATTGTAATTGCACGAAAGATTTAAATCGTCTTTCGATTTCACTTTATAGAAAATACTAGTAAAATTCAACTAGGTTTGAGTAATATCTTTAAGATTTACTTACATATTTACCTATCCATACTTCTATTCAGTATCATACATATCTCTAAAAGTTTTTTTTGCCACAAGCTATTATCTCCCTTTATACCTAGCCAAAATATACAAATGAGGTATTGTAACAGCCCTCAAACCTAAACTTAAATGGAATTGTATTTTATGGAGCATTTGTAGCAAGCTAGAGTTTGCTTGAATATGATCTTGTATGTTTGTTTTGCAATTTCCTGTAAATCAATGTATATAGACTTTATTTTATGAAAAGAAATTATTTAGAGGCCATTTAATATGTCTAAGGACAGAATTGTACAAGATAATTGCTTAAATGTTCGTAATTGTAGGTATTAAGGCAAGTTACGATGTCTAAATGACAAATTACTACAGTTTAAAATGATTCCTGTGAATAATTTTGTTTTTAAGTATCTTTAATTTCCATTTCTGACCATTTTGTAATGGTTGTAAATGATAACGTATTAATTCTGATTGTTTTTTAATATGTTTCAATCCTTCAAGTATTGTTAATGTTCCAGAAATATATGTCGGAATTATTTGTAGTGTTCTAGAAATTTCGATGTAGCTTATACAATGCGACCATGATACCATCTGAGACAGAGTTTTCACAGTACAGACTCAACTTACGACCATGGAGGAAGGAAATATACCTGTATTCCTTCCTCCATGCTTACGACGGCCAAAGAGTGTATTGTCTGTGGAAGAAGTGTTGCCTGCAATCGCTGGATTGTATGTATGCTTGTAACCAATATCTTTGACGTCGTGCTTATGAAAATAAAAACAAGTTTAAATTGAACTGTATTGTGGACTGGTTATTTATCATATTAATGAAACCATGAACCATCTAACAGTATCGTTTTAAAGAATAAGGTCGCCGCTTTGGTCATATCATAATTTAAGAATGAAATTTGACCCTTAAAGAGCGAAAGTATATCCCTTGATACCTAGCCAAAATCGAGAAGTGAGATCTCCTTTTTGGTAACATCATATTTTTAAGATTAGTCTTGAGCTAATCTTGCCAGGAACAAAGGGTAGGGGTAAAAGATTTAATTTTAATTTTATGATTATCACTTTATATCGAACTTTTTGTTTTTGCGACGTACTTATGTATGGTGTTGATCACTTTTGTGTCTGGATCTGAGAGATTGGTCATCAGGGATATTATGTCTGAGAACTGAGGGATTTTCCTATTAGTTCTTTTCTGATCTTGTTGTATTCATCACACCTAAGAATATAATGGTTAAATGGTATATTTCTTCAACTTGTGATGGAACTCTGTGTATGCGTGTGTTGCAGGGTTTGAGTCCCGCAGATGACGTCAATGTACCGTTTTGGGTGGCCGAGTGGATATTGATTTCATTGTCTATCGGGCGTACGATCACTAACCTGTCCGATAATATCTTCTTCTTGATGTTTCTTCTTGTCGGGATAACGGCCTTCTGTTTGACACAAGGCGATTGTTGATGACACAGTATTGCCAAACTGCGAGGACGAAGCTGATAGAACAACTGTGGTCTATTAAAGATGTTATAATTTTAATTGAAGGCTGCGTTCGTTCTTTGGCTTGAGTGATGGCAGCCCGATACGGAATAGAAAGGTTTTACGTAAAGAAACAGAAGTTACAAAATAAGTTCCAGTTTATTGCAGTTATTCATACACTGACAGTTTCACAAACACGGGAACGTAACTCCTATCCCACTCAATATCTTAGCTGCACCCCCGCTATCTTGAATTTAGACTCCAGTTGTCGAAATGGGGTACAAAGTGATATTATTGGTAGCAAATCGCGAACTGTCTATTACATCGGTGCGCTAAGATAGACTTCCCGAGGCAGACTGCCTGCGTCTCGCTGCGAGCGAGCGTGCCTGCTGATATCAGCATATAGCGACTCGTGTTACCTCGCCGGCCGTGCAGCTTCGAAGTCAGCTATATTCACTCCGCTAATATTGACTCCACGATTTTCATGATGTACTTTTTTATCATTTAATAGGGAGTGTCCGGTGCGTAATCTGTTGATCAGGGTTATCTTTATCCTGCTTAATTCTTTTGTTGCATACCATGGCTTCTTGTTGATATTATTACTTCTTGCCCGATGCCATATTCCTTTGATGTTTTCCCATTTCTCTTCCCTTTCTTTTTTTATCAGGTAGGAAGCACAGTGTCTAAGATCTGTGCAGGGAGTAGTCGTGTCCAATTTTCCAGTGGCCGCTAGTTGTTCTTTTGCTGCCCTGTCAGTCCTCTCATTGCCATGTAACCCCATGTGGCTTGGAAACCATTGTAGCCTTACATCTATGCCCTTTGCTATTAGTTTCTCTCTCTCTCTAGCTACTTCGTATGCCAGGCAATTTTTACTCTTGCCTTTGGGAATCCCCAAGATTGTCTGTAAGGCGCTTCTTGAATCAGAGCAGATGACCACTTTCTTTAAATCTGTCTTTTGGATATATTCTAACCCATTAAGAATAACAAATAGTTCAGCTGAAAAGCTCAAAAATTGACATGGTAAGCGGAATGCTTCGATGATGTCACCCACTGGGTCAACACAGGAGGCTGCACAGGCCTCCTCCCCCGCCTTTGATCCGTCTGTATATAATTGGGACCAGCCATTCCACCTGGTGTTTATTATTTCCATCGTCTTTTGTATTGTTTCTTCCGGAATGCAGTGTTTCCTCTCTGTCAGATTCAATGTGAGAGTTGGATAAACACGAGCGGATAAGTCCACTTTTGCCTTGGTTCGTCCTCAGAGTATAGGTAATTAATTTCTGTTGTGTGGAAATTCCATTGATTTGTTAATTGCCATTAGTTTACAAGTCGTGGCGTCTTGTAAAGATCTGGTGATTTTCTTTGAATCTCGTGTGCTAAGATCTGTACTTTCTTCAACAGAATGTGATCTTTTTAGGAGCATACCTTTAGCCAAAAATTTATTCCCATCTTCTTTCTTCGTAGGTCGAGAGGAGGAGTTACTGTTTCCGCTTCCATCGCCTCTATCGGAGTGGTCTTAATAAATCGACCAATTATCCTTAGTGCCGCTGCTTGTACAGTATCCAGTTTCTTCAGTAGGGTTTTGCATGCGCTGTCGTAAAGCATTCCCCCTAGTCGAGTCTGCTTCTCACAATACTGAAGTATATATTGCGTAATAGCTGAGGATCAACTCCCCAACTCAAGGAAGCAAGGACTTTCAGCATATTTATTCGCAATAGGGAAGAAGCCCTCATCTCTGTTAGGTGTTTTCACCAGAACTATGCCATTTTCTTGATAGTGTCTGTGAGTGAAGATGCATATTTTACATTTTTGAATTGTTAGTTCAAGCCCTCTCTGTCTCAGCTTTTCTAGGATTGTTCTTACTGCCGATTCTAGGACCAGTCTAGCTTTTTCTTTATCTGGATGTGAGACATGTATGACAAAGTCGTCTGCGTATTGGAGGAAGGTCACCATCACTGATAGACCGATGCACACCTTGGTCATGTAGATGTTAAAGAGGGTCGGGCTCATTGGGTCCCCCTGTGGAATGTCCTGGTAGACATGTCGGACGATTCTCTCCCCTTCTGCTGTTTGAATGATGTTCACTCTACGTGGAAGATAGTTACAGCACCAAGTTAGCAATTAATTTGGAAGCTCTATCTCTTCCATTGCTTCCTGTAGAATATCAATCTGGATATTGTTGTAAGCGTCTTTTATGTCTAAGAACGCTACTTTAAGATAATTATTTCTGACAAAGTTCAGCTGGATATCGGTTACAAGTGTACTAACAGTGTTTATTGTACTGAAGCCTTTATGGAATCCTATAATGCGACGATCGAGCTTTCGGTGGTGTTCAATGTGCCATTCCATCCTATTCTTGAGTCTCTCCTGTTCCTGTTCGGCTTTAAAACAGGAATAATTACAATGATTCTCCACTGGTCAGGAACTTGTGATGTGTTCATCATGCCATTGAAGAAATTTAAGATTTTTTGTTTAGCTATTTGAGGAAGGCTGTTAATCATGGAGTATGTGATCGTATCGTCTCCTGGAGCTGTATCATTCTTTTTATAGCACATTCAAGTTCAGGCATGCTGAATAATGGGTCTTCCCCATTTTTAATTTATATTCTGGGATGCTTTCTTCTGTAGATTAAATTATTATGTTTTTGTATCGTTGTTGTGGGTCATTTGTATCTGAGTATGTATGCTCTATTCCCAAACTGATTTTTTTTCTTGATATTGGGTCCAATTGGCTTTGTTACAATTCCAGCGCCTTTTTGATGGAGTTGTCTTCGAGTCCGTAGGGAAATCCAATGATATTCTCAGAATCAGATGTTCACTTCCTAATGTATCCTGTAGAATCTCCCACTTGGTCCTGGTCATCATGCATGCCGATATCAGTGAAATATTCTTTGGTGTGGTGTCCCGAGTCTCGTTCCGTGCATGTTGTTGAGCACAATAAGTGAGGATGACGTTATGGCTGACGCGAGTTCTTCGCCCTGATGATCCGCCTGTCCTGCCTACCACATCGGGTGGTGTGCATTGAAGTCCACTCCCAACAGACTTTTAGGTGGTAGCTGGTTGAATAAGGCATCCTATCCTTCTTCCCTAATGTTGCTTTGAGGATTTTTTTCCCCCTGCTTAACGTCTCGGATGGGGGGGGGGGGGACAAGGAATGGGAAGGAATTCGGCCATTGCCTTTTTAATGGAAGCATCCCGGCATTTGCCTGGAGTGATTTGGGAAACTATGGAAAACCCAAATCTGGATGCCCGGACGGGGATTCGAACCGCCGTCCTCCCGAATGTGAGGCCAGAACGCAAACCGTTACACCACCACGCTTGGTTTGCTTTGAGGAGATTTGTAGATTACAGTCACATTCTCCAAAGGATCTCTGTGTTTCAGGTCCGCTGAAATAACTTCTTTATTAGCACAAGGCTCCACTATGTTTTTAATGTCGCTAATCACATCCTTTCTCACAAATATGGCAACTCCTCCGAAACCATTGCCCCTGTCTCTTCTATAGATGTTATAGTTTCTATGATTTATATTAGTGTCCCTACGTAGCCATGTTTCGGTAATCAGCACATGTGGGGCGTGCTCCTCGATTTCTCTCTGTAAGTCGTTCCATTTTGGTAGCAGGCTTCTGGCATTCCATTGTAGTGTTGTGAATTTAGACTTGCTATCCATTATTATCAGTTATGTTACATATCTCTGTTGTAGTATCACTCGCTCCCATTTCCTTTATTTCTTGCATGATGTTACTGGTGGCTTCTTCCTGAATTTTTTGTATCACTTCCTTGGGTATGTTTCCTTTTAATTGTTGCATGAAAGTTTTAATCACAATATTCACTATGGTTTTAATGCATTCAACATCCAGTTCCTTATGTGCTTAATCCACCATCTAGACCGCACTTGTTTCTCTTCTTTCTGGAGATATCGTTTTTTGAGGTAAATCCCTGTTAGTGATTGTCTTTTCAACAGTTGCTGCTGCGCTGTAGGTTTTAGACTGTAAGGGGGGAAATTCGATTGTGTTTGTATCCTGATCCCATTAATGTTTTGCTACCAAGCGCCTGTTTCAGCTCCTCTTGTTGTTTTCTAATTGGGCATGTCTTTTCGACAGCCTTATGATCACCTCTACTGTTCACACATTTGATAACCTCATTATGACAGCTGGAGATATTGTGTTCCTCACCACATTTGTGGAATCTCTTTTTACTTCTGCAATTGGTAGAGATGTGCCCATATCTTTGACACTTGAAACATCGAGTCACGGGAGTTATTTTAAATCTTAGACAGAAGAGCTCCACTTCATCCGGTAAAAATTGACTTTCGAAGGTAAGTAGAATGGTTTGTAAAGGCTTTGTTTCAACTTTTTCATCCAAACGTATTTTTTTAATAAATCGTCTTACACATACTATTGGATCAGTTGATATAATGTTTCTACTTAGCTCTTCTTCGTTGAGGTCTGAAGGGGGCGTAATTAATAACACCTTTGCATTCGACCTTGCTGGAAGGGATATATGCTTTTAATCCCTGTGAAAGTAAGAAATCGTTGTTTCCCACGAAGCTATTTGCTGCCTGCGCCTTTGAGAATTCTAACAGCCTCCGGTTTTTGCCTTGTTGGTTAATCTTCTGCAGTCCGGTAACCTTGTTATAGAATATTTTACCTAGTTGAATTGGATGTGGTATAGTGCCATTCATCTTCGGCTCAATTCTAACTACGATTGACGGCCGTATAGTCTGATACGTTGAGGTGGTGAAGTTGGATTTTCTTTACACCCGCCATGACAGGGTTCAGTTGATCACTTCTTGTCTTACTCGCTATATCTGCGAGGTGAGATGTTAGCTGCTGCGATGTTATGATCTGTTTTCTAATCTGTTCCTTATTCGAATTTAGTATTATTTCTGACGTCGTTGGTTCATCTTTATTTCCCTTAGATCCACCTCTTCTATCGGTGGCTCTGAGGTCGTATTTCCTTTCATCTTCAGTGTATAAGTTAGATTGTTCCATCTTCTTTTGTGTGGCCTCCGACATATCCCGCTCTGATTGGTAGATGAATAGTTCATGATCATCACCAGTTGTTTTGGCTGTAATGTCACCACTAGATTCCGCCATTGCGTTTCCTTTACACGCTTTGCTGCTGCCGACGAACTGCAGTTGTTCTGACGCGCACTTAGATTCCTTTACACTTATTTTAACTTTTGGGTTCAGATGTTTTGTTCCACTAGTTGTCACTGATACACTCACTTGGCAGTATGGCCACTCGCACCGCTGTAAACTCACTTCGACAGTGGCGGATCCAGGATTTTGGTTTGGGGGGGAGGGGCTAGGATTTGGTTTGGGGCGGCTTGACTCGGGCGAGGAGAGAAATCTCACATTTTTACAGAGTGCCGCCGCACAGTGGGGCGAAATCTCAAAAAGCTGGCCAAAAGTCGAAAAATAAAGTTTTTCTTTAAGGAATTTTAAGTATACAGCTGGGTAAACTGACTCCCAAAGTGTCTAACTTCATGGTTAGAATAGGTCCGAGGTTTGACGCAGACGCTGTACATCATTTGAAAGGTAACCGTTGAGCGAGCAACTATTACGAGATACAGAGGAAGCAAATCAAACGTTACTTTGAACTGATGTAAAAGTTTTCAGTTTTGAGCAATTTTCATCATTCAAAATGGACAGAGATCGTGATGGTGAGTACAATGTTTACATGTATTACAAATACATAAAAAAAAAACATTTTAAAGTTATTTATTTAATAAATAATTTTTAAACAAATTTGAACAGTTAATTTGTATTTTCTTTTTCCAAAATGAAAACAGCTATAAGTTCTACAGAGTCCCACAACGAACCTTATTTTAACTTCATTCTCTACTATTTATCTATTGAAATCTCAAAAAAAATTCTGCTATAAACTGCTATTCCACAATTCGTGAAGCTTAATTTATCTGCAGTTTACCGGTATTTGTTTTTGGTCTTTTTCAATTTCATGTGTAAATTTTAAGTTATTGTCATAGTTATTACAAATATTTAAAGTATAATCAATTTTGTTTTTTGGTATTATTATAAAACTATCATCTACATATCTGAAATAACACATCATTTCAAAATTTAGCAGTTTAAAACATTGTTCTTCCAAATCTTGCATAACTAAGTTGACTCGAGTTGCGAAATTTTTGGTTATAACTTAGTCTGTTATTGGCAAAATTAACTTAATTAATACGATATACTGAAGAATACCAGACGAAATTAACTTCCTCTTTTTAAATAATCTTTAATAATACTTTTAAATAGATTTTATGGGATATAAAAGGCTAATACAAGTTAGCTTCATACGAAAGGAAATAAGAATGTATAGTACACCACATTTTTATCCACAAAAATTTATAATTCAAACATATTTCAATTTTTGAAACCTATTTAAATTCTAACCCCTTTTATTTTTAATCTGCCATATTGAATCCGCCATTTGTTCTTTTTTGTATTGTTAACATTGGAATCGATATCAGCGAGCTTATTAAACCCTGTATACAAATTTGTAAGACAATTGAAACATTTTTAGACAATTTTTAATTTTTAATCCACCACATTGGATCCTCTGTTTTATTTTCTTATTTTATTTATTTTTATTTTTTTATTTTTCCAATTTTGACATTGGAATTGTAATCAGCGTGCTCAAAACAGATTTTGTACAAAGTTTCATTAAACTTGGATAACGTTTCCATATTTTGAACAGCTTTTTGAGATTTCACCACACTGTGCACCGTTATAAAAACAGCAAAAAAAAAAAAAGAAAAAGTCCCTCCCCAAAATCCATGTTGTCGGAGTTGACCGTGGTGTTTTTGGGGGGGCTTCAACCCCCTGCCCCCCCCCCCTGGATCCGCCACTGGACACACACATAAACAAGGAAGCACTCTTGCTGCTAGACTAGATCCGTATCTACATCTACATATATACTCTGCAATTCACAAAATTGTGGGTGGCAGAGGGTGCTCAGCACCAAAGCTAATCTCTTTGCTGTGCATTCCAATCCCTAATGGTACGAGGGAAAAAAAGAATTCATATAAGAATCAGTCCGGCACCTTATTTCTCTAATTTTATTTTTCGTGTCCTTCCGACTCAAATAGGTTGGTGGAAGAAGTATTTCACTACACTCATGAGTGAAAGTTGGAGTACGCATGTTTTCCAATAAGTTTAAATGAAACGTGTGTCGTCTATCTACCAGAGACTCCAAACCTAATCTACTAATACGACAGTATCTAAACGCGCATTGAAAGTAATAATTATGAAGGTTACGCATATAAGACAATTCGGAGCCAAGCCGCTAGATAGCAGCAGCACACATCTCAGATATAGGGATGTTAGAGACCTCCGGAAGTGCGGAAATTTTGCATGACATTCTACCTCTGCATCCGCAGTTTTTAATGGGAATGTGTAACGGAGGTTTTTTTTTAGAACATATATATTTTTTTCTTTTCATACGAGACTCGGGCCATCTTTGCTAAGCTAACAACAAGGTTGATATTTTTTTCTTACGATACTGCAATGAAAGAAATAATGAACTGAATGGTTTTGCCATCTAAACTAGGAATACAAGTATGAAATAGCATGTAAAATAAAGCAGCCTATTCACGGTTCAACTTGTGGGGCCTCCAAGCAGGGGCGGATCTGGGGGGGGGGGGGCTAGCCCCCCCAAAAGTATCTAGGTCCACCCCCACCCCCGACATTTTGGAGACCTTTTTTTTCCTCATGGCCAGCTCAAGGCCCCCTCCCCCCCAAAACCAAAAATCTACTGAAGGCAAGCCCTCTGAACCAATATTCACTCAAGCCCCCCCAAAACCAAAATCCTGGATCCGCCCCTGCCTCCAAGTATAACTACCATAGGATGTGCTCACCCGTTCACGCTCCTAGGAGTCCAAGATGTTTCAAGCAGTGCTTTCCACTCGTACTTTCTCGTGGCACACCGTTATCCTTATCGCCAACCCTACTGATTTATCCGTAAATCTACAGGTTTTTTATGTACGGATTTTTGCATATTTTTTATTTTTATTGGGCTTTCCTTGTTTTTGTCAACCTCTCAGTGTATAGTGTTACTGAGTTACAGAATTGTAAGTAATTATGAATCGTGTCCTTGCAACCGCTTGTGTTTTTTTTTTAATTTTATTTATCAATCTTGTTTCATGGTTCCCTGATGAGGAAAGACCTCTGGGATAAGAAACATGTCGTGGTTAATACACATACATACAATATGAATCATAATCATAGTAAAAACAAGTATATGTTCCAAAGACAAATAAAGAGAATAACAATAAACATTAATTTTTACAACTGAATTTTGCAAAAGTCATATTGAATACAATTAATTAATTTGTTCAAATTCTTGGATGTTGTAGAAAGAGTTGCCAATAAGATAATCTCTCAGTTTTTCTTTAAATATATCTTTATTTTCTGCAGACTGTTTTATACTCTTGGTAACTTTATTAAACAGATGTATACCAGAATAATTAACTCCTATTTGTACTAATCACAGAGATGTTTGTGTTTTGTGCAAATTATTTCTGTTTCTTGTATTGAAATTGCGTACCTGTGAATTAGAAGTAAACAGGTTAAAATGATCTATGACAAAGCACATGAGAGAATATATATACTGAGAAGTCATTGTAAGAATATTGAGTTTTTTAAAAAGTTGTCTGCAAGAAGTTCTTGGTTTTACCCTACACAACATCCTAATAGCTCTTTTCTGTGCTGTGAAAACTTTACTTTGTGAAGAGTTTCACCAAAGATTATGCCATATAACATCACTGAATGAAAATATGAGGAGTATACCTGTTTCATTAATTCTAGATCTGCTGTTAGAGAAAGTGTTCGTATTGCAAAGGTAGCACTACTTAACTTCTTCAGTAGTGAAGTGATATGTTCATGCCAACAGAGTTTCTCATCTATTTTAATACCAAGGAATTTTATACTCTTTGTTTCTAATAATGTGTTATTTTTATAGCTTACTTGTAAATCTGGCTGTGCATAATTTTTTGTTTTAAACCTAATATAATGTGTTTTTTTTAAATTTAATTTTAATGAATTTGCCTTAAACCAATTTGCTACTTGACGAAGTACTTCAATTACATTAAATTCTAGATTGCTGTTTGGGGTTTTTCTCACAGTCAGGTTAGTGTTATCTCCAAATAAAACACTCTTTAATTTTGTCAGATAAGTTTAAAGGAAGGTCATTGATGTACAACTAGAAGAGGAGGGATCCTAGGACAGAACATTGTGGAATTCCAGGTTTTATTTTCTTTCAGTCCGAAGAAGCATCTTTACTTATTTTAGGATCAAAAATGGAAACGTTTTGCATTCGACTTTTTATGTATGATTTAAACCATTTACCTGCTATTCCATAAATACCATAGCATTCCATTTTCTTCAAAAGTAATTCATGATTTACACTGTCAAATGCTTTTGCAAGATCACAAAATATTCCTACAGGGCTCATTTTATTATTCAGTTCCTCAAATGTGTTATTTACAAATGAATATATAGCCATTTCTATAGATGATTCTTTTTGGAACCCAAATTGTGATTTACTGAGGATATTATTTTGTTTAACATGTTTTATTACTCTACAGTACATGACTTTTTCAAAAATCTTTGAGAGTCCTGAGAGTAATGAAATGGGACCATAGTTATCTACACATGTTGCTTCTCCTTTTTTAAACAACGGTTTAACAACTGCATATTTTAGTCTATTTGGAAAAACACCTGGCATTAAGGATTCATTACAAATGTGGGCAAGTACACGACTGATACAATCTGAACATCTTTTCAGTAATTTGTTTGAAATATTGTCATAGCTGGAAGAATTTTTAGGTTTAAATTGCTTCATGTGTTTATTTATTTCTGAGACTGTTACTGGTGGCAATCGCATTTCTACAAATTGATTTGGGAAAGCAGTCTGAAGAAGCCTTAGGGCACTATGTGGGGATTGCTTTTCTATGCCTAATTACTCTACAACTGAAGTAAAATGTTTGTTAAATATTTCACAAACTTCCCCTACTTCACTATGAACAGATCCATTTTGTTCTATTTTTATGTCTTTAGAGTGATTTACAGATTTTCCTGTTTCAGTTTTTATTATATTCCATACAGTTTTCATCTTATTGCCTGAATTCTCTATTTTTTCTGATATATACCTATTCTTGGTCTTTCTTATTA
This sequence comes from Vandiemenella viatica, assembly GCA_031002005.1. NCBI lineage: Eukaryota > Metazoa > Arthropoda > Insecta > Orthoptera > Morabidae > Vandiemenella > Vandiemenella viatica. Next base: position 178,147,605 of record JARYHS010013630.1, read on the forward strand.
CATTTCTTAGTATTTTAGAATAAAGTTTGTAATTAGCTTTCAGTGTATAGTTATCTGATTCTCTTACTTTTAAGTACAGGTCCCTTTTTGTTTTACAAGATACTCTAATACCCTTTGTTATCCATCCCTTACCCAGTTCATTGTTTGGAGTATTGACAACTTTCCTTTTTTTTGAAATTTCCTTCGAAAAGTGTTAGAAATATATTGAGAAAGGAATCACATTTTTCATTAACACCCTGTGCATGGTACACTTCTGAACTTTGTTCATTATTTAAGGAATCTATGAAATGTTTTATATTGTTTTCATTAATATTTCTTCTATAAACCCAATTTTTCTTTATCTGTTTAATAGTGTTTCTGGACTTGATACATAACAGCTGGGCATCATGATCTGAGATACCATTTATTACTGGAAGTATGTTGTAATTACTGTACTGAGAAATATCCATAAAAAATTATCAATTGCAGTCCTGCTATTATTTTGTATTCTATTAGGGAAATTTACAAGTGCCATTAAGTTAAAAGACAACATCAAGGCTTCCATATCTAGCCTCTCTTTGCTGTGACTGAGAAAGTCAACAATAAAATCTCCACAAAAAAACAATTTGTTTGTTATTTTTGAAATATAGTAGCAAAGACTCTAACTGAGATAAAAACAGTCTAAAATTTCCTGAGGGGGCCCTGTAAATTGCTATTACTATGAGCTCTTCCTTACCATATTCTAGTTTAGTAACACAGCATTCAAAGTGTTGTTCTATACAATTCTTACTTACATCTACACTGTTGGATTGAATATTATTTTTTTATAAAATGGCAACTCCCCCTTTCTCCAATTTACATCTACAGAAATGAGAACTTAGTTATAATTTTGGATGGACAGCTGAGATATTCCTGTGTCAGACAAATCATATTCAGATATGCATAAAACATCTACATTGCAATTTCTGGAATTTTTAATCTCTTCTAGGCGTAAGGTAATGTCATCGGTTTTACTAAATATTCCCCTTATATTTTGATGGAGAAGGTCTGAACACATTGATTCAATGAATTTAAATTGTTAACATTATTAGTACATACTGGTATCTCAGATGGAATGTCTAATTTCAATAAGTTTTGATCAGGAGAGACGTTAATTTCTTTTAGACATCTTAATACATTTATTTTATTTACCCTAAAAAAGGCTGCAACTTAACACCACTTATAACAGGAATACCTCTTTCACTCACCTGGCATCCCCTGATCTCATCAGCAATAAGAAGCGAAAGCTTCCTTTTACCTCTGAAATTCAGATGGAGTCCCTGGCGAGTATAACTGTCCCTACCAATGCAGGCACATCTATCAAACCAATGTGTGAATTTGCTGGCTGCCAGAGAATCCTTTCCAATGATGCATTTGTACGCCTAATGTTATGCCACATCCAGGGTTTATCATAACGCTCAAGCAAACCCACAAATCCCACATTCGTCTGACGCGTGTTCCTGGAAAAGTGTGCAATGTCTTCCTCAATTGAATAACTGAGGTCCTTATCAATACTATTCCCTGGTCCCCCTACAATTACAATACAATCCTCCTTTGAGAAATCTTTTCCTAAGTCTTCCACATTTGCTACAACACTTCCAAGATCTGCATTTGGTTTGAAAATACTGCAGACTTCATAATCTGGCCCCAAGTGAGACTGAACCACCTCACTGATTCCCCTCCCATGACTGCTTCCAAGTAGCAGTACCTTCCTACATTTAGATACCCCCTGAAAAGTTCTCCCTTTTACTTTACATGATCCCAGATTGTTCAGACCAACCTGACAGTCCTCAGTCACCATCTAGATCCTCCAATGGCCGAAACACATTGGATGTCTCCAGCTGGAAACCATCAGACAGACAGTGTCTCCTGCCAGAGCTGACTTCCCTCCACTCATTGTTCTGTCTAAGCCTAAGAACTGAGTTTTCTGCCATCAGGGCCTTTAAATCCCTCTCCGCAGATGCCAGATCTGACTGAAGCTTCAGAATTCGCTGCTCCTGATCTTTAATTCTGCAAGTGTGACAGTTCCAGGCAATGCTGACACAAGAGTCACTGTTAATAACATCGCTGCACCCCCAGTGAAACCAGTGCCCGCAGTCCCGGCACGTCACTCCTTCTCTTACTGGTCTTTGGCAATTTCCAAACTTAGTATCCATTATGATACTTTCAGGAAAACTTAATAACTTCGGAGAATAAAAACTTTAAAACATTTACTTAAACTACTTTAAAAAACTTAAGAACTTAGGAGAAAAAAATCTTTAAAACATTTACTTCTAATTAACTACTTGTGTTTCAGTTGCCAAAGAAAAGTAAAAGTAGGATTCTGAGAAAAAATACTAAACAAATACTTCATAGATCACTCGAAACTTTCCCGAAATGTGAATTAAAACACTTATCAACTACAAAACTTACAACAAAAACTAACAAATGATATCAAAAGAACTTTTTAAACAATTATACTTAAAGACAACCTAGACCTGTGATTCTGACCTAACCTCAAATGGAAACAATAGTGTAAACCAACTATTGAAGTGAAATAAAGCTCATATATTTATTATTATTATTGATTTAAATTCAACCTTAAAAGACCGGAATACAGAACCATCGGTGCACTCTTTATGCACGGTGGCACGGCATTGCAAAGCAGTGCCTTCCAAGAGCCAAGCAATGTGCTCATAACCGATATCAGAGAATCACAGGAGCCGCAATTTAAACTTTGAACCAGCAGGATTTGTAGGAGCGTGTTCAATAAATCAACATATTTTACAAATTTTCTACACACAGAAGATATGTTAAATTTAATGTTAAAAAAGGAAATGAATGGCTAAAAAAATAGTAATAGCAGCAGTGATGGAATTAACAATGTATAAAACATATATTTGGAATTTTAAGGACTTGGAAATACAATTAAGAATAATTTGACTCTCTGCTCAATAATTATTGTTTCAGTTTAGCGAATCCCAATCTATTGAAATTTTAGCAGCCATTTGCAGATATTTAAAGCCACAAGACTGACAGCACTACTTATTGCACTCTTGTAGGATATTCCCTGCAATCCAACGCCATAGCTTGTTGGACGACAGGGACCCACCTTAGTTATCTGGGAGTCCAATAACATCCAACACGTCCTGCAGCTCGTCACAGTCCAACAAGAATCCAATATCAGAAAATACTATGAATGGGCCGCTACAACAGTGATGTGCTTGACATGGCCTTGAGCTTCGAATTAGTCGATTTGCGAACTCCGCAAAATTAATATGACAAAGATTGTTTTGTTGACGCGAGCGTAGTTAATTTACTTGTGAAACCATACCACGGTTTTTGATGTTGAAAGATGAGGCAAAAAATAAATCAATATTATAGTATTGTATGGAAATAGACTATGATTATGCAAAATGTCGAATTTGTGATAAAAATATACTTATTTTGATTTTAAGTTAATTTCTTATAAAATATTAAAATTATAAATTAATTTTTCCACTCCCACTCCCGTATTAGCAGAGGTCAAACACTGAACCTTCACATCTGCAAAGATGACCTCCGTTGCAACCTTGCTAAGAGATATTAATTAACTTCTTCACTGGTGCCGAAAAAGATTGAGCGCGTTATTGATAGATAGCAGGGCCACATATCAGAGATATCAATAAACTGTTTTCTTTTTTTCAGTACAATAAGTAGCTTTTAGGATTTTTTTTCTGTTATGGAAACGTTTCTGATTTGCTATTGAATTCCTATCTTAACATTTTACTGGAAAAATTTTCTCGCGGGCTATGATCATAGTGACACGTATCACAGAAATATGGATATTCTGTGAGTATTTTTTTATTTTTTTTGTCCAAGTTAGATGTATTCTGTTAATTTCGGCAACAGTTTATAATACATATATTAATAGTTACGTAACATGCTGTAAGTATTTTGTTATGTATTTATTACAGTAAAAAATAAACAATTGATGCGGTTCTTCTTTCAATCTATTACGCTAATTCAACTGAATGAAATCGATCTGCACATCAGTATAATTTTTTCTTTCTTTCGTATCTGTTTGCTGCATTACAAATTTGCCCGGACGGGAAAGGACTGGAGAAAGGAATTCTGCCATGGTCTTTTGAAGGAACCATCCATCATTCATCTTGGAGCGATTTGGGGAAAGCACGGAAAACTAAAATCTGGATGGCAGGACAGGAATTCGAACCCGCGTCCTCCAGAATGCAAGGTTAGAGCATTGATGAAAACCCACTGCGTTCGGTGTTGTTGTAACATCCAAGGACAAGACGTTTCCACAACTTTAAGCCACTAAACAGTAGTGGAACTGTGGAGGCTAGAAGAATCAGCAGTGACAACAGAAGCAGTTTAACTTACAAATTGACAAATGCACAACATATGTGACAGTAAATGAGCTATACATCACATGCTATGTTGCTTGCATGTATGATAATTTTTCGTATTTTGGGATTGTTACAAACATCAATGAAGAAGGGGAAGCTACAATTAAATTTTTGCATCCCCATGGACCCTCGCCATCATTTTATTGGTCAAAGCGAGAAGATACCTGCCCTTTGCCAGATCCACATCTACCTGCTGTTATAGACCCTCCAGCAACATCAACTGGAAGAGTCTATCAAACCTACAGACTGTATGATGATGATGATCCAAGAAAGAACAAGTCAGATTAAAGAACCTTAAATTGTACTATATCTAGGGAAACATCCAATGGAAATTAATAGCAAAAAATTTCTGTTATGGTATTTTTTAATTAAATTTTTCATAAATCCACATAAACTTGAATCTATAAAGGTTAATAAAATATTAATCATCATATTACAAAAAGAAATTGAAAAAAATAAAGTTAAATCAATATTTCACAGAAAAAAAGTAAATAAAAAAATCTTTTGTAAATAATAGAAATAACAAGCTGATCTGATAGATGCTCAATATTTAGTAAAATAACACATTAAAAATTGTGTTTTCAACTTTTTTTTTTCAAGCAAATTATATACATCTATGTAAACAAATTGGATAATGAAAATCTTTCAAAAATTATTTCTAATATTAAAAGTATATATATATAAATGAAAAAGCCATTAATTTTATTCTTTTTAATGACAGAAGACACTTCTAAGATCATTAGGAGAAAAAAATTACAGCCAGTACACATATATGAAGCAAAACAACATTTCAAAAGACAAAAAATGATGAGGCTGCAATACATAGTTACATATATTATACAGAATTTCTGATAAAAAAAAAGAACAAAAGTGTGTACATACTGGGATGTGTGACAGAAGTGAGAACTAATGTATTTAGTCTCTTTGGTAGGATGACACTGTTGTTGTATATAGCCTCCGTCATCTATTTGATGGATGCAATAGTGGATCTACGATTTTCTGAGCCTGGGCAGAAACTTGAGATTGCCACCCCTTCAACATGAACTTACCACCTGGGGCAATATGGAGCTATTCTTCGATTTTGCCATCACCCTGATTGTTGCCGCTCGGGGTAGTAGAGCAAAAAAAAAAAAATATTTGCCATTTACCGCCCCCTTAAAACATTATTTTGCCACCCAGGGCACGCTCCCCGGTTCGACGCCCCTAGATCCGGCACTGGATGGTTGTCACATCCACATCTCTATCAGCCTGGCTTTCCTCAATTTAAGTCACAAAATGCTTACCGAAAGATATCTATAATAGGTAGATATATCTAGCTATGGTATTTTTTTAGAACTTTTTGTTCTCTACATTTCTTCCACACATTATATTATCACATTTTTCATGACTGGACAAAATGAGTACTGATTTATGCCAACTTCATTCACTAATTCCAATACTGCACAGCTCTAATTGGGGTTAATGTTCAATGTATATAAAGCTTCCAAGACAACAGTATTACATAACAGTGAAAATTGCATCAAATATCATTCAGTTGTTCCTGAGATACAGACACAAAACCATTGAATGTCAGCATGTTAAGGCACATCGATCTGTCATCATAATGAGTTCACTGCCCCATCCAATGGCTGTCACTGTAGATGTTCATAGTAGTGATCAAGCTCCACATCAAACTTTAACTGTAAGAAAACTTATTTATAAGATCTTTGTATAATACATCACAGTAAAATGTCACAGAAACCAATGATACAGTATTAAGGTCATTTATGAAAATGTCTGGAACACAGCAATAAAAAGGAATCTGCCTGTAAACAGCATGTTATTATCCTGTTGTTTCCCCACAAAGTTCATTGTTCTTACTGTCAGTGATTTTGTGAATCTGAAGCCTCTTGCTGTCATTTATGGTAAGCTATAGTTTCCTTTCCTGCTCATATTTAAAGCAAATAAATGCAAAATTTAAGACAAATGATTTCAATTGTCGTACATTACATACCACACTAAATTTTAATGCCCATTAGCCTAATTGTTACTACCCATCCACTGTTATTCATAAAAATATAAATGCTTAATAATTCTTAATAAATACTTAATAATTTTTGTGCATTTATAAAATTTATGTATTGTCAAAGAAAGACTTTACTAAATTTCCTCAAGAATAAACAGGTAAAGTTTTGCTCCCAATCTTAACTATCCAGATTGATTTTAAGAAACCTTCAAAAGCTTAACCCCAAAAGACAAAATTGAAATAGACACTCACATGTGGGTGTAATGATCATCTTACTATGCCACCACTATTTCCTCCTGTTTGTATAAACATTACACAATGTATACGAGGGTCAGTCAAAAACTAATGCCTCTTACTTTTTTCTCCTTTTACTGTCACGAAATTCAAATGTCATTACACTATTTGAAAACCACAATATTGATGAGTAATTGGTCACTTTTCAATATAATCTCCATCCATTTCCGCAGTTTTCATCCACCTTTTAACATGTGTTCCAGAGTGGTAAAAAGCATGGTTTTGCTTCGTTAAGCCACTGACGCATTTTCACTGCCTCCCATGAAGAGCTTCTTTTAGTGGCCTGTACAGTTGGAAGTCTGATGGTGCTATTTTGTAGGCATTGCATGTTAGTAGCAGTTGAGCAGTCGCTGAGTACAGTAGCGTATTTTAATTTTATATTTTATCTTTAGTGGTGAGTAGATTTGATTAGTGTAATCTCTAAGTGTTTACATTTTGTAGGCAGTTCACGTTGGTAGCAGTCGAGCAGTCGCTGAGTACAGTAGCGTATTTTCATTTTATATTTTATCTTTAGGCTGGTCATCCACTGCAAGCGTATTTGAGTGACTAACAGGTCTCACGTAGTTGCACATATTGGTGCAACTGATCCCAACACACGGAACATTAATGAACAGTGTCCACTGCAAGAAATCTTGAGATACCTGTTTGTAGCCGACTACTGGCTACGAGTGACTGATCCTACCGGAGTTGGATTAATGGCTTGTAGTAGCCGTTACGTATTCTATGCTCCACGTCCCTTTTCATGTATACCGCCGTTTTGATTCGCTTTATTCATCAATATGGGTAATGAGAAATTAATCAGAGCTGTAAATAAGAAAAAACCATTGTGATATATGAGAGACAAGCGGTACTACTCAAGTGATATTCAGCAGAAACTGTGGGAACAAAGTTGCAGAAGAAATGGATAGTGAAGATGGTAGGTAATTTTGATAGAATAATGTCATAGGTACTTTAAAATTTATACCCTGTATACTTACACTTTAATGATACTTTTCAATTTTTACGATTACATTACAGTTACATTTAAATTACATATATAAAGTACACCCAATAGCTGCTTTATTACATCAAGAACGCCTGATAAAAAGTATCTATAAAATTTTTTTTCTTGAAAGAATATTTGTACTCTTTGGAAAGTATTTCCGACAAAATTACAGAGATCATGACTTGATGTAATCATTCCGAACTCATCTATCACATTCCAATCTTAATTTATTTTAAGAAGTTCAGTCGCATATTGCCTGATACTGTATCATTATGTAACTGTACTAGCATATTTGTGATTTAACTAACTTCTCTTGCATGCTGCCATAGCGTAGAAGACTGCAAACATATCAGGGTAACAGATAAGTAGTTAAAGGTTCTTTATGATTATAATATGGGACAAAATTGTTTGTTGAATGCTTGAAGTGTAAATAACTTGGCATAACATTTGATAACAAACTCAACTAGGCAGGTACTAGGAAAGGGTTACAATATCCTTCATTTACTGAAGAGGGTGATGAGAGAGTGTACCACAGAAGATAGGAAATTGGATTACAAAACATTAGCAGGCCAGTGCTTGAATATGGTGGTGTAGTTTCGGGCCCAAATTTTGGGTATCAAATACAGAAATTGGAACAAGCGCCAAGGATAGCGGCTAAATTTGTTTGTGTATATTATCACAAGACCCAGCCAGTAAAAGGATAAAGGAGCTGGATTGGGAGCCATTGGAAGACAGGAGGAGGGTGAAGAGAGTGTTGGGATTGTAATAGGAATAAGCTAGTGATGGGGCTTGGAATGACATTGATCGAATTAGGAATAGTGCATGAAAGGGAAAATATGACCATGACCACAAGCTGGCACTAGATTTCACGCATTAAAGAGTAGAAAAATTTTCTTTTGTGGACCCTCCTACGAGCGTCAGCTGCTGCAGTAAATTATCAAGTGAAGTAATAAATAGTTTAAAAAAACGCTGAAGGAATTTAAAATTCGTCAATCACAAAAGTAGATGGTGTAACGGGTCTGATAAATACTAAAACGCAATAACTTTATAAGATTTAATTACCATTTAAGAAAATTGATTGAAAGATTAAAATTCCATATATAACATTTAATATATATGTGCTTTGGATTTTCGGTTACAACTCGTTGGTTATTATCAACGGACAGACAGATGATCTCGGACCTTCTAAAAGAAAACGTCGCTTCGGGAAATGAGATTACTAATTCACTAACCTGCAATTTTTGGAAATGAAGTTTAAGCTAGGGCTCATGTAGAATGTATGACGGGATGTTGGTTTAGAATAGTTATCGTTCTTATTAAAATGAATTTATGAAAAAACTGAGCCTTCTTTCGTTGAAAATATATATATATATATGTATATACAGGAATTTTTTCTGGTACTAAAAGGAACTATTAAAGAAGAAGTTAACAGCGAAGCGCGTTTCATGGCGACCGTGACAATTTAAGAAAATTGATTGAAAGATTAAAATTCCATATATAACATTTAATATATATGTGCTTTGGATTTTCGGTTACAACTCGTTGGTTATTATCAACGGACAGACAGATGAACTCGGACCTTCTAAAAGAAAACGTCGCTTCGGGAAATGAGATTACTAATTCACTAACCTGCAATTTTTTGGAAATGAAGTTTAAGCTAGGGCTCATGTAGAATGTATGACGGGATGTTGGTTTAGAATAGTTATCGTTCTTATTAAAATGAATTTATAAAAAACTGAGCCTTCTTTCGTTGAAAATATATATATATGAATTTTTTCTGGTACTAAAAGGAACTATTAAAGAAGAAGTTAACAGCGAAGCGCGTTTCAATGGGGGAGGAATTTAAACACAGAAAGGATATAAAATGATAAAAAAAATTACTAAGAAAGTGGTAGTTAGATGACTATGGAAATTGCCACTGGTTGTTACGCTCCATCACAATTAATCATTAATTCAATTCAGTATATTAATCATTCAAATACTAGGTATACTACTGAACCAAGGAAACTGGAAAAGAAACGTGAAATCTCCAAACAGGCTTCTCGACAAAATAACTGGCAAGATACCGAAGGTAATTTAGGACACGGCGTCAATTCACCGTCTTCCAAACTTTGAGCACCAGTTCAATAAATCCGTACCGAGCGTGGTGGTGTAACGGCTAGCGTTCTGGCCTCACATTCGGGAGGACGGCGGTTTGAATCCCTGTCCAGGTATCCAGATTTGGATTTTCCATGGTTTTCCAAATCACTCCAGGCAAATGCAAGGATGCTTCCTTCAAAAGACCAAGGCCGAATTCCTTCCCATTCCTTGCCCCCCATCTTTTCCCGTCTCTAAAGACCTCGCTGTTAGAGAGACATTAAGCAGTTAAAAAAAAATCAAAATAAAAAAAATCCGCAATGCTCAAATCCATCTGTTCAGCCACCAACAACTGGATTCCATACTACCATCAATACCCAGACTAAGTGCAAACAAATGGATCATATCATTTCTTCAAACAGTTTCTTGAAATCAAAAGAGCAAAATTACAATTATTAGCAGTGCCGCTTAGGGAGATAGTAATATTTAGTTTTTGCAATGTACTCAAAGTTCTGAAAAATGTTCCTCTTCATAGGGACTAGTTTGGAATAAATTGCAGCAAGTTTTCACTGATAAGGACTCACCTCCAACATTTCCACATGCACCCTTTCCATATTCATCGCCCTGGTCCATCTGACGCACTGAACAATAGATTACTAACCACCTGAACCCGATGACACTATTCACTCCAACACCAATAAAAAAAAAATTTGTAAAGCTTTGAAACATGCCACAAAAAATACGGTGTTGGTTGAGTATTGTTTCTATTTTAGTTTAGTTAGTAAAATTTTAAAAATTATTATCATTATTTTATGCAAATAGACCTATAAAGATCACACAAAATGAAATTATTATTATTATTTGTTTCTGGCTTTTTGCCTCATCGACATTGAGGTCATTAGAGGCGGGAAGGGACTGGGGTAAGGAACAGGAAGGAAACCGGCCATGGCCTTTTGAAGGAACCATCTCGGTATTCATCTGGAGTGATCCAGATGGCCGGACGAGGATTTGTAGGTGGAATTCTCTTAATGAATTCCGTTTTTTTAACATGGAATTAATCCAACACGAACGATTTCTCAATGCGTTTTTGGGCAGGAACTTTCCAAAAAATAAGTTGTGTCTGCATCCTTTTCACAAAATTTTGAAACTCTTAAAATATTCCCACCAAATCACTGGCACATCTGTTAGCCACGAGAGACGAGGTCGAGAACTGCAGCAACAATCATAGTCGCGCGACTCAGTCGACTATAGTGGACGCCCTCAGTAGCACCCTGTCGCCCCACTCAAAAGTTGTCTGTAGTTGCTTGAGTTGCTAGTCACTCAAATAAGTTTGCAGTGGATTACCAGCCTCAGTGGTGTGTAGATTTGATTAGTATTATCTCTGAGTTATTACAGTTTGTAGGAAGTACAGGTTAGTCCGTGTTTTTATTTTTCACATTTTTCAAAAGCAGTATGCATAGGGACTGTGATTGCTGTGTGCAGACGCGAGCTGAGGTGGCTCATCTGCATGCGCTGTGTTGGCAAAAGTTACACAGTTGGAAGCTGCCATAAAGGGTTACAGCAGATGTGATATTGAGGAACCTGATGTAGCCGTGCCACTCACAGATTCTCCCATATCGACCGTTGTACCTGCAACCCAGGCTGAAGGGCTGGAGGCTGTGCCGCAGTCACCTGCGGGTGACTGGCATATGGCTTCTAGACTTCGAAGCCGCACACGGGCGCAGTCGAACAGGCTTAAAGGCCAAGACGCTGAACTTGTACAACTGTCCAACCGGTATGACGTATTGTCGGAGACTGACTCAGTCCCACAATTGTCATTCTGTGAGTTGGCGGCCCCCAAGCCCGCTAGGTCTGAGCAATCGCAGAAGGGGTTTCTGGTAGTTGGGCGCTCCAATGCTAGGCGGTTTATAGAGCCCCGTAGGAAAATGGCGGATTCCTCGGGGGAAGAAATCCAATGTTTGTTCGGTGTGTATCCTGGGTGGCCTGAACCGAGATGTGGAACAGGCCATTCTAGATGCCATAGAACGGACAGGGTGTAGCCAACTACAGATTGTGGCTTCATCTACATATACACTCTGCAATTCACAAAATTGTGGGTGGCAGAGGGTGCTCAGCACCAAAGCTAATCTCTTTGCTGTGCATTCCAATCCCTAATGGTACGAAGGAAAAAAGAATTCATATAAGAATCAGTCCGGCACCTTATTTCTCTAATTTTATCTTTCCTGTCCTTCCGACTTGGTGGAAGAAGTATTTCACTACACTCAAAAGTGAAAGTGGGAGTACGCATGTTTACCAATAAGTTTGAATGAAACGTGTGTCGTCTATCTACCAGAGACTCCCAACCTAGTCTACTAATCAGTTCTGTGACGCTTTCATAAGGACTGTAGCAAGCGGTCACGAATCGAGCGGCTCTTCTCTGTACTTTCTCTATACTTTCCATCAACCTCTTACGAAACGGATCCCAAATGGCACAACAATAGTCCAAATGTGGACGCACAAGAGATTTGTACGCTATCTCCTTTGTTTGTTCATTACAATTTTTCAAGATTCGACCTATGAAACGCAGCCTAGAATTTGCTATACCTACTAACGAATTATGTCGGCACCAATGATGCATGCCGCCTTGGGTTGGAGATTATCCTCTCCTCCTTCTGGCGGCTAGCTGAAAGGGTGAACTCTGTGGCCAGTGGCCGCAAGATATCGGTAGAGCTAACCATCAGTAGCATCATAGACACAGTTGATTGTGAAACTCTGGTTCAGAGCCATATTGAGGGCCTGAACCAGAGACTACGATATTTCTGTGATAATATTGGCTGCACATTTCTCGATCTTCGCCAAATAGTTGAGTCATGTAGGGTTCCCCTGAATAGATCAGGTGTGCACTACACACGTGAATCAGCTTCACGGGTGGCAGGGCCAGGATCACGAAATACAGTTACGGGCATCCCAATCAGATGCAACACCGGAATGTAAGAGGAATGTAAAAGAATCTCGACAGTTAAAATTTCTCGTAATTAACTGTAGAAGCATTGTAACAAACAACTGGAACTTCAAAGCGTTATTTGCAGCACAAAAGCGGATATCATTATTGGTACAGAAAGTGGGCTAAAACTGGAAATAAATTCTACCGAAATTTTTAAAGACGGCATGAACACTTTTTGTAAAGATGGATTACATTCTCATGGAGGCGGGGTATTTATAGCTGTGAGTTAATTCCTGCCATGTAATGAAATGGACGTCGATACGAACTGTGAAATCATATGCATTAAACTCAATGTTGCTGGGTCAAAGCTCATCATAGGTGCCTTCTACCGTCCACCTGAACATTTCAGTTCTGCTGGTTACCAACAGGCCAGAATTATCCACCGACATTTCAACAACAACAGGAATAAGCGATCACAATGTGGCAATTGTGACTATCAAATTAATGACCAAGCGAAAAAGGGGAAAAGGACGGATCGTATACAGATTCAGTAAGGTCTCAAAGGAGTGTTTTAGAACCTATCTGGGGAATAATTACCATAACTTCAAGTTAACAAGGGACACTGCTGAAGAGATGTGCCATCGATTTAAACGTATAGTCAGGGAAGGTATGGAAATACATATACCGAAGTGGACAATAAAGGAGGAGAATGATCCACCGTAGTAAACACTCAAAGTCAAAAGATTACTCAAAAAACGAAGGAGGATAATACACGCACGCTCAAGGAGAAAGGGGTGTGGTAGCGATTTAGAAACCTTAGCTGAGTTAAGAGGACATGTAAAGAATGTGATGCATGAGGCCTTCAACGATTTTCATTCCAACTCTCTCTCTAAGAGTCTCACAGAAAACCCAAAAAAAATATGGCCGTATGAATGAAAAGTCAGTCGTACCAACAACAATATTCCAGCACTAATTCGAGAAGGTTCCGAGATTATTGAAAGCCACGATAAAGCTAATGTACTAAATACTGTATTCAAAAATTCATTTACTGATGAAGATAGGGATAGCATTCCCGTTTTACCACGTCGAGTGGAATCATTACGAATAAATAGTGCAGGTATCATAAAGCAATTAGAACTCCTGAATTGGGGGAAAGCACTGGGCCCGGAAGGAATTCCAGCATGAGTATTTTCAGAGTATGTGGCAGAAATTGGACCATTTCTGTCTGATATATATAGTAAATCCTTAGAAAAGCAAAAAGTACCTTCCAACTGGAAAATGGCACAAGTAACTCCAATTTTCAAGAAAGGCAATCGAAGTGATCCTAGAAACTACCGTTCCATATCTATAACATCTGTTTATAGTAGAGTTATGGAGCATATTATATGTTCGAACATTGTGAATTTTCTAGATGAAAATAATTTGCTTGCAACTAATCAACATGGTTTTTGGAAGAAAAGATCATGTGAAACACAGCTGGCCCTATTTATACGTGACGTAATGATAGTTATTGATACAGGTTCACAAACAGATGCAATTTTTTTATATTTTCAGAAAGCCTTTGACTCCGTGCCACACAACCACCTTTTAGTGAAGCTTTGAGCGTACAGTATATTGGATCAGCTTTGTGAATAGATAAAGGATTTTCTAACTGGTCGGTTGCAGTATGTTGTCATCTAAGGACAAAGTTCTTATACTCTAGATGTTTTATCAGGTATACCTCATCGAAGTGTAATAGGGCCATTTCTTTCCTTAATTTTTATAAACAACCTCGAAGACTAAGTGAAAAGCATTTTTAGATTGTTTGCTGATGATTCAATTATTTACAGGAAAGTAAGGAATTCGGCCGATTGCTTAGAAATTCAGCACAATCTGGATGTTATTTCAGCATGGTGTAATGAATGGCAAGTTACACTAAATTGTAAAAAGTGCAAGAGAATGTGCATAACTAATAAAAAGAATCCGATTGTTCAGAAATACGAGGTAAACAGTTCAATTATTGATATGGTCGATTCTGTGAAATATTTGGGAGTAACAGTACAAAGGAACATGAAATGGTACTTACCCATTAATTCGTTAGTAGGTAGAGCTAATTCTAGGCTGCGATTTCTAGGTCAAATCTTGAAAAACTGTAATGAACAAACAAAGGAAATAGCATATAAATCTCTTGTGCATCCACATTTGGACTACTGTTGTGCCATTTGGGATCCATTTCGTAAGGGGTTGATTGACAGTATAGAGAAAGTACAGAGAAGAGAATTTGTGACCATTTGCTACAGTCCCCACGAAAGCGTCACAGTACTGATTAGTAGACTGGACTGGGAATCTCTGGTAGACAGACAACACACATTTCATTTAAACTTATTGTTAAACATGTGTGCTCCCACTTTCACTTACGAGTGTGGTGAAATACTTAGTCCACCACCCTACAGGAAAGATAAGATTAGAGAAATAAGGAGCCACACTGATTCTTATATGAAATATTTTTTCCCTTGTACCTTTCGGGATTGGAATGCACAACAAAGAGATTAGTTTTGGTGCTGAGCACCCTCTGCCAACTACAATGTTGGAATTGCAGAGTATATATGTATATGTAGGTGTGATAACTGGTGCATCATCTTGCATTGACATGCAAAAGAAGAACATTGACCACAGATTTTGTTGGACAAATTCACTTAAAACATACTTTAAGCTTTCTATTTTTTAAAATTTTTTTGTCTCCTTAGGTAACAGAATTTATTGTGCACCCCTGCCCCAAAAAAGCAACCATAATCACAATCTCTGCATCCCAGAACACTGTCACCATAATATTCCCAAACGATCGCACAGTTTTGAATTTTTTCTTCCCTTATGTGATGTCATTCCATTGACTGCCTCTTTGGTTCAAACAAATGAACCCACGTTTTGTCTCCAAATGTAAGTGCTACAAGTGTTTTTCTTGTATCTTTATTCTGATCTGTTAACATTCTTGGTACCCACTGTGAACAAACTTTTGAGTACCCAAGTTGTTGAATAATCGTCATAACACTGCCTTTACTGAGGGAGAGAATGCAACACAATTCATCTGCTGTCACCACAAAAGATATCATCGACTTACTGAATGTTGCATGCAAATGCTGGCCTGCCACTCCACTTTTCATCAGCCAACGGAGTTTGCCCTTCAGCTTCATTATAATGACAAACCTATTGTCTAACAGTGCTGGCATCCACGGTTCATTAGTGTACAGATTTTTCAGCCTTTCATGAATGTGAGTGGATGTTTCACCTTTTGCATTCAAGAATTCAATCACAGAATGCTGTATAATAAGAACATCAATGTCAGCCATTTTGCAAGCGGGTACAGTGATGTCACCTGTGATGCAGGAATTTACTACTGCAGTGAAATGGAGAAGAAGGTTTGAGGAATTGCACCAAATTCAAAACTTTCATTTAACTGATTTATTCAAAAAGAAGGGGGGAAAAATATAGGAGGCATTAGTTTTCGACTGACTCTTGTATAGTGTACAAGCAAAGGAATTATCATCAGTACATGAAATGTATAAACACTGAGCTAATTTTTATTTCATTATTTTTTTGTGAAATGCAGGTTTTTAAAGCATACATTGGGAGAATACTCTAAAAACCATTGATACAGTTACAGAAATCCAGCTCAATACAAGGATGCCACCACATTGTTAAAAAGCTTGATACATCAGCCATTCCTATACAAGAATATCCTTAAGTTATTATTTTTCTAATTTGCTTTACAACCCAAATAAGTAAATCAATGTCTTAAAGCTGATGGTATGATTAAAACAGTTATTAATATTGCCATTCCATCACAAATAATAAATACATGGACATTTAAGAAAAAATCCATTACTTACCATTGCAATAGGTAAGATAGTAAAGAAACAACTATAAAATGCTAAGACATAAGTTTTGGACGAGGCCCTTCATTAGCAAAAAAGTATTTCAAGGATCCTTAAAATAATAATGTTAACAACTAATCCTTCCTTCCTATCTAATTAATAAATGAGGATACTAAAAATTTCAGCTCACTTAATAACTCTATAAATTCTTACCTCATTTTTTAATTTTTTTCACTTGATCTTTCATGAAAGGCTGATGTAAAACTTTGTGCAGCCTTGAAGCTTTCTGTGGTCCAAGACCAGGACAAAGAGTTAGAGATTCAGAAGAAGCTTTAATGATTTTCTCTAATGAACCAAAAGTTGACAGCAAAGTAGCTGCATCTGTGCGATTAACTGACCTCACTGATGTTAGAGCATTAGAAATCTGAAACACAAATCAAAACTAAAATAGTAACACCTATTCCCGTGATCAAAAACCAAATTTTTCTTCTGAAAAATTTAACTACCAACCATAACAAAAATTTATCTTTACCTACATAAACAAAAAATTTCTCCAGCCAAATTATTTGATTTAATTTGTAGTACTGTTTTCATGATATGACATACATCCTAAATTTCTCTAACACAAAGCTATTTCACGAATTATTTCCTCATATATTAGTAACTAGCAGAGTTCCCAGCATTGCCCGGTATAATTGGCTATTTTTTTTTTACACAATGAGAAACGTGTACAAAGTTTTATCAAATTTGTGCCAACCATTTTCGGAATTAAAGCAAACCTAGATTCACTTGCTCCCTATCAGGAAAGGAGTGGGTTGAAGTTTATTTACACATACACTATTCCTTGTTCCTTTGGTGATGTTTTTATTCTGTTCCAGGCCGTATTTCAACCTAACTGCCACAACTAAGAAGAAAACAAAACACCTATTGTGCATGTTCATCGTTTAATTCCCAGAGGAAATTTTTTTCTGGTCCAGGCAGCATGCCAAACCAGCCATCCCAATTAAGAGATACGATGTCTCGAGAACTAAGAGAGGTATCAAAAAATGGTATGCTTTACTTTTGATTTGTCTCGACAAGTTACAGAAGAATTCATCAATTTCATGAATTTTTTTTCTGGTCCAGGCAGCATGTTAATCTTACCAACTCAATTTTGAGATACATCATCTTGAGAGGTATAAAAAAAAGTATTCTTTACTTTCAATTTGTCTCGCCGAGTTACAGAAGAATTCATAATCAAATATGGCATTTGCGAAATTTTTCCTAGCCGCTTTTCAACCTAACCATCCCAGTTTTGACATACAATATCTCAAGAAATAAGTGAAATATCAACAACAAAAAATTATTATTTACTTTCGATTTGTCTCAAATATATATGAATCGACCATAAAATTTATCACATTTCAGTGGCTCTGATATCGTAGAATCCCCAATATTTTGAATGAATTTCCAGAATTTGAAAGCTTGGGGTCGAAGTTAAAATTTAAGGTATGTCCTAAGACATTACAACACATTTATTTTACGAATACTCTAGCATTACGTGGCAATTTCCGAGTTGATTTTGATTGAGTTTTCACAGTATCAAAATGAGTTATAAATTGCGACAGCATGGTTAAGAAACTTCATTACTTAACAACGCTAGATTATGTTAGAAACTCTCATTTGATTCAATTGTAAAGTGAATCAATATACCTTTTGCTTGAAACTCCAGATATTTCAACTCCGTGGATTGAGCATTTTATACAAATATCAAAAGCGAATCCCGAATAATATTATCGTAAATAATGTTGATGGCCAGAGAAATTGTAGTTTTACTGCCAGAGATCATGGCTAAAGAAAATCTCTGTTGTTTTTTCATGATTAATTTCTCGCATTCAGCACAACCATCTATGTCGTTTAAAAACTAAATCTTCCGAATCAAAGGAAAGAATATTTCAAGCTTTGTTTAGTGTGGAGTGTGCAACTTAGGTATTACTATTAACTGCTTTTGATGCTTTCATTATAGGCTATGGTCAGAGACATTGTAGTTGCGGGGTATGACTCATTTAGTGGTTGCATCTTTGGTATTTTTCACCACTCGTTGAGAATTTCATTTAATTCTCCAGTCTTATGTAATGTAGAATCATATAACATACCAAACAACTGAATTCTAAGCTCTAAAAAGGTGAAAACCCCATCGAAATCTGCTAAGTAGTTTCTGAGTTTTTATTTTTCAAATTTATCCAGTTTTCGTTTTATAGATATAGATAAAATCTTAAATTGTAGAAATCTGTTGATTTCACTAAGCACAAATTTAATATTTTATTATCAGAATTACTTATTTAGGAGGAATAAAAAGCAATACGTAAGTAAAAAATGTTCTGAACTTGAAGACAAATCAGTAGTTTTTTTTGCTTTAGCAACGTTATAAAGTTAAGACATACTGTGATTTGGATTCCACGTAAAACTATAGTTCTTTAGATCACCCTTACTTGGTAGGATAACTGGGTTTGGTTATGTGATCTCCAACAGAGATGAAGAGAGTAGCAAACAAAGTGTCACCTACACAAATAACCATGAGGTATCACTCTGTCAATAATGCCATAAGCCATTTTATTTACCTGCCAGTGAATGGTTCATATTTGAACTGCATTTTTGTAAATCATGTTCTCAACCTGTTTTCATCTGTATGAGGTACTGTTATTTTCTCTGTGATTATTTGTATTTAACAGAATTGTTTCTTCTAGAGATAAAAAAAGAAAGAAATCTAAAACAAAGGATAGGGAAAATAACCCATCACTGACCAAAGTTGAAGGTTATGGCAAATATACAACACCTGAGACAAACACAAAAATACAATATTTCAGTTTGAAACCTTATTCGAGTAGAAAGGATTGTGACATTTGGTAACGAAGGTGTGCACACACTGGAGTTTATCACAAGACTCTTGAGAGTTGCTGCATAGTAAGGCTTATGCAGGAACTAGTGCAATGGTGGCAGGTTAGATGGTACACTATGGAACACATAGCATGTACACAGATAGGAAAGGTTTCCTCTGTGGTGGGGTTGGAATATGTCATATTGGGTGGATTCATGATGCAGGCAGTGGCGGCCCTAAGGCGGTGCGAGCGGTGTAACCGCACTGGGCGCCATCTTATGGGGGGCACCGAAAATGCAGCGAGAGATCGTTTGTGCAAAAACTGAAAAATAAATTCTATAATAACACAGCTTGCTGTTCATATATTATTTTAACACACATCATCCAGAAGAGTTTATAAAAGTAAGAGTTTCAGCTTAATGCATAGTCGTATGTCATCATACAATAGTCAATTCGAGTTGATACTCGAGTCAGTTCGAATTACTCGAATCATGAAAATCACAACTCATTCCAAAGTTAGCACCCTCCCATGCCGCATCGCGCCTCCCACACCTGTTTCCTACCTCTTTGGCTGTAGTCTTGAAGTTCATGTATGCAGGTACATGTGCATGAGGTGAGATTCAACCTATTTATCTCTTTTACCAAATTAGATCCTTGGTGATTACAATTAACGTTGGTATCATAAACATTTACAAAGCTTATCAGTCTTTACAGACAAGACATGTCGCTACGCTCAAAAAAAAAAAAAAAAAGTATGGCGCACAATACTTAAAAAGAAAACAAAATCAAGACGAAACTGAGAAGACTTCAGAATTGCTAGCAACAGCTGAACCTTCATCACCAGAACTAGTTCACCACGAGACGGAAGAAAACTTTTAAAGGAAGTTATTCAGACGAGGCTCATGATAAAGAGCAGCATGTGCAACAAGATTTACCTATGGCTAGAACGTCGTCTGCTGTTCAAAAGATTAAAAATGGGCATACAAAACATACCACCACCATCGCCTTTTCGAAGTACAAATTATGATGTTATTTTCAAATTGTCACTCATTGACTCTGCTGGCAGAGATGAAATAATTATTTGAGCAATGAAAAAAACAGAAAAAAAAATCGTGGACGTCATTTTTCAAGTAGGCATTTTCAAGGAGTAACACCAAATGGAGAAACTTATAAAAGTGGATAGCTTATTTATTCTAAATCTGCAGATAAATTATATTGTTTATTTGACAGAAGGTCCCATATTTATTTGGGAAAAGAAGGATTCAATGACTGGAATTACTAATCAGAGCATTTCAGAACGAACGAAACTTTCTCAAATCACAATCACACCATGCTCAGTTGAATAGAAGCTTTGATTCCATAACTTCAATGTACTAGACAAGAACATATAAATACAGATTGAAGACTGGGTTGCTATCCTCTAATGAATGATGTTTTGTTCAGAGGAAGCTTTTGGATCTGAAATACTAAATACTTCTGGGTATATTGCAACTGCGAGGAAAATATGATTCTGTGATGATGGAGCACCTCCACCATATTGCTAATAACGAGACTAATGTCTTATTATATTGGCGAATGTATTCAAAACGAATGAAGTTCATAATAAAATTTTGATTATGGTTGAGTCATCTAAATATTTTTCCATCATACTGAATTGAACTCCTGAGGTAAGTCACTTCAAACAATTATCTTTGACATTGATTTTGTTGACACTTATGAAGATGAAGTCTAAGTGTGTGAGTATTTCGCTGTGCTTACAATCCGGAAACTGACTCTTTGGGACCTGGGAGCTGGACTCGCTGCCCTGTTTATAATTGATACTTTGCAATAATATGACTTGGATTGAACGATTGTCAAGGTCAAAGATATCACAATGGATCCAATATGGCAGGAGGAAACAAATGTGTCCAAAGCAAAATTCTGAACCAGTATCTTCAAGCATTTAATCAATGTAACTGTCATTAAATTTGGTAATAGCAAGTGCTGCCAAAACATCAGTTAAATCGGTTTCTTTGTCCGGATTTCTTTGAAGAATATTTGTTTTTTTCTCTCGTTCAACAAGGTGGGAAGTGTTATTCAAGCACTTAGAAGCACTATTGCCAAAAAAAATTCGAAACTCGTTTCAAGAATAGTTTCTAGCATCGCTACAGTTCGTTATCACTATGCTTCAGTCTATGATATCCTTCTGAAACGAATTATTCAGTTGCAGCAACAGATGCCTTGTCACTTATGTAGATCATGGAGCAATTTGAGTTCATAATTATACTGTAGTGGTGACTTGGTATAATACATTGTATCAAGTAAACATTGTAAGCAAAGGCTATGCAGACAGAAAGTGGATTTATGAAACTCTTTACAGTTGCTGAAAAACAGCTCGGAATTTAAGAAAGAGTACCAGTTCTGATAACAGACAGCTGAGAAATTGATTATAAGACTGGAACATTTCCTATTGTTAACCAAGTCAGATACCAAAGAAAGTAAAGATTTTTTGAGTATGAGCTGTAAATGAGACAGCAACAGATCCAGAAGAATTGTTTACAATGAACGAGTTTTAGCATATGATTGATACAATTGAGAATGCGTTGGTCACTCTGTTTGCACAAGTTTCCAAGGATGAAGCCAGCATTAGCTTCAGAAAAATACTTGTTGAAAATAGTTTTACCTGGGAAAAAAATATGAGCATTTAGCCTGTTTAAGCATTTGTCTGCGAGGGTTATGACAAAATTTTGGCAAAGTTTATTTTTTGGTATTAAAAGTGAGAATTTTTATTTTCACATATTTTCTGTTTTCTATATTTTAAAAAATTATTAAAAACTGTGAATTTGATGTGTAACTGAAGTGAGCATTGTGTTTGCAACAGTAGCTTAAATAAACCTTTTCAAACACATATTATTCCCTTTTACTATTGTTTCTCAATCATACCGCTGCTATCCTATACTAATCTTTCTGAGATTTGAGTTATTATCATATATAAAGACTATCTTTTGCCCGCGGCTTTCCTCGACTGGAATTCAAAAAGCATACAGATACATATTCGTATCCAAATCCCACGGGAACTGCTATTTGGGATAAAAGTAGATGGCCAATACATTATTCCAAATTTATCGTAAGCAGTTCACTCGTTTCGATGTGAAACTTTAAAAACATCCCAGCAAACAAACTTTTACATTTATGATGATAATAGGATGTAAAAACTGTATGTTATCTCCAATCCATCTATATGGACACCTTAATCACGAATAAGTGATTTCACATTTGGGGAGCCACAATGAGATCTCGCACCACCTGAAAAACTTGTTAGGGCTGTCCCTGGATGCAGGTTATGCAGCGAGGTCAGTTGGTGGTTTAAGAGAGTCCACAGGATGGTATTTATGGACCAAGATGTTTTTAAGATTGGGTGGTCTGCTGGTAAACGTCGGTATGTCACATCTCTGTTAAAATAATGGCCAAATCCCTTTACATGAATAAGGTATCAAACTGAAATACTTTTTTTTTTAACTGCCTTACGTCTCTCAACAGCGAGGTCTTTAGAGACGGGAAAGGATGGGGGGCAAGGATGGGGGAAAGGAATGGGAAGGAATTTGGCCATGGCCTTTTGAAGGAAGCATTCCGGCATTTGCCTGGAGTGATTTGGGAAACCATGGAAAACTCAAATCTGGATGCCCGGACGGGGATTCGAACCGCCGTCCTCCCGAATGCGAGGCGAGAACGCTACTGAAATACTGTATGTTTGTCTTGTGTGTTGCACACTCATTGCAGCCTTCAACTTTGGTTAATAATGGGTTATTTTCCTATCCTTTGTTGTTTAAAATGCATGTATATTGTATAAGAATGAATTTGTCACCTTCACCACGAGCTTCAGTTTCTGGTTTGTTTGTTGATACGATATCATACTGCTGCAAATATTTTGTCTATACACTGCCAAAAATTTTAATGCTTAGCAACAAAAAAATACCTGAAGATATGGATCTCTATCCTGTTTCTCCATAATCATATCAGGTGGCTTATGCTCAAACATCTTGTATGTCTCAATTATGCGCCCAGCTTCTTCATAACTCCAAGCAAGCATTAACGTCAAGTCAGCTAAAATGCAAATGCGAGTCAGGTACTTCAAAGAATGATGTGGATCTAAAGTATCTACCTGTTACAAAATAATAAAAAAAATAAGGTTAGGTAGAAAAAAATTTAAGATTAACTTAAAGAACAATCAAGAGACACACACATGCACACAAACAAATTTTGAATTCTGAGTAAAGAGAACATACACCAGCAAATAGAACCACTTATCAGACTGAATCATGTGATGTGAACTATAACTTGGGAGAAAGTTTAGATTATAATATTGAGGATATAATAGGAGAACTAAGAAAACTAAAAAGCATAAAGGGGTTGGTATGGATAATACTACTACAGATATATTAAAGAGAGTGGGATATTATTTAGATTGTGTTTAGATTGTGTTACGGTAAATAGATCACTGAAAAAGTAGCATAGCAGTACTAGTCTGTATATGGAGTGATATAAATAAGAGTTGAAAATTACAGGCAATTGGTTTGACATCAGTGGTGCATATGTTGGCAAAAAGACTGTTATGCAACCACATCAGAAATGTCTGTTGGGAAAGGAACTGGTTTATAAAACAGCACTATGTGTTTACTACCATGAATCGCAGTTAATGACCTATATGCAAGATATTGCAGAAGAAATGAAAAAATTATTTTTATTTTTTGCTTCTGGCTTTATACCTCATTGACGACGAGATGATTAGAGGTGGGAAAGGACTGGAGGCAAGGAAGGGGAAGAAATTCGGCATTACTTTTATGAAGGAGCCAACATGGCATTTGCCTGGAGTTATTTGTGGAATCCATGGAAAATCTAAATCTGGATGGCCAGACGGGGAAAAGAACCCACATCCTCCCAAATTTGAGGCCAGAGAGAAATGGACAAGGGAGGCCAAGTTGATAGCGTAACACTGGATCTCTCCAAAGTATTTGACAGAGTGAGTCGTAAAGTGATCGTAGCCAAGACAAAAATCATTGGAGCAAATTGAAAAGTGGGTTGCTGTATGGAGGAATTCTTAAAAAGATAGAAAGCGAATAGTTAAGATGGGAAATGCAATATCAAAATAGTTGGAAATAAATATGGCAGTGCCACAGAGTTGTATCTTGGGGCCAATGCTGCTCAGTATTCTAATGAATTATTGTGTTGAAGGTGTAGAAGTCAGAAGTTAAATTGTTTGCAGATAACGAAATTGTATGAAAGGATTAAAACTAGAGAGGATTGTGTAAAATTACAGGAGTATCTGAACAGTGTAAAATTACAGGAGTATCTGAACAGGATATCTAGCTAGTTAGTTAAAAACGGAATAAAACTAAATGCCAAGAATAGTCGGCTTACTAGGTACACAGATTAAAAGAGTAAAAGTTTTATATGATAATAGGACAGAGAAGGAATGGTTTGTTGAAGATCTAAACTGCAAATATCTCGGCATAACATTTGACAGTAAACTCAATTGTGCAATACGGGTCGAGCAGTAGGAAGAAAGAGGTTTCAAAATCCTTCATTTATTGGAGATGGTGATGAGGAGATGTACCAGGGAAGTGAGAAAATTGAGTTACAAAACCTTGGCCAGACCATTGCTTGAATATAGTGGAATGGGTATCAAATTCACGAGTTTAACGGGATACAAAGGAAGACAGCAAGATTTGATTATGGAAGTTGCTGAAGAATGCATTCAGTAAATGACAGCTGGTTTTGAAATCCTTGGAAGACAGAAGGCAGAAGAAGAGTGTTTTTGGGTTGTTAAATACTTATAATCATGATGCCAAATGATTGGATATTGGTAGAAGGATTAAGAGTAGTACATGAAAGGGAATATATGGCCTTGACCATAAGCTGGCATTTGATTCCAGGTGAAAAGGAGTGGAAGGATTTTATTTTGTGGGCAGGGGAGCGAGGGACTGAAATAAATTATCAATGGAAATGAACAATTTCCCAAAAACAATTAATGAGTTTTAAGTTGCAAATTGTAAAGGACAAAGGTAGGTGGGTGGATGGTGTAAAATTATGACATTTGAAAGTGGCAGTATAGGGATGTTCACTTTGTAAAGCGTGCATTACACTGCAATTAAAAGAAAATCAAAGTAAAGAATAGTTCCTACTAATTACAATCCCAGCAACTAACTAAATTTGGTCTAAAAGAGAAGTTTAGTGATTTATTGTAAATCTGTATAATTATTCTACAAATATGTGGTGTTTTGATGGATCAAAGTGCTGTAAATAGACTGAATAACTGTTATAATTGTATTAAAAGAATTACAGTGCATGAAATATTAATTAAAAGACTGTAATTAGGGATATTGTGTATTTCATAATGTTTAAAGGGAGATTTTGACTGTTTGAAATGTTTAATTTTTTCAGTTTGATGTTAAAATGATTGGAAATATTTTGCAACTTCATTAAAAATTGTTTCATTCATATTTAAACTAAATTTGAATAAGTTTTAATTGTTTTTGAATGTTTTATATTGTTAATATAATTGTTCTCCAGAAGAGTCAGTGCTTTTATTATTTTACAGAACATTCTATGGTGCCTATAAAAGCTCCTGATAGTTGTTACCAAACAAGCTCACTCCAAATAGTGCTCAGATGAACACGCTTACTGTAATGTACTTTAATATTTGGAAAAGAAGTCTGATGTAACTTTTCTGTATGTTCTGATTTGTTTTGATTAAATGAAAGTTTATCAACAGCATCATTATTTGAGAAGCTACCTGTCATTTGAATAGATTAAATAACATACTTTCACCACTGCAAATCTTCATGGAATTGTACTCCAGAATGTATAGATGAGAACAGTTTTTCTTTAACCAGTGCAAATCTTCATAGAATTTCACTCCAGAAAACTTAGATGAAAACAGTTTTTGTTCAAGTACAAACTGCTAATAGTTCAACTTAAAAAAGTGTTGTTCTATGTCTAGATAGTTGCATCCTGCAGTCTCGTAAATTGTCTAATTACTAATTGAAAACCTTATCCAAATATTCTAATTCTTGTTTAATGTTGTACCTTGTTTTTTTTTATGCCACTTACCTCTTGTTATGTTGAGTGCTAACTTCTTTCTCGAAGATAGCAAAAATAAAAACTAAATCTCATGAACAACAATCATATCAAACTGTGACTACTATTTTGACAGAGGAAGAGAAGCTTAACAATTGAAGAAATGGGTAATACAAGAAAGAAGGGGTTAAAACTGGCAGTGGTTAAGAGAAAGGGGTGAGGGTCAAGTACCAGAGGTATAATTCCCAAAACCTAAATTCAGAGAAACTACTGGTAATTTGGGAAATGTTCATAGCACAAACAGTGAAGCAGAAATTCAATTATTGCAGTTAAGTAGGTTAGGCTTTTTTTTTTTCTTGCGGCTTTATGCCTCGTCAACATCGAGGTCATTAGAGGCGGGATGGGCCTGGGGACAAGGAATTGGGCCATGGCCTTTTGTAGGAAGCATCCCGGCATTCGTCTGGAGTGATTTGGGGAAACCATGGAAAAACCCAAATCTGGATGTCCGGCTGGGGATTCGAACAGCCGTCCTCCCAAATGCAAGACCAGTGCGCTAACCACTCACCCACGATGCTCGGTAGTCATTTTTTGTGAGTACCATGATCTGCTATTCACATTTGGCTTCATAGTAAAATCTATGTAGGAAGCAGGACATATGTTGGAAGTTGATTAGCAAATGACATGCTCGATTTAACCTAAGGTATGACTTCAAGTGGTGGAATTATTGAAAGTAATTTTTGGGTACTCAGTGTAAGTTTTACAGCATGGTCTGTTGCACGGGAAAGAGCCATAAATTGTCTAACTGGAAAAAAAAAAACTTTTATTTATGGGACAGGAATTGCTGAAGTTAAATGGTCTACCGAAGCAAGTTCTTTAAGAAACTCTGAATATAATTTTTGAAAATGGAGGGAAAAAATCAGTCTTTTGGGAAAAGGCAGGTTATGGATTTAACCCCATAAAAAATATTTAACAAATCATGGCATGTTGGTTTTTCAATTAGCAGAATAAAGTTGGTTAAGTACTGACTAACAAGAAACTTTTACCTGAACAAGCAGCACTCTTAACTCGTACTGATCTCCAAGTGGTTTTAGACGTTCATGGATGTAGTCTGGATTCAGATTATGATAACGTAAGCTTAGGAACAGTGCACACGTTGTTCGACCCATAACATAATCTGGAACAATTTCAGAAAATTCCCATGGCACATTGTAGATACTTTTCAGAAGCGGATTTCCCTTCTGTAAGAAGAAACAATTTCATATATTTTAACTGAAACATAAACAGTTTTAACTGCTAGTGAACATAGCATATTCAAAACTTAAAGGCAACTTATACAGGCATGAAATATAAAATGAAATTGTTCAGACGGACAAAAAAATACATATACTAACACTCACCACTGTGAAGAATCTCTGTGTGTACATGTCTGATATTTTTAACATGTGTCTTGTGCTAGTACATCAATATGGTTTTACACTGAAATATTATGTAGTATGTTTTATGTTCGCCAGAGGCATAATGCCTTCACCTGTGGTAATTGATGGGTTTACTTCCTCTATCTTCATTACTTTCTTTGGCTAAAAGCATTTTTATTAATATGGTAAATATAAACTACTATAATAGATACAACTCTAACCATCATTTACCACAGCTGAAAGCATAATGTCATAGGGACATGCAAAAACAAGTAAAAAAAATGTCCAGCCAAATTGTTTGGAGTGTTTACGTGTTTATGGTTGTACACTGGCTGTTAATATTCTAATCAAAATAAGTAAGTAACCAATTGTTAGAGAGGTTGTCAAGACAATAAGGATCACTCAATAGATAAACACATTGCACAGTAACGAATTCTGAGCAAAACCCTTCTTTATTACGTCTCATGATTATATATCATAATCACTCTTGATGTGACAACCTACAAGTAAATATTCTCCACTGGCTAGGAATTACTACAAAGTATTACTTCCTCTAATGTGCTTTTACCCAACCTGGAAGGTGATTTTAGTCATCTGCACATGGTGCTCTCCACTTCTGCAAAGTGATCACTAAAGAATTTGTCTTGAACCATGCTCACCAGAAGAGGTAGCAAAAATCCTCACACAAAACTGTTGTACTCAGGATGATGAAGCGAGCCTCCACATCCTGAACTGCAATGCCAAAGATCTCAATTTTTAAGTACCAAAAAGTGTATACAGGGTAAATGTCAATATATTTTTATTACTGAAGCCTGAGACTATTCAGTCACAGAATTTTAGTAGACTCATGGCAACAGTATCCATCACCTGAAATGATTCCAATTACAGGTATCACATTTGGACTTTATGCCACAACAAAAATCTATTATGAATTTAAGATGCTGACAAACTGGAGGCAGCACTTGTAGACACATAGATATGTAGCAAGAAATTCAAGATATCCAGTATGAGAATCCTTCTGTAGGAAGCCTGGCCTCAGTATACTGGAGCAGTTCATCCAACCAAATTCAAATAATGACGCGATGTATTCAGAGCTTGAGCACCCTATGGCTTTATGTTCTCAGTAATATTCCACTTCCAGATCTAAGAGGATCAGAAGCTCTCCTGAAAGGCTGCAATAACATTCAGAAGAACCCTCAGCTACCTATACATCGAGCTATTACACAAGCAAAATACCAACACTTCAAATCAAGGAAATTTCCATGGATTACAGCATTCAAACTTGTAAGGTTATTTTTCCACCTCACATGCTATGATTATTTAACATATAGTTTAAAAATCCTTCCATGCAGAAACAAGGTTTCAATCCCCCCAAATGTCAGTGGAGAATCAACTGGATTCGAACAGGACAGGGCAAATGCAGTTACCTACTACACAAATGGAGCTGGGCTAGTTTTACTGAATGTGACTGTGGAGCCACCTCAGAAACAATCATATATAATATTTAATTAAAATTGCAATGGATCACATGTTAACTGTTCTTTTCAGGCTTACAAAAGAAAAATAATTGAAATTTATAATGGATCAATAGCTTTCTAGCCTTTAGCACTGATAACACAATGATAATAATAAACTTAACATTGAAGAACTTTTCAAGTCAAATTGTCACAAAGTTAAACCAAAAGTAGAATGATTAACGTCGTTAACATTTACACAGATACTATGATTTAAAAAAAGCATTTGAAGGTAATGTTTATAGGGTTGGATAATTGTATTTAAGAAAGTATCTGAGTTTAAAGATTTTATTCTGACACAAAGAAGTTGTGAGTCAGAAGGTAAGTAGTAAGCCAACGAAGTACACGTGGAAGAACAATAGAATTTCGGACATATAAATAAAAGGCGATTATACGAAAGAATAAACAAAATCTAAATATGGCAATGTTCTGACAATGCTTAAATAAACTTTACAATAAAATTTTGAGTTATTAGACAAACTAATTACTTTTTAGACAAGTAAAGAAATAGCAAAATAACTACAGATTAAAATCAGGCCATAAAAGCCAATTAAAAATAAAAT
This sequence comes from Vandiemenella viatica, assembly GCA_031002005.1. Classification (NCBI taxonomy): domain Eukaryota; kingdom Metazoa; phylum Arthropoda; class Insecta; order Orthoptera; family Morabidae; genus Vandiemenella; species Vandiemenella viatica. The sequence continues at coordinate 178,177,547 of JARYHS010013630.1, forward strand.
CATAATATGATAAAAATAAAAGAATAGAAATACTATTTCTCACCCCTCTCTTATGAACTGGCACTACTATCGCACTTTTCCAATCCTCTAGTAAGCAGCAAGTATCAAGACTCAATTTAAATAAAATTTCAAGATAAGGTAAAATGTCACATCCTGCTATTTTTAAGACATCTGTAGTAATATTATCTATACCAGCCACTTTATGTATTTTTTTATTTTTTTTTTCCTCAGCTTTCTTATTTCCTTCATGATATCCTCAGGATGAATTTCAAATTTTATAGTCTGCTCATTTCTAATTGTTTTTTTAAGTTCGTTATCCGATTCAGATCCACCTGTTACTGACTCATTGTCCCTAATGCTCTCACTAAACCAGTTACTTAAAATCTCTGCCTTTTTCAAATCCTCCGTAACTTCTTGTCCATCCTTATCTAAAAGTGTCTCGACACCCTCCCTTCCTCTCAGTTTTCTAACATAGTTATAGAAATTTCTAGATGAATCAGTCAATGGTCCCCCTGTACTGACAATATTCTTCATCTTTAGCCACCTTCTTATCTATTATTAGGTCCTTGTTTAATTGTTTTAAATATTCCCGACCACCCTGCTGTCTATTAACTCTGTTATTGAGGGTAAACAAATGAAAATCTGCGACACAGTTACTTTTGTTGCTTTAATTTATTTTGTGCATGACGCGTTTCGGGAATTTATTCCCATTTTCAAACGCAAATTCCCGAAACGCGTCATGCACAAAATAAATTAAAGCAACAAAAGTAACTGTGTCGCAGATTTTCATTTGTTTACCCTCAATTTGAAACAGTTGCAGACTTTCACTAATCCATTTTGTTATGGATAAAGTTAAGATAACTCTGTTATGTTTTCTTCTTACCAACCTCTTCAACTGCCTCACCTCCCTGTTATAGTATACAGGTTCTCTAGTTCTTTTTATTTTCTGTTTTTGAATAAACTTTCTTCCCCTTTCTTATTATCTCCTTGAACTCTTCCCACCTTGACTTTACTGTACTTGTGCCTTCCTTCCATTTGCTGAAACGTTCTCTGAAATATCTTTTCAAATTCGAAATCTGTGCCTTTTTATAATTGTACCTATTTCCCCCTGATTTTGGCTGCTGGTTCACTGAATCCTCTAATGTCCTTCAGAACTGCTTCATGATCACTTATTCCTTCGGTTACTTGACACCCTACAAGGTTATCATCAGGCTTTATTAGGAATATATCCAAAATATTTTGTCCCAATTGTACCTATTTCCCCCTTCAATTTTGGCTGCTGGTTCACTGAATCCTCTAATGTCCTTCAGAACTGCTTCATGATCACTTATTCCTTCGGTTACTTGACACCCTACAAGGTTATCATCAGGCTTTATTAGGAATATATCCAAAATATTTTGTCCCCTAGTGTTCTGCTCTACCACTTGTGTAAATCCTCCTTCCCTTATTAGAGAATTTTCAAATGTCTGTTCCCTTGTGTTATTAACCTTATTTCCTAACCAATTTACACCTGGTAAATTTAAATCCCCACCAATAATGACCATCTGAAATCTGAGTATGAATTTAATTTCCCTGCAAGAGCCTCATCTTCGTCTGCCGTTCTTCCACTGCGGTAAGCAGCCAACACCCTGATTTTTTCTTTTTTATTACCCCAGAAATCTACCCCAAGTAACTCATGGTCATGATCTATGAACACCAATGAACTGTAGTAGGTTTTGTTAACTAGTATGAAAACTCCTCCACCAATTGCTCCCCTATCTCTGCAATACACTGTGTAACTATCGGGAAAAACCTCACTGCCTAGTACTTCTTTTAACCAACTCTCTACCCCTATTATTACATGTGGCTCGTGTATTTCAATAAGGTTTGCAAATTCAATTACTTTGTTCATTATACTTCTACTAGAAATGGTAATAGTTTTGAGGATATAAGTATTAGCAAATATTGTGTTGACCAACATTTTGAAGCCTGTGCTACACAGCTAAGATTCAATAATGGAATTTTCATAATAGTAACAGTATATAGAGCACCATCGGGAAACTTTTCTCTTTTTATGAACCAGTTTGAACTCTTACTAACATTTTTAAGCAGAAAAGAAGTCAACATAGTAGTATGTGATGAGTTTAATGTAAATTTTCTAAATAACTTACCCTGTAAAGTCACGTTAGAATCATTAGTCAGTTCATTCAATTTAACTCAGGTAGTTAAATTTCCAACTAGAATAATGAGTAATAGTCACTCTGCTATAGACAATGTTTTCCTAGATACCTCAAAATTCAGTTATACCATCAAGCCATCCATCAATGGACTTTCGGATCACGATGCCCAGTTATTAACCATCAACACTTCAATAGGAACTAGCACTAAGAGTAATGTCTTTAAACTTCAGCGTGTAATAAATGATGAGTCAGTTACTTGTTTCAGAAAGTGCCTGAATACCACAAACTGGGAACAGGTATACAGTGCTCAAGGTATGGATGAAAAATACAACATTTTTAGTAACATTGTATTAAATTTCTTTGAAAGTTGCTTCCCCTTGAAAAAGTGTCGTGCTTCTCAAAAAGAACAAAAGCCTTGGATAACTATTGGCATTAGAACATCATGCGTTAATAAAAGGAAGTTGTATATTGCCTCTAGGAACAGTGAGAATGCTAATGTTAAAACACATTACAAACAGTACTGCAAAATACTGAATAAGGTTATTAAAGAATCTAAAAGTATGTACTACAAACATAAAATTCATGATTCTGAAAATAAAATTAAAACAATATGGGACATTGTAAAAAAGGAAACAGGAAAGAGTAATCAAACAAGTAATGATATTTTTGTCAAAGAAAATTCAGTAGAATCTAATTTCTCAATTGCTGATAATTTTAATAAACATTTTTTATCTGTTGCTGATAAGTTGACTGCTAATAGCTCAGTGACACACAGTATGGATTTTGTCAAAAAAGGCTTCCAAGAAACATTTAACTCTATGTCTATAAAATTAGCTACTCCAGAAGAAATAAGAAAAATTATCAAATCCCTTAAGAGCAAATACTCAAGTGGTTATGATGGGATTTCCAGCAGATTAATTAAATTGTGCTCCACAGAATTAAGTAATATACTAAGTTATCTATTCAATATATCTTTGCTTGAGGGTACTTTTCCAGAAAGGCTTAAGTATGCTGTTAGTTAAACCACTCTATAAAAAGGGAGATAAGGCAGCCCTATCGAATTACCGACCAATTTCATTACTAACAGCCTTCTCCAAAGTTTTTGAGAAAGCAATGTACAATAGAGTTTATGAACATCTAAAAATAATAATATTCTAACTAAATCACAATTTGGTTTTCAAAAGGGTCATTCAACAGAACAAGCTATATTTGCATTCACTGACAATATTTTAGAAGGAATAAATGATAAATTAATTCCAGTGGGAATTTTTGTGACTTATCTAAAACATTTGACTGTGTAGATCATAAAATTCTGATACAGAAACTTAAGTATTATGGTATAGATGGCATTGTTAATAAATGGCTTAGTTCTTACCTTCTAAATAGAAAACAGAAAGTGTCAATGGAGAATTTTAAGGCTGCCTTAAGAGGTCCACTGTTTTCTGAGTGGAAATTAATCAGATGTGGAGTACCTCAGAGTTCTATATTGGGCCACTATTGTTTTTAATATATATAAATGATCTACCCCTTGTTTAATCTAAAAACTCAAAATTTGTCCAATTTGCAGATGACACAAATATAGGAATTAAAAATACTTCAGATTTATCTATAGAATATATTTCAAATTATGTCTTCGAACTTATTAATAAATGGTTTACAGCTAATGGATTGTCTTTAAACTTTGATAAAGCTCAGTATACGCAATTCAGTACATCACACAAATTAACACCTGATATAGACATAAAATTTGCAGGCCAGTCAATTCAAGAGGTAGATAGTGTGAAATTTCTAGGTTTGTATATTGATCATAATTTAAATTGGAAAGTACATGTTTCTGACTTACTAAAGCGATTGGGAGCAGCCACATTTGCAATTCGTACAATTTCAGCTTTAGGTGATCTCCGTATGAGGCAGCTAGTTTATTTTGCTTATTTTCACTCCTTATTGTCATGTGGAATAATATTCTGGGGCAATTCTACCCATAGAGACAAAGTGTTCAGAGCCCAAAAGCGTGTAATAAGAATTATGTGTGGGGTTAGCAATAGAACTTCATGTAGAGAGCTGTTCAAAAAGTCAGGGATTTTAACATTAGCATCTGAGTACATATACACATTAATGTCCTTTGTAGTCACAAATTATACTTTGTTTGAAACAAATACTAAAATACACAATTATGGCACTAGAAGTAAAAATGATCTTCACAAGACTTACAAGCCATTGTCATTTGTTCAAAAAGGGGTCCGATATTCAGGGATACATATCTTCAATATGCTCCCAACACATATTAAATGTTTAGTAGATGATAAGAATAAATTCAGGAAAAAATTGAAAGAATTTTTAATTGACAACTCCTTCTACTCTGTCGAAGAATTTATTTCTAAGGTATCTAACAAATAACTGCCAGTATCTTGTGTAAATATAGTTCAAATAATTAATTTACCATGTATGCTATGACTGTGCATCTCCTTGTGTATGTATTTAGCTTGTTATGTAATTGTTTACGGTACCATATATGTTACTACTGTACATCTTGTGGTGTATGTATTATTTTGTTAATTTTTTTTTTTAATGTACCATATATCCTATGACTGTACATCTTCTGGTGTATGTATTATTTTGTAATGGAAGTGTTTAATGTACCGTGTATACTATGACTGTACATCTAGTGGTGTACTTATTATTTTGTTATGCAACTGTTTATCTGTAAATTGACAACTTTCCACATCCCAAAGAGCCAGTCTCTTATATTGGGATCAATGGAAAATGAATGTATTGTATTGTATTGTATACAGTTGACCAATAACACCCTTATTACTGGCTGTATATTTCTAACATTTACCTCCTCTTTCCCAGTTCTAACCCAGTTTATTATTGTTTCAGCAACTTCATCTGTTTCTTTAGTATGATTATGATTTGTATATTCATTATAACTTGTATATTGATTTTCTTGGTCTTCATTTTAAGAGAAGAAGATGAAATCATTTTAAGTAATATTGAAATCTTGGGTCTACTGGAGGTTGCAATTCCACTACAACAACATTCAGTAATGACATCATAAAACACATATGTTTTATCTTGGTGTAAGATATTTCTTCTCAAAATTCATTTCTTTTATCTTGTAAAACTCGAATCGTAATACATAATGAATGACATCCTTAGAATTTAGGTCATAATGCAGCATGGGCCACAGTGAAACGTCATGCTAACACACGATATTGTGCATACCAAATTGCCATATTATATCTATCGTTACTACTATGGTCCAGGCTGGATTACAGCATTAACTCAAATGATTATTGACGAAACCATATTTTAAAAATATGCGATTTGGTTGTAATGCAGCCTAGACCATAATGAAACATAACCATAGCACTTGATATTGCAGATATCCAATTTTTAAATCATATCTATCCCTGTTACTGTGATCCACGCTGCATTACACCTTATCTGCAAATGCTTATAGATGAAATTATATTTTAAAAATAATTTATTTCGTATGCACCACGCGAGGAAATTCAGAAGAATGGAATAAATTTAAATCAACGGATGTCACATTAACAGAATCGAGAATAGTTTCTACAACCTTTCCCATTAAATGGAGAGCGTTACCAAGGCAATTTTATTACTCAGTAAACGATTAATAACTACAATATGCGGATTAATACATAAATTATGCAACCAATAAGCTACTGACTGTCATAGATCACGGCCAATCAGAAGCATCCATTAGCCCCGTTAAACAGTGCCAACAAAATTACTTCTGCTGCTTTTGTTTATGAACAGTTCACCCAAAAAAAAACATGATGTTTGCTATCTATTGCTAAAGAAATAAAATCTCAATTAACTTGAACCTCTCCTTGCCTCTGACCCTGTTGGCTTATGGAAAAAATGTTATAAAGGAACCTGCACTTAACTCTACAACTTGTAATTTAAATTACAAGTGTGTTATTAAGTTCTGTTCAGAGCACATTTTACTGTGTTAGATTTTAATATTTAACTGTAAATGATGGCAGTGGAATCTTAATTACCTGTCTTGGATTAACTAACAGAGCATTTGACTTAGAATTACTGGATGAGCTTCCTGGAAGAGTAATTTTTTTTCCTGAATCACTTGTCGAACTTTCACCTTCCACAGCGGCTTTATTGCCAAGTTCTTCTATGTTCTTGTAAAATTCAGATTTTTTTTAGATTGTTAAAAGCAGCTGCAAGGTAAAGCGCAAATTTATAACATTTATTCATTACATTGACATGAAATAATTTTGATCTTAAAAATAATTACAAGTAAACGAAGAGCAGGAATTGCTAGTATCTTCTGTTTCCCTAATATTTCCCGAAGAGTCATTCTTTGTGTATGCCATGAACAGCGAAACAGCACAGAAATATTTGGCTTATTTTAAAAAAGAAAAAAAGCGTTTCTTAGTATTCGAATGACATATACGAGTAAAACGATAAATTGTATAAGTTTATAAGTAAATAACACATAGACATTGTATTTCTTTCCTAACAAATTATTAAATACAATAAGCCGGAATGTAGGCAATAGTCAAAACATCAAACAGAGATAGTATTTTATTAAATACAGATACAAATAATAGATAACGAAATCAGAGACAGTACACGAATTATGGAGGAAGGAATATATGGAGACGAAATAACGTTAAATCCGTGAAACCTCATAAAAAAAAACTACTCTCCTACTGCGCATGCGCAGCGAACATCGTAGGAGTACCAAAACATTGGGCTGTTAGCACTGTGTCAGCTGCTGAGAATATTTCATTTTCTAATATTCTGAAGTTTTCTATAATGCCAAGTTGTGCTGCATATGGTTGCACAAACAGACGAGATAGGAAAAAACCTGGAATAGCGTTTCATAAGTAAGTCACATTGTAACTATAGTTCTTGAAGTATTTGACAGGTAACTGCAACATTAGGGCCATTCGCTATAAATTTATTCATTGCTCTCAATAGGATCATATCGTTCTCAAATTTTTGTTGGTGTAGATAGACAAATAGCATATGTTACTATTTTGCCACTGAAAAGCTAGCCTTATTGTAGACAAGTGTTGAAAATTTAATTTAAGCGGGTCATGTTTACACAGTGAATATGGTACTCTGCATGCTTTACTCACGTTTAAGTTTACACTGAAAGTGAACGATGAAATTAATTGTGATAATTTGTGCTGTGCGAACTACTAAACGTGATGAAATAAACTTTGTTGGTTGTAATGTAGTTCGCGATGCATTTCTTGTGTTTAGATCTGTCTACATAGTTTAATTTTGTAGCGGCAATATTAATGTTGGCAGGTTGAAATGCGGTGTGTACCAGAAGGGAACAAACAATTTATTTATTGAAATGAAGTCTTCACGGGTGTACCATCGGATAGTGTTCTGAAAACACGATATTTCGACGACTAGCTCCGTCGTCTTCATCAAGTGTCGAGACATATGCACAGGTCAGCTGACCGTCGGATACTGGTATAGAGCCGGGAAAGTCTCCGTTCTTACAATTTATTTATTATTAGTTGTTAGCTTCTGACTTATGAATGTACTGATTTTGCTAGCAAAATTAAATAGGCCACTAACAGTACAATTTCTTCTAAGTAAACTCAGAAATTATGAGGTCTTTTGAAGTGATAATTTTTTTAAAAGTTCTAAACATTGATTTAGGCTATTTTTTACATTTCAAATTGACTTGTTTGTATTTGTAAATATATCTACAACTATATTTCTATATTTTAAAATCATTCTTATCAATTACTGAAATAGAATGTGAAAATATAACCTATTTGAACATCAACTAAAATTTAATGACTGTAGAAATAAACAGTTTGTTATTCAAGTTAAAAAGAATTACCTGCTCATTAAGTTACGTCCGAATTCATCATCAAATATGGATATGGCGAAAGTTTTCTTCTGGTCCAGGCCGCATTTCAACCTAACCACATCAATTTTAAGGTACAATATCTAGAACTAAGCACGATATCAAAAAAAATTATTTTACGTTTTTGATGTATCTCGTAGAGTTACATAATAATCCATCATCAAATTTTCCGTGCGAGGGTTGCCTTATTATTCCCTTGAGGTTTTTGTGCCTATTTCCCGTGTTTCTCCTGCCAATCAATGTGGCGGCCTTCCCTCCCCACTTCTCTCCACCCGGTTTCACTCCAGTATGTGGTGAAGGTCCCTTGCGTCGTCTCCATATATTCCTTCCTCCATGACAAATACCAAACGATGGAGGAAGGAAATATATGGTGGAGAAGTGATGTTAAATCTGTGACGCCGCGTCTAAACTCTCGGCTGATTCTGCGCATGCGCGGTGGCCGCAGTGGCCATATTGCGAATCCATACAAATGCAAAGTTCACATTCTGTTTGATGCTGAGATTTATTTCATTTTCTAATGTGTCTAAGTATTTTATAATGCCATATTGTGCCATCTAGGAATCTTGATGAAGCAAACGATGTTGTTACCCCAAATGCAGTTTGCTATTCAAATACGCGTGTGGATGTGTCTACATAGTTTGATTCTGTAGCAGCAGTTTAGTGGAGATTGTGGTTATGTCTAAATACAGTCTGTACCAGAATGGTTTTGTTGTTGTATATATGTAAGGGACAAAGAATTTATCTATTATTGTTAGTAATTTCATGAGAACCATGTTAGTGACAAAACGTGTGTCACGATGTTAACTACTTCCTGCTACTCCCAATTAAGCTTGGATGTATGGTAACAAGATAACTATTTTTATTCTGGTCTAGGCCGCATTTCAACCTAACCACAAGTGGTAGTAATAAATCTGAAATATCCATTCTGCATGTCCAACATGTAATTCATTGTGGCTTTGGCAGAATTAATTTTTGGTCCAGGCCGCATATCAACCCAATCCCCTCAATTTGGAGACAGTATATCCCGAAAACTAAGCAAGATATCGAAAAATTTTATTCTTTATTTCCGATTTGTCTCGTCGTGTTACATAAGAATCGATCATCAAATTTGACTTTTGCGAAATGTTTCTTCTGTATTTCAACTCAAGACACCTCACTTTTGATACAGTATATCTCGAGAACTAGGCGAGATATCGAAAAATTTTATTTTTTATTTGTCCCGTCTTTTTAAATAAGAATCAATCATCAAATTTGACTTTGACCAATTTTTTCTTCGGAATTTCAACCAAAAAACATCTCACATTTGAGACAGAATATCTCGGAAACAGGATATCAAAAAAATTTATTCTTCATTTTTTATTTGTCTCATCGAGTTACATAATAATCCATCACCAGATTGCGACGTTACATTTATCCTAGAGTCCCTTTGAGGTTTTTATACATATACCCCGTGTCTGTATGGATGCGGCCTAGCCCCCCCCCCCCACTCCTCTTCCGCCCGGCCTCACTTCAATGCATAGTGAAGGTCTCTTGCGTCGTATCCATATATTTCTTTCCTCCATGTGCAAAACTATCATCTGGTTGCTCCCATACCACAGACAATTTATTTATCATTTATTTCATTAAATGGCCTTTGGTCTGGGACCATGTAGCCGGCCACTGATTTAGTAGTGTTACATTTTG
>JARYHS010013630.1:178188269-178214555 GCA_031002005.1 Vandiemenella viatica
GGACAGCAATGGAAACTAAACCCTTCAAATGACTAAGATAATGGCAAGAGATTTGTGACAATAGAAAATGAGGTGATAAAACAAATGGACAATATTTCAGGAGTCAGTCACATGAATGTGTTCATGAAATAGGTGGAAAGTTTAATGTGGGCAGCAACAGCAAAGGCAAATGTATGATTTATTTTGTGTTCATCAAATTTATCCGTCAACTGTATTAACTGCTTTGCCATCTGTTGTAGCTAGATATGTTCCTCTTCTTCCAATCCAGATGCAATGCCAAAACTAACTAAAGCTTTTTGTTCACTATTTAGAGAAACTGATCATTATAGTGTTATCTATAACTTATACCAACAAACACAGCAAACAATATATATATAGGGTGATTAGCAAGTTACTTACAGTAAACAACGGCGGTTCAGTTGGATGAGGATGGAATCCTGTTTGCCTGCAGTTTGCAATGAAATCCAGACCATAGTTTGGTGTCAGCATGAAAAACCCATTCCTGAAGGAATAAAAGACATAAATCAAAATCAAATTTTTCCTGAACTCTAATTAGGCCCAATATTATAATTATGTACAGCAACTTACAAGGTTTCAATATGTATTTTAAATTTTTAATGTATAATTGACCACAGGAAGTACAAGGTTGTTCAGTAAGTTTTCTCGTTCGATAAGAGATGCTGCTCATAGTTCATTTTTTTTATTTTTCTAAAGTTGGTACTCCTTTTTATGAGCACATGTGAAGATTCATGTAGATTTAATAACTTATTTGTATACTATAGCTGTTCAAATTTGACGTGCACAGTATTTTGACGAATTGGAACAAATTGAATATCGTGCAATAATAAAATTCTTATTTTTGGAAGGTGTATCATGAAAACAAATTTATGAACAATTGTTAAAGTGTATAAGGATTCTTCACCTTCAATTAAAACAGTAGAAAGATGGGTTGCTGAATTTAAACATGGTTGTACAAGTCTTTAAGGTGATCCACATGAAGGATGTACGAAAAGTGTATCAACACCAGCAATCGTAGCAAAAATATGGTTTTGGAAGATTGTCGATTAACAGAGAGAGATTTAGTAGAAGCTCTAGGCATATCATTAGGCAGTGAGAGTAAAATTTTTGCTGAGGTTTTGGGTTTCAAAAGCTGTGTGAAAAAGGGGGTGCCGCATTCGTTAACAATGGAACAAAAACACATTTTAATGCGACTTTCTCAGCAACATTTGGAGCATTTTAGAAAGGAAAAAAGGATTTTGTGCATCGTTTCATTGCTATGGATGAGACTTCAGTCTACCACCATGATCCTGAATCAAAACAAGAGACTAAGGAGTGGTATGAACCAGGTAAAGACAATTGATTTCACATGTCAGACATATTGTAATATTTGTACCGGGTTCACACTACTCCTTAGTCTCTTGTTTTGATTCGAGATCATGATGGTAGACCAAAGTCTAATCCTAACTCCATTGAGTTAGGGTCCAGAATGTGTTAGCATCAGTTTTTAGTGATGCAAAAGGAATTTTGTTCATGGATTACCTCCAAACTGGTAAAACGTTAAACTCAAATTATATTGTAACCTTCTGGACCAGTTGGATGTCGAAATTCGTGAGGAAATACCTGGTTTACAGAAGAAGAAAATAATTTTCGTCAAGGCAATGCACCTTCTATACTGCTCAAAAAAACCATATCGAAAATCAGTGAATTAAAGTACAAATTGTTGCCTCTTTTTTTTGCTTGGGCTTTACGCCTCGTCGACGGCGCGGTCATTAGAGGCGGGATGGGATTAGGGCAAGGGGAAGAGCAGTATGGCTTCAGATCAGGGAGATCGACGGTAGATTTGATATTTGCTATGAGACAGCTGCAGGAAAACATTATGAGTATGGAAAGGATCTACTGTTGGTATTCCTCGATATCGAGAAAGCATATGATTGTGTACACAGGAGTAAGGTATGGAAGGCCTTGGAGAAGAGAGGAGTTCCCAAGGAAACCATTAAGAGAGTGACGGAACTGTACCAAGGAAGTGTGAGCTATGTGAAAATAGGGGAAGGAAGATCAGATTGGCTGGAAACAAAGGAATGGACTAAAACAAGGAAGTGCCCTATCACCACTACTCTTCATTGTATTCATGGATGAAATAATGCAGAAGGTGGCAGCGAGGATGGGAGAGGAAAACATGAGGTGATGGCTTTTGCGGATGATCTGATGATCTGGGAGGTGAAGAAGAGGAAGTGCAGCGGCAGTTGAATGTATGGACAGACAGTGTGGAGGAATATGGCCTGAAATTTAATGTAAAATGTGAGTACATGGTAACAGCCAGGAAAAAGAATAGAGTAGCCCAAGTTATGATGGTAGGGGAACAACTAATGAAGGTAAACGTTCAATACTTGGGGAGTGTATTAGAGGAATGTGGAGGAAATGATGGCGAGATAAGTGAAAGAGGAAGACAAGCAGAGGCGTTCCTAAGGAGCATTAGAAGCCTGATATGGAATAAAGAGTGCCACAGAGAAGCAAGGGAGTAATCTATCATACGTACTATGTGCCTATCTTACTTGTGCTGCTGAAACGTGGAAAATGAAAGTGGGCATCAGTAGAGTACAAGCAAGGGAAATGAAGTTTTTAAGAGGTAGAATGGGAGTCACTAAAATGGACAGAATAAAGAATGAAGTGATTAGACGCACCATGAAAGAGGAACCCCTACAGGAAAGGGTAGAGAGGACCAGACTGAGATGGTATGGACATGTCAAGAGAATGGGGGCTCAGAGAATCCCGAGAAAGATCCATGAATTAAGATGCAAGGTAAACGATCCAGAGGAAGACCAAGAGATGGATGGTTGAAAGGAGTGGAGGAGGGTGTACGGAAGAGAGGAGAGGACTGGAACAAAGTGGTGACAGAGAGGTGGTGGGATGAAAGAAGCAAATGGAGAGGCTTGTGCATAATGCAGACCCAGCCAGAGGCTGGAAACTGTTGAGGATGATGATGATGATGATGATGATGATGATGATGATGATGATGATGATGATGAAGATAAAGAACATTATGTAAGTATTTCTTAATAGAATTGATATCTTTTTTGTATATTAATTTTATTTAACCAAAGTTATACTTTAGCTAAAGTTAATTTATAAAACAGTTCGTTATATAGTTTTTATCAATGTTATATCTTGTTATTTAAAAATAAGAAAGAAAGGAAATTAACCCACCACATACCAAAGTGGACGGATGCGATGAGAGAACACTAATGCTGACAAACAAACAACACAATATTTCGGCATATGCCTTGCTCACAAATAGAAAAAACGGGCCATTAGGCTCGGAACGTGTGTGCACACCGAACGTTACCTAATGACTAACCGTGTTGTGGTGGGGGGGGGGGGGGGGCGGATAAGGAGTAGACTATCGATATCGGTATACAATGTCTGAGATAATATATTTAATATTTTGGCAGGCGATGGTAAAATGAGCAAATGTAGTAATGGTACGGTATAAACATAGTAAAAAAAAAAAAGGTAGTGATGGGTTAATTGGAATTTAACGGTGGTTAAGTCCAGGTGGGTGTCTTGTATCCAGGATATTCTGGTACGCTAGTTCCCATCTCCGGAGTTCTGCTGCAGTGGTGCTGTCAGGGAAAACTCTGACTGCTCTCACAGTGAAACAGTCGTTGAGGTTGTTGGAATCATGGCTATTGGCATGTTCTGGTACTGGAAGGTACAGGTTACGAGTATGGACTGTTTGTCTGTGGCCATTCATTCTAACAGAGAGTTGCTGTGTGGTGAGGCCTATGTAAGAACTGGTGCAAAAGCGGCAAGTTAGTTGGTATATCAGATGAGTGGTTGAACAGGTGGCATGTCCAATAATGGGGAAAGTTTCTCCTGTGGTGGGGTTGGAATATGTAGTGGTGGGTGGAAGCATGCTGCAGGTTTTACAGCGGGGTCTATTACAAGGATAAGATCCATATGGTGCTTTTGGAGAGTCTAACGGAGGGTATTTGTGGACTAAGATGTTCTTAAGATTGGGTGGTCTGCTAAAACATGCACGAGGGACATTGGGTAGAATTTTGGGTAGGAGAGTACGCATTTCCGGAAATGAGCGAAGGAAGTCATACCCCTGTCGCAAAATATGGTTGATGGACTCGAGGCCAGGAGAGAACTGAGTGACAAAGGCAGGGCTATGGTTGGTTTTTGTAGGAGACAAGTGAGAGTGGTTACGTGGAGGGTGGTTGATCGCGCGGGAGATCTGTTTATGTACAAGATCCCTGGGGTAACAACGGGAAATAAGGGCTTGGGATAGGTTTTGTGAGTATTGATGGAGAGAATGAGCGTCAGAGCAAATGCGACTTCCACGGATGGCAAGGCTGTATGGGAGGGAACGTTTGTATGGAATGGATGGCAGCTATCAAAGTGTAGATACTGCTGTAAATTAGTGGGTTTGATGTGGACTGCGGTATGAAGGACACCGTGCCTGAGCATGATGTCAACATCGAGGAATGTGATGTGTGAGCGGGAGTAAGTCCAGGTGAAATTGATGGAATTGTTGCTATTGTTAAGGGAGTGGAGGAATTCAAGGAGGTGGTTTTCGCTGTGGGTCCAGATCATAAATATGTCATCTATGTATCTGAACCACACAGTGGGTTTAAAGGGAGTGTTGTTCAGGAAACGTTCCTCCTGACGACCAAGGAATAAGTTGGCATAGGATGGGGCCATGCGGGTGCCCATGGCGGTACCGCGGATTTGGTGATATACTACAGAATTAAAGGTAAAGAAATTTTTGGAGAGAACTATATGGGCCAAGGTTGAAATGAAGTATGTACTAGGCAGGCTATGTGGTGGTCGTAGGTCTAGGTAGTATTCTAGGGCACTGAGGCCCTGGCTATGTGGAATGTTGGTATAAAGGGAAGTTACATCAATTGAGACCAGGAAGGAGTCTGGAGGTAGAGGTGTGTGGATTGTGGATAGGCGTTCAAGGAAATGTGGAGTGTCTTTCACGTAGGAGGGAAGATTTAGGACAAAGGGTTGGAGATGTTGATCCACAAAAGCTGAAATCCTTTCAGTAGGCGATCCATATGCCGCAACTATAGGTCGCCCAGGATTACCAGTCTTGTGGATCTTAGGAAGAAGATATAGTGTGGGAGTGCGGGGATTCTGGGGAGTCAGGAGGGAGATGGACTGAGGAGAGAGGCCTTGCAGGGGGCCTTGTAGGTCAAGAAGATTTTTTATTTCCTGGCATATGGAGGTAGTGGGATCTGTAGCTTGTGGAAGGTAGGTGTTAGTGTCCGACAGTTGCCTTAGGGCCTCAGCCACATAGTCATTGCGGTCCATCACTACTGTGGTTGAGCCTTTGTCGGCAGGGAGGATGATGATGTTCTGGTTTTTGGACAGTTCTCTCATAGCTCGAGTTTCCATATTGCTGAGGTTTTTAGAGTGTGGGATGGAGTTTAGGAAAGAAGGTGAGGAAAGAGAGGATGTGAGGAATTCCTGGAATAGAATAAGGGGCCGGGGAGGATCCAGAGAAGATGCAGGTTTAAACTGTTGTAGACTGGGCTCAATCTCGCTCTGTCGACTGGTGTGTTCTCCTGTGACGGTAAAATGGTACCGCCAGAGAAGAGAGCGGCAGAACGCCAATGAGTCCCGGACCAAAGCAGCATGGTCGAACTTGGGGGTCGGAGAAAAAGTGAGTCCTTTGGATAAGACCGAAATTTGAGGTTCAGTCAGGGGGGTGGAGGAGAGATTAATCACTGACTGTTTAGGTTTAACTGGAGGAGAGGCGGGGGTTTTTGAGCAGGTGGTAAAGGGTTTGGATGGGGTAGGTTGAGGAGGTGAGCCAAGCATGGAGTCTTTGCAACTAGGGGTGGAGTTGGTGTGTGATTTACAGCAGTGGAATGTTGATAGGGGAGGGACAGGCCTAGAGATAAATAGCTCCTAACAAGAGCTGAAAGCTTTTGAAGATGTTTTTGTGCATGATGGGCCTGCAATTGTCTGCACTCTGACAGGATCTGTTGCATATGATGAATGAGGTGAGGGAATGAAAGGCAGAGGATTTTGTGGAGTGAGACAAGTTGAGAGGAATGTTGATACGCCATGTGAATATACTGTTGAAGAACCAGCTGGGTGAGAGAAAGGGATTGTCTGAAACGGAAAGCATGAAGTGATGGGTGAATTTTTGGATGGCAGCCAGAAACTGGAAGTTTAATAGTTAAACCATTTGGCGGAATATTTAGAGAGAGGCAAGACTGAAGAAACAGAATGTGAGAATTTAGTTTGGCCAAATGTGCGGCGTGGAAATGGTAACTGGACAGATAGATTTCTGAAAGTAGCATATTGGGTTAAAAGATAAGGGTCAGTAAAAAGTCACACAAAGAGAAAAAGTAATGACAATTCTACCAATAGCCTATGTATAACTATGGAGAGAGAGAAAAAAATAATAATAATATATCTTCCATACGTCCAAAACCGCAGGAGTATAAACGTCCAAACAGAATGTTTGTTGGTTTTTATGAAGTCGTGATGCTAATAATATCTAGCGGGGGGGAAAAACAAAAAAAAAAAATCACAACGTCAAAAACGTGGAATAAAACATCATAAAAACAAACAGAAAATTTGCGCTGGCTAGGCGGAAGTATGTTTTATTTGAGATCGCGATGCTAATAATATCTTGGACCACCAACGAAAACCTATAAGATCTAATAAAACCCAATTGTTTATAGGTTAAATTGAGAATAACCACTAATCAGGAGAAAAAAAACACACTCAATGGAAGCCACGTGGGAAGTATTCGGACATTTCTCGTCCTGAAAGTAAACAGGAGAAAACTCCAAACAAAAAACGACAATATGGTCGAGACTGTATTGAAAACACGAAAATCGGCATAAACAAAAATTAAATTTAAATGGCCAAGACAAGCAGTTTTTAAAAGGTGATTTGGAAAAATATATGTAAGCTAATAATGGAAAAATACCCGATTAGGAGGATAAACAGAGCTAAAAATATAAACATGGATCAATTGTCGCGAAGTTATCTGAAGCCAGAGAAAACAAACAGAATGGCGGGAACTTTGGGAGGAACCTAGCGTATCGATTTCCCCATTATTGGACATGCCACCTGTTCAACCACTCATCTGATATACCAACTAACTTGCCGCTTTGCACCAGCTCTTACATAGGCCTCACCACACAGCAAACTCTCTGTTAGAAATGAATGGCCACAGACAAACAGTCCATACTCGTAACCTGTACCTTCCAGTACCAGAACATGCCAATAGCCATGATTCCAACAAACCTCAACGACTGTTTCACTGTGAGAGCAGTCAGAGTTTTCCCTGACAGCACCACTGCAGCAGAACTCCGGAGATGGGAACTAGCGTACCAGAATATCCTGGATACAAGACAACCCACCTGGACTTAACCACCGTTAAATTCCAATTAACCCATCACTAACCTATTTTTTTTTACCCCTCCCCCCTATGTTTATACCGTACCATTACTACATTTGCTCATTTTACCATCGCCTGCCAAAATATTAAATATATTATCTCAGACATTGTATACCGATATCGATAGTCTACTCCTTATCCGTCCCCCCCCCCCTCCTCACCACACAACACGGTTAGTCATTAGGTAACGTTCGGTGTGCACACACGTTCCGAGCCTAATGGCCCGTTTTCTTCTATTTGTGAGCAAGGCATATGCCGAAATATTGTGTTGTTTGTTTGTCAGCATTAGTGTTCTCTCATCGCATCCGTCCACTTTGGTATGTGGTGGGTTAATTTCCCTTTCTTTTCTTATTTATATCGCCTAGAAGCCGCTTCCATTTTCCTTAGTTGCATCATTATCTTGTTATTTATTAGATAGTAATTTTAATCACCTAGTTTTCATGAAAAATACAAAATTAAATTATTAAAAAATGTGTATCTATAAAATATATACACTTCTTGAAATCTTATGCTTGTATCTTAAATAATTAATCAATGTGAGCAGAAATTCGTGGCATTTCATTTTCAAAATGAAACAAAATTTGATTCATTTTCGTATGTATGGTCTAGTTTCCGTTAACAGTATGAGTGAAGCAAAGAAAAGATGCAAACAATATAATTTTGGAATATTTAAAATAAGGATTTATTTAGTTACCAGGAAATACTCGTATCACTTTACTTATGTACCTTCAGCGCAATAAAACTCAGTCAAACAAATCAATGAAACGTTTTAAACTTAAGGAAATAAAAATCCATTAACAACAAACAAGATAAAGATTTAACTTTTAAAAAAAAAAAAACACTTAAAGAAAAATGTTTGAAAATACTGTCTTTCTGGCAACTCTTAGCAACAATACCTGAGCAAGATGGCAATGGACTACATCCTTCATATAGCATTTCTTTAAGATACTAAAGTGCAAAGAAGATTTGACAAAATGGCTCAGTGTGTAGAAAATTCTTTATTTGAATACTTAAAATCATCTGAATTCTCTATATAGCTTGACAAATCAACAGGGAACAGCTTACTTTTAGCTTATGTGAGATTTGTAAAAGAAGAAAAATTTTTACAAGAATTGTTGTCTGTCATATGTTTGGAAACTATCATTTCTTAGCGTGCCATCGACAAAAGGTAGTTTTTCTGTCAATGTGATGTCTTTGTCACTGGCTGATTGAATGTCTGACTGAGATACATTTATTGCAAGTTATGGGCATAACAACAAATGTACCATAGTTTCAATCTCGCCAAAGTAACAAGTGGTATGTGGTTGTTTTTTCAGGTATCCCCTTGAAGCGAGAGTGTCTTTGTAGTGGTCAACTCCAACTCGAAGTCTGTTCAGCGACTTCCATATGGGCCTTGGTTGTTCAGACTCAGGTGGTAGATCCTCTTTTGGCTTGATCCAGTCGATGTTGTGCCACACTCTCTTCTCCCAGGCTGATATTCATTCACTGTGTTCCTTGCAGAGGCATTGACACCTTAGGAAGTTCGATTGGGACGGCAGTCTTGATGGTACTGGTGTATAACCATGTAAAGGGTATCAGGTGTCTTCTTCCACTCTGAGCATTGCTGTGTTGGTAGCAACTTCTCAGCATATGTCTCCAGGGGCAATGCCAGCCAAGATCTCCACTGTTGTGTCAGGCAACAGTCTGAGGCATCCTGCTATAAGTCAGCATGTTCTGTGGAGCACAATATCCACTGTTTTAGCATGACATGATTTTTGCCACACAGGACAGGCATACTCCTCTGCAGAGTAGCAAAATATGAAGGCAGAGGTGCAGATAATGCTTGGGTTAGTTCCCCAGCTTGTTCCAGTTAACTTGCTTCAGATGTTTTGCATTTCATTGGGGGGCAAAAATGTTTTTAAGTTTTAAAACAAAAGTTATAATTTCAATAACTAGTACTTTGAATATCAACAAGTTTATTTCACTTTTATTTTTACATCACCATTAATCATCCAAACATCAAAATTAAATTAGGAATTACTCTATTGCTCAGTTATGTAGAGTTATTTCACTTGGGGGTCTGTGGTAAGGTTTTTGCTATACAAAGGGGTCCATGGGCACAATAAGTTTGGGAACCACTGGTCTAGTTGGTTGTAAGATGAATGTAAGTCTTAATGAGACATTCAGACTAATTAAAGGATGAATGAAATGTACGCCACTGGATAACCTTTATAGAGCATCTGGGTTAACAAGATCTGCCTGCCATAGAAATACAGTTGATTGTATAGAGAGGTTTACAAAAACCTTTAATGAAAGGCACTCAATTGAGTGGAAAAGGTAGTGGGAGGCTCAGATCACAAAGAAGGTTTGTAAACACATCGTTGAATGAACAACAACCCAATTATCCAGAGAAAGTGCAGATGCCCAGTGGTTCACCATTAAACTGGAAGATTGGCAAATCTGGAAGGTATGGAGAATACGTTAAGTCAGGCATAGCCCCAGTAAAAACCAACCAATCAACTTGGAGTCTTATAAATAAAGATAGTACAGAACGTGACCGCTGATCTCACAAACTATGGAACACCTGCAAGTCTGCTCAAGTTATCCTGCCACCTGTACCCCTGACAAGACAACGTTGGTTTGTGAACATAATAGCAGCTAGGAACAGTGAACAAGAGGTTGATATATTTCAGATCAAGACAGCTTTTAGAATACAAAGAAGCAGGCAGAAGGAATTTGTGCACTGGGTTAACTTTAAGCTGCAAGTAAAAATATTTGAACAAATGTTCTGCAAAAAAGTTTCAAAAGCTTAAGTTATCTAGAAGCGTATTTTACAACACCCGTGAGTAATTAGTAAATTAAACTTTTTTATTTGTTGTATTTATTTTTGTAGTATTGCTTTTATTCATGAGTGAAAAAACAAGCCACTGGGATGAGTTATCAAAATTTAACTTCATCTGAATAAGGACTTATGGCACTGAAAAATGCTGTGTTGGATTAATTAAGAGAAGGAAATAAATACTAAGTTTTCTAACTTAGAAGAAGATAGTACTGAAATTTTCAAGTTTTTATAGTAAGTTTTCCAATCCAGACAATTTTTTCTTAATAATTGTAATCTGAATTAAATGATAACATTTTATAAATATTAGAAACCTAGAATCTTAAATTTAATGAAGGATTTGACATGTCAGAATTTAAAATTGAGGCAGATATTGGCCTACTGAATGAAGGTTTAGGTAATTTTCAGAAATGTCAGCAAATCTTGAAGCTCCATTATTGCGATCAGTGTAAAAAGCAGTACACAGGAATAGAACAAATGAAGTAGAGGGGAGGTGAAAGGAAACAACAAGTAAAAAACAAAAGTATGGGAACTTTAGGTATAAATATGGGAAAAGTTGTAAGTTGACTAAGAGGTATAGGTCATTAGTTTATCTTGTGAGTGATCTGATAGTTCAGTGGTTTAAGGTGTCTCAGAGAATCGAAAGGTTCCTGGTTTGAATCCTTGTCTCAGTGGGGATTTTCATAGGCCCTTAACCAGACCTCCGCCATAGATTACTGTGTAAAGTGAGGTAGACCAGAATGCTTTCGTGATTTGGATTCCATGTTAAACTGTAGGTCCCCTTTACCCGGTAGGACTACTGGGTTAAGTTAAGGAGGCTATGACAGGGGTGGAATGCACAGCTAATTGAAACCCTTTTCCATGTCATTATGAACACATGGAATTGTTATTATATTAAATGAGGGTGGCCCAGAAACTAATGCATTAACGATAATAATTCAACAATTATTTATTGAACACAATGGATCTTATAGACAAGAAAGAATGATGTTTCTTCTACACTCCATATTTTTCCACATAATCTCCTTCTCGTTCTATGGCCTTCCTCCAGCACGACATAAGAGTGTGTATGCCATTGGCGGTACCACTCCTTGTTCTGATCATGAAGCTATTTCTTCACTGTGCGAATCACCTCTTCGTCAGCCTCAAAATATCTCCCGCGCATGGCATTCTTTAATTCCAAAAAAGTGAGTCTGAGGGAGCTAGGACAGGGCTATAGAGTGGATGGGGTAACCATGTTTGGTGATGTATTCCAACATCCTCAAACTTGTGTGAGGGCATGAGTTATGTTAAAGTGAACAATCACCTGGGTTGTTATGGCATCCAAGTCGCTGGAAGAGCTTCTTGAGTTTGGTTAATGTGTTTACATATGTCTCAGAATTAATTATGGTGCCTCCTGGCATCACATCAATGAGTATGACACCATTACAGTCCCAAAACACAGTGATTATGGCCTTACCAGTGGAAGCAGTTGCTTTGAATATTTTCTTCTGTGGAGAGTCAGGATGGCGCCATTCCATTGATTGTCATTTTGTTTCAGGTTCAAAACAGGGAACCCAGGTTTCATCACCAGTCACAATCCAGAACAAGAAGGCTGCCCCCTCAGCTTCAAAACGTTGCAGCAACTCAGAAGAAGTGCGTTTTCTGAGAGTTTTGTGTTCCTCTGTAAGACAGCGCAGAACCCATCGTGAACAATTTTAGCATAATCAAGAACACTGATGATTACACCCACACTTCCTTTGCTGATTGATAGTTCCCACACCAACTGCCAATTTGTTATGCGGCGGTCCTCGCGAAATAGCACATCAGCACGCTGCATTTTGTCAGGTGATACAGCCGTGGGTGGCCTTCCGACCGCTGAAAATCTTGGAGCTCTGCAGAACCACTTTCAGATGGCCTCACCCTGTGTGCCCAGCGATTAAGCAAATTTCTGTCGACTGCTGATACTCCATAAACTGCACATAAACATGTGTGAATGTTTCCAACAGTTTCTTGCTCTGCAGTAAGAAATTAAATGACACACTGCTCATAACATACATCACTCAAAGACACTATGTTGAACTAAAGAATTCATATCTAAATTTTCATATTCATATTGTTGGGGGTTGAGAAAAAAAAAATGTGGGGCATTAGTTTCTGGGCCACCATCATAGTTTAACTTTTCACCCCCGCAGCAGCACAACACAAAGTTTGTTGTTGTTCACTTCCATTTGAGCACTTCATTTTTGTTTGGGGAGGAGTCTGTTTACAAGAATTTAACAGCGAAAGAGCTGAAGGAGTTACATCTTGAAATCAGAACACTATCTGTTGAAGTTCACTATGGAAGAATTGATTGACTGTAGGAATTCACAAATCTAAGGCAATTAATCATTTAATTTGGACCTCATGCCTGTGTTTCGGTCCTCATTTGTTGATCCGGTTGAAATCATATTTAAAACTTATAAAAGTCTGAATGTAGGACAAAGTGTTTTACTACTGCTTTTTAGGAGAGCTTTTTTATTGTATTTCCAGGTTATGTAAGAGAGAAGTACTTTTGAACATCACTCAAACAGTTTGAAATTGAGTTTGTTCCTCTGAAGGCTGTGTATGAATTTCCCCAAGATGGGTTTAATGAGTTGTGTGTCATCCCCAAATATAACTTCGTTTTTTCTAGTTCCTGTAAAATGGTCTTCACATTATGCACTGTTCAACATCTCAGAAAACTCTTAATTTGTAGCATACCTTTAACCACCATCTACTTCTAAAAAGAATTGCTTGTCAACTAACTCACTTGGGCCGAGTACATTGAGGAGATTTCAAAATCTTCCTTTTACTTGAGAGAGTTATGGCGAGATGAACTAGGGAAGTGAAAGAGTTGGGATACAAACCTTGGTCGGACCGGTACTTCAATATTGTAGTGTGGTAATGAACCAAGAGTATAGGTATTAAATAAAGGAGTCGGAGGGAGTGAAAAAGAGGACAGCTAGATTTGTTTATGGAAATTATCATAGAATACAACCAATGACTGATATGATAAATCAGGTGGTTTGTGAGTTACAGAAAGATAGGAGATGGGTAAAAATTGTTGCAAATTTAGAAGGCATACATTGTTGATAAGGCTTGGATGGATATTTGTAGAAGCATTAGGAGTAATTCATGGAAGTGAAAAGATCACCATGATCATAAACTTGACTTAAGAGCAAGTGATTAGAAAAATTTTCTTTTGTGGGCAAAGGCATCAAAGACTGGAATAAATTGTGAATTGAAATGATGAGAAATTTAGCTAACATTGAATGATTTGATAAGAATCTGTGAAATATGGAAGTTGGCAAGTAGAAAAATTGACAGCAGGACATGTACTCCATTAAATTAAAACTAAATTATACAAAGGTTTTACAAACATTTTGGTCTTACATCATGGAGTACTGTTATCTCTGCTGAAATTATTGTATCCATATAAAATTTTATGTAATTACATCTAATTGTTTCTGACTGAGTAATTCGACACTCAATTTCTGCCGGGATTTCAACTTTTCCCAGTGTATTCCTGAAATGCAACCATCAGTGGAGTCCATCCAGATGGTATCATGATGAAATAAAATGTTTCAACAACTGGCTCTGCTGCCTTTGTCAGATGCTTCATGGCTGAAAACTGATGAAGATAGAGCCAGTTGTCAAAACTTTTTGTGTTTTCACAACACCATCTGGCTGGATACCTGTGAAGATTATATTTCAAAATTTACTTGTCTAATCATTATCAAAGCTGATCTGTTAACAACAACATAAAATGTGGGCCAAGAACTTGTAGGAAAATAGCTGATTATTACCTGAAATATAATCTCAAATAATAATTTTCATTGTAATCTGGACAGAAAAGTAAGATAATTGCCAGCCATTATAAAATTGTTGTTTTCCATTGCATCAAGAAATTGAAAGGTCTTAGAAAAAAATAAACATTTATCACAATGAGATATTAAAACAAAGTCGAACAATGAATGATCTAGAATTGTTTCAGTCATGCAGTTGAAAAATTAGAAGGAAAGGATGTCACAAAACACATAATTAAAAATGTTCAACAATACCTCACTAATGAGATGTGAAAAAAATCTCTTTCTTTGAGGAGTACTGGAGTGAAAGGTACAATAATAAGTTGAGTATTTGTCTACAGTTTTTTTTGTCAGTAAACTATATCTCTGTTTTACTTTTCACCTCAATCAGTACAAAAGAAGCACAATTATGAAGGTGTGACATATGGATGGACACAAATGACAAAATTATAATGATTCCATTTTGGATCTTTTAAAAAACAATATAACAGTTCTATGGTACCACCAAAATAAGACCACCAATGTATCTAATAAACCATTTATGATTAATCCCCATTAATACAGTCTTTCATTAAACTGTAGTTCAGATTTAAATTAGCCTACATGACCTGTAAATTTTTAAGTATTTTTCAACTAATTTTCCACATTTACCTGCTAGCAACTAAAAAATACAGTGTATGTGGCATCTCCTAGAATCATGACTTTCTTCTCTACCTTCAACCCAAATGGTTACTGAAATAAGAAGGCAAATTAATTTATATTCATAATTTTAAACGTATCCTCCTCCTTAAATAAGAATTGATGTAAGTTAGAATACATATTTTTCTATAATTTAACTTTCAAGATTTGTTTACACACTACCACTATTGAGAAATTATAGTTTTCACTTACTCATTGTATTTTGGTGCACAGACAATCGCTAGTGCTTCAGGCATCATACGCTGATATGAGCAATGCGTGTGAAGATCAACACTTGACAAGAAAGCAGTCTGACTAGGATGGGTCTGAAAAAGAAATGTACAACCATCAAAAACTATGAGATAAAAAGCAAAATACTATTAACTTTCTCTACTTTCTGCACAAAAAATAAAACGTCACTTGCCTTACAAAATCTACACACAAAGAAATAAAACCACCATTTTCACACTGAGTACATTTTTAAAACCAGTTTCATATTACACGAGATGAGCTTGAATCAAAAGTTGTGTTTCAGAACCGAGATCACACATAAATTATTTAAGAATATGAAATATCGATTCTTACTCAGTTCGAAGTCAAGAGAATTTTCTGAAAATATTTTCAATCACAATTTATAATAAGCTAAAGTAAAACTAATTAAACTAATTGAAACAAAAAGTAACAGATTTTTAAAAGTTTTATTTACTTACAACACTGAAATAATTATTACATTTAAGTAAAGTCTGATGATGATGATGATGATGATGATGATGATGATGAAGTAACTTTTGTCAAGATTAGTGGCATATTCATTTTGAGTATGTGCTCAGTGATAGTTCTCATAAGTTTTGTTCTAGGAGAAAGAAATGAGCTAGGAAGCAGGTTGCTAGAATTTTGTGAAAGATATAAGCTAGAAGTGGCAAACACGCTGTTTAAGAACCATGCAAGAAGAATATACACCTGGAAATGGCCTGTGGATACAGCCAGATATCAGCTAGATTATATCATGGTCAAACAGAGATTCAGGAATCAAGTTCTAGACTGTAAAGCGTACCCATGAGCAGACATAGACTCTGACCATAATTTGATAATAATGGAGTGCAGACTGAAATTTAAGCGAATAAGGAAGCAGTATAAGCAGAACATACTGGAAGTTAATAAACTGAAACAATCTAGCACGAGAGAAAAATTTGCAGAAATGATAGACTTGGGTCTAAGAAGTAACTCTGAAAGGAGCTCAACTGAGGACAAATGGAATGCATTAAAGACCGAAATAATGAAAGCTGGTAAAGAAACATTAGGCTTTAGGGAACAAGCTGCCCGAAAACCTTGGATCACAGATGAAATTTTGGAGCTGATGGATCAGAGGAGAAGGTACAAAAATGCTCAGGATGAAGCAGGAAGAGAGCAGTAGAGGCAATTTAGAAATCAAATAAATAGGAAATGCAAAATAGTAAAAGAAAAATGGCTAAAGAAAAGTGTGAAGAAGTAGAAAAGGAAATGGTTGTAGGTAAAGTAGATGTAGCCTACAGAAAGATCAAAAAGAATTTTGGAGAAATGAAGAAAAGAGGTATGAACATTAAAGCTGCCGATGTGAAACCTCTTTTAAGCTCAGAGTATAGAGCTAACCAATGGAAAGAATACATTGAGAAACTGTATGTTCGGGACGACTTGAACAATAGTGTAATGGAAAAGGAAGGTGATGTCGACATTGATGACTTAAGAGATCCTGTTTTGAGGACAGAATTTAATAAAGCTCTGAATCACTTGAAAGCAAATAAGGCAGTTGGAATTAATGAGATCCCTGCAGAACTTCTTAAATCCTTAGGAGAAGAAGGAATCGAAAGATTATTCAAGCTGATATCAAAAAGTTATGAAACAGGAGAAATTTCAACTGATTTTAATAAAAATATCATCTTCACACTTCCAAAGAATGCAGAAGCCGACAAATGTGAGAATTACAGCACAGTTAGTCTAACATCACATGCTTCAAAATTACTGACTGGAATAATATACAGAAGGATGGAAAGGGTAGTAGACGAGATAGTAGGTGAAGATCAGTTTGGGTTTAGGAAAAATCGAGGTACAAGGGAAGCAATTCTGTCTTTAAGATAAGTACTTGAAGGGCGGATCAAGAAAAACAAAGATACTTTTGTGGCATTTGTTGATTTAGAAAAAGCTTTTGATAATGTTAGGTGGGACAAGATGTTCAAAATTTTAAAGAAGTCAGGTCTAAAGTATCAAGATAGAAGAATACTTTATAAACTATATAAGAATCAGGTGGCTATAATAAAAGTAGAGAATCACGAGAGACCTGCATCAGTTAAAAAGGGTGTGAGACAAGGTTGTAGTCTATCCCCGTTAATATTCAACTTGTGTGCAGAAGAAGCAATGAAGAAAATCACAGAAAATTTCCATGTGGCATAAGTTTTCAGGGAGAAAAAATCAGTATGCTGCAATTTGCTGATGACATTGTCTTGTTAGCAGAGAGGGCTGAGGATATTGAGAAGTTACTGAATGGCATGAACAAAATACTGAAGGAAGATTTTGGACTGAATATAAATCAAAGCAAGACAAAAGTGATGAAATGTAGCAGAAATGATACCAATACTAGTAGATTAAATATAAAAATGGGAACGGATGCAATAGGAGAAGTAAGTGAATTCTGTTACTTAGGAAGTAAATTTACAATCGATGGCCGAAGCAGCAATGATGTTAAAAGCAGAATAGCACTAGCAAAAAGTGCCTTCATGAAAAAGAGAAACCTTTTAGTTTCAAATACTGATCTAGGAATTAGAAAGAAATTTTTAAAACTTTTTGTGTGGAGCACAGCACTTTATGGTAGCGAAACATGGTCTTTAGGAATACCAGAAATAAAGAAAATTGAAGCATTTGAAATGTGGTACTACAGAAGAATGCTGAAAATTAAGTGGACAGACAAAGTAAGAAATGAGAGAGTTTTGGAAATGATGGGGGAGAAAAGAAGTTTATGGAAGAAGCTTACGGAAAGAAGAGACAGGCTGGTAGGTCATATTTTGAGACATGCTGGATTGGTTAATTTGCTGGTGGAGGGAACAGTCGAAGGTAAGAACTGTAGAGGAAGACAGAGATTAGAATATATGAAACAGATAATTGAGGACGTGGGCTGTAAGGGGTATGCAGAAATGAAGAGGTTAACACAGGTTAGGAAAGGATGGAGGATTGCATCAAACCAGTCGTAAGACTGAGGACAGCAAAAAAAAAAAAAATACATCTGTTTAATAAACTTCCCAAGAGCATAAAACAGTTTGCAGATAATAAAGATATATTTAAAGAAAAAACTGAGAGATTATCTTATTGGCAACTCCTACTCCATTCAAGAATTTGAACAAACTAATTAATTGTATTCAATATGACTTTTGCAAAATTCAATTGTAAAAATTGATGTTTATTGTTATTCTCTTTGTCTTTGTAACATGATTGTTTTTACCATGATCATGACTCATATTGATGTATGTGTATTAACCATTACATGTTTCACATCCCAGAGGTCCTTCCTCAGCAGGGATCCATGAAACAAGATTCATAAATAAATAAAAATAAATCTAATTGTTCCCTGTTTAAATATACCTGCTCCTTTTTCCTGGCAAACAGTCTTTCTTTGAGGCAGTCTCCTACATCACCCACCTCCCATATTATTTTCTTGTTGATAAAGGGCTAGTCCCGAAAATTTCTGTATCATTTCCATTTTTGTTTATTCTGTGTGTACGTATCCCACATCCATCGTATAAAGGTTCATTTCCCCATCCTAATTTAATTCCGTTAGCGCTTTTGATTTCACTGTTTGCTAGATATATATTGAAAGCTCTTAATTCATGATTTCTCTATGAATTTTCATTATTTGCGGATAAAATAATTGTGAAAAATTTCTGCATTCGCGGTTGAAAATTTCACTACAATTATAAACATAATTATAACTATATTATAATGTTATTGCAATTTTAACAACTTAATTTCTATTTATTTAATAGCTATCAGAACGGAATACTATAATGTTTAACTTATTGCCACCAGTATGTACGAAACACTTTCTTTGATTAAAGGCACCATGTTACATGTGACACTCTGACTTTCAATAAATCCCATATCACAACTCATGTTTCTCTTTTGTCTTCTTACCGCAATTTGTGCAGTCATCACAATACAGTATTTTTGAATGGATAGGACGTGTTCTTTCAATCACTTGTTTCCTTCACAGTTTATTATATACATTAACATTTAAAAGAAAGTTAGTTCCCACTTGGAAAAACTTCTTTTGCCGCTTAAAGCAAAAAAATAAATGCATGACTGTTTATGTATTTGTGGGTCATTTATTTTAATATCAATGAATCAGCTGTATGGTCAATTACTTCACTTCACCTCACTTGTAGCCCACTCTGCCTGCTTAGTCAGTTGCAGCACTGTGATGGTGTCTGGTTCTGAGAAGGGGTTAGCTGGTTAGAGTCTTCTTGGTGGAATAAATTCTTATCATCAGGCAAGGTAGGAGAAGTTGTGGTGTGCAGTTCTTAATCACCAGATCATGCACCAAAGTTCTAGTATAAATGCCAAACCTCCCATAGAGCATCTGAAACTGCTGATGGTGATTCATCCATCAGATGAGAACACTAAGCTTGACGGCTCCAATGGAGTCTTTCAGAAGAGTATCCACTGGGTTTCATCCTCAACCTTCTTTCATCTCTCAACCACAACACAAACACAACTCTACACTGAACACCCACACTTACAACAACACATACGAACATTGTCACATTGGGGAAGGGAATAGGAAACCACCCCATATCATTTTCCCAAACATTCCCATAGAGGGATAAACATGGTAATAGCCTACACCCGGATATGGCAGTCACAGAAGAAGAAACTTAGTATTAGCAATAACTGTTCTTTTCCCAGAGATTGAAAACTAAAATGTGCTTTAACCACAGGGATAGGCTATTTGAAAGTATTAAAAAAAAAACATTATAAATTGAAATCATTCTCGTAGATTAATGCTTCAGGAAGCTAATTTTTTCAATTTTGAAAAGAAAAATTGATTATTTTTAATAAAAAAGCGAAATAAAAATTATACTTTTCTTACCTCTGGTCACGTGACAGAAAATGCTCTAGGATTGGTGGTCGCTTGAGTGACATCACACATCTGTAAATGCTGTGGCTGGGAAGGAGCGTTTCCTATTATCCAAGTTTTCAACTATTTTTATTGCTTGTTGCTGGTCATTTCTTGTTATTAATGAAATTTCATTTTGAATACAAATCGAGAACAATTTGTAAAAACCTACAGCGAAAAAATATTGAAAATAGACGCCTTATTTGTGGGGATGGCTATAGAAAAAACCCCTGACTTTTATTCTGCTGAGCTTAAAAATGTAACGCCTTCAATTTGATATTCATTTATATTTCAACTGAAAGGTAGAGATTGATTGTTTTGCGTTAGCAAACCAAACGTCAAAAAATTTTGTACGCGAAATTTGTGCAGTGAAAATAAAGAAAAGTTGTATGGGTGTCACAAATATGCGCAAACAAATGAAGGTATTTCTTGTGGCTAATAAGCAGCTCTTTCAAATAAATATAGCAAGAGACCGATATAATGTGGTATAATGAACTAAAATTTAACATGAAATTGGCTCAGTAGTTTTTTTTTTTTTTTTTTTTTTTTAAATTAAAAATAATCTTGCTCTGTTTTAATGATGCTAATGTATCAAGGAAAAAGCATGTGTAAACTTACCTTGAGGATCGCCAAAAGCAACAGAAACACACAAGTCACTACTAACACGCAGAAACACAGCGTAATCATAGACCAAGCTCAGTGAAACAGCGCGGCCGACTGGAGCGCTTGATCGGTGGATCCCATGAAGCCCATTGTTCAAACTATTTTTTCTATTGTTAGGAGTGAATTCGTGGAAAATAAACCTTTGTTCCAAGTAATATGGTTTATCTACTTTGAATATAAATAACTATTTTGCCTGCGTAGACTATTATTAAAACTGACTTTTGTCCCTCTAGATTTAGAAAATATCACATTGTGCGGCGTCCTCCCGGATGCGAGGCCAGAGCGTTAACCGCTCACTCACCACGCTCGCAACAATTGGATGTTGTGGGCCATTTTTCTTAATTGCAGATTAAGGCTCATAGATAAATAATATTTTTTTTGTCAATAAAACTGAATTTGTTTGTTTATTCATTTACCTACCTCGTTTCACTTCATCTCACATGAAGAAACTGTGTAGTGTTTACTATTAACAGAAAGAGAAGCAATTAAGAAGTAGTGTCCTGATAGCTGTGTGATTGAAGAGTGGTAATGAAATTCAGAACATCCTACGTTCGAACCTTGGCTGCTATAATATTTTTTGCGTGCTTTTTTGCCGTTTTTGTTTGCTGTTTTTTGCACTACTATGTTTATATTCGAAGAATTCATAATAGTTGCTAAGCGTCATACAAGCGTTTGAAACAAATTGCTACCATACATGAAAACTTCACCAGAGAGAGAATATCATAAAAAAATTACAGGTGCGCGGTGGCAAATAATGGAATTTATTTTAGAAGTGACATCACTTGTAGAAATTTCATGCTTATCTTGCAACAGTTTCCGGAACGCGTTGTGTCCTTTTCGTTGGAATTTTTACCTGACGATACAACTGCAGGTTACCTTCCTGACAATAACTGCGTCTATTAGGCGATATTTACTTTTAATGTGCAAGTAATATTTAAAAAAAAAAAAAAAAAAAAAAAAAAAAAAAAAAAAAAAAACCCTGTTTATGGTGTGCAAGTAACGTGCAATTTCCTTTTTGAAATCTTCTTTGGTTGTTTCAAACAGCTGTAATTCGCTTGTTTTCCAAAAAAGTTGTGAAGCCTTCAGAAAAAAAAAGAAAAATTAAATTGATATTTTGTGGATTTTCTGGAAAAAATGATTATGCGATGCAACCAACAGCAACTAGTATCCAAAGAAAATGACAAAAGAAAACAAACTGAACATATTCCGAAGCTAGGATCGAACCTTAGGACTCTAACCCTAATAATTAAACAACGTATTACATTTAACTCTACGAAATTGCGGTGTAAATGAGCTTCACAGAAAATCGCAAGTGACTATGTCGCAATATCAAATTGAAGTTGTTACATTTTTAAGCTCCACAGAATAAAACTCAGTGGTTGTTACTAGAGCTAGCCCCACAAATAAGGCGTCTATTTTCAATATTTTTCCGCTGTAGGCTTTTACAAATTGTTCTCGATTTTATATTCAAAACGAACTTTCATTAATAACATGAAGTGACCAACAACAAACAATAAAAATAGTTGAAAACTTGTGTAATAGGAAACCCTCTATTCGCAGTGGCAGCGTTTACAGACGTGTGACGTCACGACTGTCGTTGCACGTGCCAGGCAGCGAAGGAGCGTTTTGGCGGGCCTTTAAATTCTTTAAATTTTAGCTTTGAATTATACGCAAAATAATGCACTGCCGTCAAAAAATCTCTTCACTCGGTGAATAAGGTGTACCAATAAACAATTTAAAACCATTTTCAAGAAGTAGTCAAATACCCAATTGAATACAGCAATCAGAATAGACTGCTCATAAGTGGCACTGTAATTAATGAGAAAGCTAAATATCTTTACACAAATTTTAAACAACATTAGACTGAAAATTCAGACACAGGATTAAAGCTACCGAAAACTGATTTAATAAGGTCAAAGTAAGACAATCACTCCTATATATCAACTTGGAAAGTATCCCCTATAATCTTATAAAATTACCATTCTGTATTCACAGTTTCTATACATGAGGCATAATTTGCATGTCTATATTAATCTTTCTGTGTTCAGCAGTATGCATATATCCAAAGCTCAGTTGACTTCATCTGATATACTACTTTGATCTTCTTATTTGTAAGGAATGATCATGGTACATGGGTCAAGCAGTAGTGGATTAATGATTGAAGAGCTTGTAGCATCCTTAGAGCAGAATTTAAGTAAAAAGAAAAGCTCTTCATTTTATACTTACGGTTAATACTAAAGCCCATTAAGCTGATTAGGGCTAATGGCGAAGCTCTTCACACCATCATTCAATCACTAAAATATAATATTGAGGTGCTTTTGATTGAACTTATGTCTAGTAGTGAAGAACTACGGGCTGTCTTATACATGGGTGACCCAGAAACTAATGCCCCACATATGCCTCAGAGTACATAAAGCCAAGAAAGGATACAATTGTTTTACATATTATGTTACAAAGTAACAAGTACAACCCTCAAAATACAGATATCTCTTACTAAATTCATATGTCTATATAATTTTCATTGGCAAATCTATAAAGATTTATATAAATTTCCAGTTTCTTTTTATGAAGAAGGTGTTGTATCTTTGTAGGGAGCACAGCCCCATATCTTTGTAAATCCGATATCAGTTGTGTGGATTCATTCCAATGGAGCTCGGACGGAAAAAAAAGTTGGTCAACATCTTCCAAGCTGTTTCCGTCATACTACCAGCGGAAGCAGTAACTTGAATTTTTTCTTCTGTGGAGAGTCAGGATGGCGTCAATCCATCAATTGACGTTTTAGTTTGGGCTCAAAATGGTGAACTCAGGTTTCATCACCTGTCACAATCCAAAACAAGAAGGCTTCCCCCTCAGCTTCAAAATGTTGCAGCAACTCAGAAGAATTTTTTTTTTTTTTCTTCCTGAGAGTTTTGTGTTCCTTTGTAAGATGGCACAGAACCCATCGTGAACAATTTTTGCATAATCAAGAACACTGACGATTACACCCACACTTCCTTTGCTTACTGACAGCTCCTGTGCCAAATAACGAGTTGTTATGCGGTGGTCCTTGTGAATGAGCACATCAGCACGCTGCATTTTGTCAGGTGTTACAGCCGTGGGTGGCCTTCCCGAGTGCTGCAAATCTTGGAGCTCTGCAGAACCTGCTTTCAGATGGCCTCACCCTCTGTGCCCAGCAACTAACCATACTTCTGTTGACGCACCATAAACTGCACATAAACGTTTGTGAATGTATCCACCAGTTTCTTTCTTTCGCAATGAGAAATTCAATGATGACACACTGCTTATAATGTACATCACTCACAGATGCCATGTTGATCCATTGCTGCAAGCATGTTATTTGTCGGAAAAACAGAAACTTTGCGCATGTACTATGAAAACTTCAAATAATTCATATCTAAAGTTTCACTTTTGTACCATTGTTGGAGGCTGAGAAAAAAATGTGGTGCATTAGTTTGTGGACCACCTTTGCATATAAAAAGATAAAAGTTAGGCCCTTATGATATAACTAAGTCTGATAATTAAAAATTGAAAGATTCTTTAATTTTATCTTCAGAAGCAAAGTTTCGAAAAATTTACTGTCAGGATTTAAGATTGCTAAAGAGTCTAGGCAGTAATGAATCTAAATTAGTGGAACTCGGGAAAGATTTGGAACAGTATAAGAATACTGGATGGAACAGTGAGCACACTTCAATTCTCAGTTAAGTAAGTTTAAAGCAGTATTTAGATTATAAAATGAACTGTTTGCATCACAATACAAAGTCCTAAAACATATTTATAGAAGAAACTGAAAATAACCATGACCAAGGCATTGGAGATGTTTGTGAACTTCTCGTATTTCTATTTGTTGTTCTTATTTCCTTAACTCATCCATCATCCAGCTTCGCCAAATAAATAATAATATAATATGACATAATTCCCTTTTTTATTATAATATTATAACATTCTTAACCATTTGAATAAGTACAGGTTCTTTTTTCACAGTAACTTTAAAATCCAAAGCGAACACGACACGGCCTTCACCAAGCTTGTCTAGTCTTGATCTTTCCTTCTTCTGTTTATCTAAACGTTTCCTTGGTTACCGAGTAATTATTATGGTAGCCTGTTATACTACAAACTACTGCCAAATCTTGGAGAAAAACCTTAAAGAACAGCAGCAGAGAGAACGATGATAGCGTCTGAGCTAAAGCAGATGACAATGTGGAGAAGGTTAAGTTGTCTACCATGGTGTTGGTTGATGACAAGCTATAGGTTGTTAAGAAGGGTATGGAAAATAAAATAAATGTACCCTAAGTTGTGGAACGGGACATTGTTAAGTACCATAGTGTGATAAATAGCTCCATTTTGTTGATGTGTGTTATAGACGAGATAATCGATTGGGAAGAAATTCACCAGAATTTTTCATTACAAATTTCAGACTTATGTGCAGTGATGGTTAGTGGAAGAAGATTGATATGCCTGTAAACACCTGAGGGAAGGTGCAAACATGTGTGATGAACAGTTTGTTGGTAGATATGAAACATTCAACCAGTCTAAAAGAGCTTCTTTTAAGCCATTCTCGATCGTTGGATTTCAAAATAGCTCTTAAATCAGAGTTAATGTCTGGAAGCCTTTATTTACCTGAGGCAGAGACTCAATAAGATTTCTTTATGAAGTCTATTCACTGCTGTTGACATCTTGACAGCCCCTGTAAAGAAGAAGAACAGGTCTGTATTATTAGTTACCGCCTACTTATGCACACGCATTTGATATTTGCAAGTCACAAGATTTGCTCAGTTACGAAAGTGGTAGATGCTGGTGAGATTGTATATCCAAGAAGATAAGATGAAGGTAAGAGACTGGAAGCTGGAGGTTCACATGCAATTTCAGGAGAGAAGACATCATAAAGGAAATTTGTGGATAGAGGCGAGATGAATTTTATGAAAAGACTGGAGGAAACTCAATCTTCTAA
The DNA here is from genome assembly GCA_031002005.1 of Vandiemenella viatica. Lineage (NCBI taxonomy): Eukaryota > Metazoa > Arthropoda > Insecta > Orthoptera > Morabidae > Vandiemenella > Vandiemenella viatica. The sequence goes on from JARYHS010013630.1 coordinate 178,213,752, forward strand.
TAGCAGGCACCAGGAAAAAGTTTCAGATTGGAAGAAAGACAGAAGTTTTGGGATGGATGTGGAGGCAGATTCAAAAGAGGTTGAGGTTGTAGGAGGAGTTCTGGTCCATACAAGAGATACAGCAGTCAGAATCTCCTACAAGAAATGAATGAATCCCAAGGCTGACGACATCGAGAGGGGAGGACCTTAGATCATTAAAATAATGTCTGTCACTTCTTTGGTCTTGGAAGGCATGAAAACATGAAGGCATTGGAGAAAAAAAGTGTACACAGAAGACAAAATGTTGAAAAGAAACCATAGTCAAGCATTCTTCTCAGATTACAAGGAAATAAAAAACAAGCTGAAGTGGAATTAGCAGACACTTTTCTATGCAAAGTTATGACAGAGGTGGACAGAAAGGCAATTATCACAGACACAGCAGATCGAAATCAAAGAGAAGAAGATACTGATGGTATTGGGCAGAGGACTAACTGAACAACAGAAGCCCAGATCTACAAAATAATGTGGTACTTGACTAATTTTGGGAAAGTAGCCACTATTGTAGCTACGTATCTACAACCTATATATATATATATATATATATATATATATATATATTTAAAGGATAGCGAAATGAACCATCACTTACCTTAAATGATGGTTTCGTGGGGTAACACATAAGAAAACCCACAAGAACAGGAAAAACAATGAATATTTCGGGACTTGGCCCTTCGTCAACAGGAGAACAATACAGAGGGAGGGTGGTGCGTGAGACCATATCCTGCACCACCCTCCCTCCATGATGTTCTCCTGTTGATGAAGGGT
>JARYHS010013630.1:178215555-178270644 GCA_031002005.1 Vandiemenella viatica
TGCATGCAATGTTCCTTTTATCTTGATTAAATCAAATTAAGATTTCCTAATAAATAGGTGATCAACTAAACCATCAAACCACTCTGAGAGATTGATTTAGCTTGTAAAGGAGCATCCCCACTATACCTTATGGCAAGGAATGGCTAGATCATGTGGCAAAGCAGGCTGGTGTGGACATATGTGATTGCCTCTGCAATATGCAAAAATTTGCCATGAGGCTTGCAATTTCTTATCCACAAATATCGATCCATTTCAAAGGAAGCCATGCCATTTCTGAAGAGAGTAGTTATTGGGGTGAGTGGTTAACGCTTTGGCCTCACATTCGGGAGGACAGCGGTTTGAATCTCTGTCCGGATTTTGGTTTTCCATGGTTTCCCCAAATTACTCCAGCTTAATGCTGGGATGCTTCCTTCAAAAGGCCATGGCCGAATTCCTTCCCGTTCCTTGTCCCCAGTCCCATCCCGCCTCTACCTCGATGTCGACGAGATGTAAAGCCATAAAGGAGCATTAATAGTATTAATAGAGCTTTACTGCACTCGATATGTTTTATGGGTTGTTGATTAGAAGAATACAAAGATTGTAATAAAATGCACGATACACTCACAGAAATAACAGTTAGCTTTTTTGTTGTTAAAGAAGAAATTAATAGAAAAATAATTAATCTAGCTGGACATTTTTTTATAATGGAAATTTAAAAAAAAATGAGTCCTCTGTTGCCAAAAATCACAGTGTAAGTGCTAAACCAGGGGTGGCCAACCTGCGGCCCGTAACATTTTTCTGGCCCGCGAGATTCGTCACACTTTTACAAAATGTATTTATTTTACAATGACCAAAGTAGTGAAAAACAAAGTATATAAAAAAAAGAAAAAAACATTATTCATCCATTCATATATTCAAAGATTATCTGTCGAAATTATGAGAAAAATTAACTTTGATCTTAAAATAATATTCTTAGGAATGTATGACAGATATTGTGAGTATCATTATTATTATATTATCTATGTTACACGTAAGAATAATAGTAAACATCAAAATAATAACTCATTATGTTTCATTTTTTTCTCTCCAAAAAATGTCTGTAGTTGGTCTACATTTAATATGGGGATATATAATTTTATATGCGGCCCGTGGAGTTATGATGCATTTCCAAAGTGGCTCGCAAGATCATTTCGCTTGACCACCCCTGCGCTAAACATTCACTGACTGGAATAGCTCTTCCAAATGATGTATCACTCTGGCTGATTTTTGACTCCATCAAATTGAAAAGACTAAATGATGATAAAGAATGCCAATGCAACAGTTTTTATACGGTTTAACTTAATGTCGTATGGGTTTTGCCTCTCATCAAGGCATCATCAGCCACAAATCTGTGTTAAAATTTGCAAACTTGTTGCATAATGTTTAACTTAATTCTAGATTGAAACATTTCCTGATTCTTTCCACCTTACTATTTATACTGGTGTTATTAGGGTTCGTAGTCATACGTCTTTGCTTTTTCCCCAAATCATATACTGGCTAAAGCCATTTGTCCAAAATGTTGGCAGATATGGCTATGAACTCTATTAACACCAATGTAAATAGTAAGTTGTAAAGCATCAGTAAATGTTTCAATTAAGATTTAATTTACAGCGTCACTGTGGAAAATGGCCTATAACACCACTGCATAAATGGAGAAGAGGCTCAAAAACGCTACTCGACATTCAGAAAAGTTTCGAAACCACCTTTGCTTCTGTACTAGAGATTAAACTCATCTGTATCATCATGAATAAATCATTAATTAAGTCACTGCAGCCATATCTGGCTTGACCTCGGAGAGTGGTGACCTATCCTGAACCATTGTTTGTGTGGTTCTCTAAGCGATTCATTTTTGATTATTATTGCTACAGTGGTGGTAAACATTTTGTCATTGAATGTCATTTTCTATGTGGATTCAGTGCAAAAGCCACGTAGGGCTACATGGGTCGGGGGGGGGGGGGAGGGAGGGGGGTTCACAGGAGGCCAAAATGGAGCTACGTGGTTTATGCACACTCCCTTAGTGCTGTTTATTGGTATGATGTTGTTACAAAGTCTGCACATCACATATTCGGTCATATGTGCAAGATTTAAACAACTTTTCCGGTTTACCACCAGACAGTAAAATTTTGAATTTCCTTTTAGCTAAAAACTACTGTATTCATATCAGACTAGTATAATTACCTGATTTAACTGGATTATATCAATTTTTTTGTAAAAAAATCTATCTGATATAATAAATGTCTTATTACTACTATAATTGATTGAAATATAATACTGATATCTTCAAAATGTGGTACGAATTCATGTGAACATCATGACACAAGTAATTCCCATATTTGAGAGAATTAATTGGTTTCTCCCAGTTTCATTTATTGAACTGTTCTTTACTAAGCCACAAACATATTTTATTATTATTATTATTTGGTTGTATATTTCCTTTCCAAAATTATGATAATGTGAAACATCTTGCCTCATACTTTGTATAGTTTATTCTTCAAGTTTGTGTATAATTGAAAAAATTTAATGGTTGTTGAAACTAATTTATTTTCAAAAGATTTTTGTGTTTCCTTTGTGAGATTTTAGCTACTCGCCCAAAATATGGATCCCATTCTACACCACCATACTCAAGCAATGGCATAACCAAAGTTTTGTAACCCAATTCATTTACTTCTTTTCTACATCCCCTCATCACCCTCTCCAACAAGTGAAGAGTTTTGAAACCTTTTCCTGCTACTTGTCCCATGTTTCCAGCCTAGTTCAGCTTGTTATCAAATCTTACACCAAGTTATTTACATTTCAGGTCTCCAACAAGCAATTCTATCCCCAACTTATAATAATAATCAACCTTTAGTTTTTTTATTTGTGTATCAAATAAGCTGACTCTTCTTTACATTTATCTTCCTCCCATGTTTACCAACCCAGCTAGATATCCTGTCCAGATCACCCTGCAGCTGTTGATCCTTTTATATAGCATTATGTCATCTGCAAACAACCTAACTTCTGAAAGTAAATCACCAACACAGTCATCCATGAGAATAATGAATAACAGTGGTCCCAATACGTTACCCTGTGACACTCCCATTTTCACTTCCACTTCTTTTCATATTGCATTTCCTACCCTAACTTTTTGCTTTATACCTTTTAAAAACTATTCTTCCCAGCAAATTACTTTCTCATCCACTCCAATAGTTTTTACCTTATGTACCACCATTTTATGACTCACTGTTAAATGCCTTTGAAAGGTGTTTGGCCTCCCTTGGCCATTTCATCCACAGTGTCTTGCATGTATTGCACTAATTGAATATCCTTGCCCAAAGCCATTTTGCTGACTTGAAATCCACTTATGCTCCTCACATATATTTCTAATGTAGTTGCATATCAATCACTCCATTAATTTACCTATCACAGATATCAAACAGATTGGCCTATAATTTTTACTCTATTTGTCACCCCTCCTTTATGTACCTGTTCTACTATTGCACTTTTCCAGTCCTGTGGTAAGCAGCAAGCATCCTGACTCAATTTAAATATTATTTCAAGATAAGGTACAATGTCACATCCTAAAATATTTAATTAAACTAAGGAAAAAGGAAACTGCTTTAGGAAATATAAATTGCAAGGAAAGGGAAAATGACTCATCACTCACCAAAGTTGGAGGTAGCGACGAGAGAAGAACATATATCATGAACACACAAATATACACAATATTTTGGTTACCAAGCCTTATTCATGATAGAGAAAATGAGTCATGAGGCTTAGGAGGTGTTCACACGCCAAGGCTTAGGCTTAGTAACCAAAATATTGTGTATATTTGTGTGTTCGTGATATATGTTCTCCTCTCATCGCTGCCTACAATATTTAAGACATCTGTAGTAATATTACCTACATCAGCCCCTTTATTTTTTCAGCTTTCTTAGTTCCTTCTTGCTATCTTCAGGATGAATTTGAAATTTTTTATGATCTGCTCATTTCTAATTGTGTAGTTAAGCTTGTTCTCCGATTTACAGTCTTCCATTTCTGATTGAGTGTCCTTAGTGGTCTCACTAAACCAGTTAGTTAAAATTTCTGCCTTTTTCTAATCCTATAACTATAACTATATCTATAACTGTATTAACACTCTCCCTTCCCCTCAGTTTTCTAACATAGCCATAGAAATTTCTCGATGCATTAGTCAGTTGCCTTCCAGCATCGATAATACTCTTCGTAAACCCAGCTTTAGCCACCTTCCTTGCTTATATTAATTCCTTGTTTAGTTGTTTTAAATTTTCCCTACTACCCTGCTGTCTCTTAACTCTGTTATGTTCTTTTCTTACACTGAGCATGGTGGCTGAGCGGTTAACACTCTGGTCTCACATTCGGGAGGACGCCAGTTCGAATCCCCCTCCAGGCATATAGATTTAGTTTTTCTATGGTTTCCCCAAATCACTCCAAGCTCTTCGCAAAATAATTCTGGAGATGTGTAAAGCCATACGTAAAATTATGTAGTGTCTTAATCCCACAAAAAAAATCATATAACTTTGTTACGTACAAGTTGTATAAATTTTTTTACTTCTCATGTTTCTTCTTGCCTTTATGCACGTTACTTCTAAAATTGTTATTTTTTTTTCACTACTGACTTCTTTGTAACATCGTGCTCCAACTCCTTAATCACCAGCGGTTCAAAGGTTGCCATTATCTTCTCAAGGTCATGTTATTCTTTGCTTTTTACATGCCACAGACAAGGTTCATATCTATATATATATCAAGTAACTCTTCTATCACTTTCTTATACCTACATCCTGACATTATGTGCACAAAATTCGCTAGGCCTAGTAAAATAACATCAAATAAACTCAGTAAATTAAACAGTACAGAAACTTTGTGCAACAAAACTGAACTGGAAACTGCAGAGGCATTTGATAAGCAACACATACTCTCCAGTAGCACAACTGTGCAGGTTGAAAATATTGTTTTTCATTCTTCTTTGGTCACCTGAGCAGGATTCTTCACCTGTGCAGTTTTGCCTGCTGAGGCTAACGTACACCTGTATAGGCAAAGCTCTCTAGTAAACTGTTGCGTATATGGCTGGCCTAATAGCTTTTGCTAATCGCTACGAAAATGCCTCCACCAATTACTCCTCTATCTCTGCAGTACTTTCTGTAACCATTGGAAAAAACCTCTGTATTAAGTTTACAAATTCTATTGCTTTGTTCATTATACTTCTACAGTTCATCAGCAACACCCTTATTACTGGCTTTATGATATTTTCAGCATTGACCTCCTCGTTTCCAGTTTTTCCCAAGTCAGTTATTGTTTCAGCAGCTTCCCTGATTTCATTAGGATTCGTGGTTTTTCCCGTTGTGGATCTATGATCAATATCATTTCAATAATCTATCTTCCTCACACTAGCAGCCCCTAACCTAAAAAAGGCACATTATCACTGGGAATGGGTTCACTTTCAGTTTTAGCTAACAACTTAGAAAGTACCCCCTTGCCCCTTCTATTTAGGTGTTCACAGGCACAACCGCCAAGACACCAACGTGGTTCGACGGTGGCTGGTTGTGGTGACTTAGTATCTGCATGAGCTCAATCTAGGTATGCTGTGCCTCCTTCACCACCTTCCTCAGGTCACTCTCCCCATAAATTATGTTTCCATTAATACTATGCCCCCCCCCTTAATCACTACTCTATCATCCTTAATGAAATTCCTACATAGTGAACCTATATTTTCTATTAACTGACCTAATGTTACACTAAGTTTGAAAAAAAAACTTGTGACCTCATAACCTGTGCCTGAGTCTATAGAAGAGGGTGTATACCTCTCCCATGGCTACTAAAAATCAATACATACTATATGTGGAAGCAATAAATTATATTCAAAATGTATATTGACAATACCATTAAAAGAAGTCTACTGTTAATTAATAAAAAAAGTTGTTAATAGACAGTGATTCATTTAGAACATTTACTGTTAGTGATTATCTTAAAAATAATTAGTTGAAATTTAAGAGTTCATTCTTTTAGTTTTGTGACATTGAATAATTATCATTGGAAACAGTACCAGTACTAAAATATGTAGTCTGGGTATTGAAACACGAAACTTAGCATTAATTTCTTCCATTTTTCTTGGTTAATATATATAACTAATAAAACAATGTATCCAGTTTGTTTTCGCTGGTGTTAATAGATAGTTTTAACATGGTGTAAATAATTTAACATTAAATCCACTAGCTGAAGTTTTGTTGGATTATTCTGCAGGAGATATACTAAGTCAGTATTGTCAGATACAGGATGGCTGCTTTTTGTTTCCTGGGACCCATACTTTAGTACTGAACCTGAATCATGGAACATTTGCAAGTTCATGAAACCACAGTGAGCTTTATCAGATGTAAATATCAATTTTGGGGCATATAAGAATCCCAAGAATAATGAGAATAAGAACCAAGAGCTCTATGATCAACATATAGAATTTTACCACTAAGCTACTAGTCCACACTCATCTGCTCAAATAACTTTTCTTCATATCAAGAAGAAATCTGCCATACTCATGAAGTCTGAAAAACCACAATAATTATTCTGCTGTTTAGTTCTAAAATGAATGTAAACCCAGCACTCATCAAAGTTAGTTGCACTATGTCTACAGCGATTAAAAAAAGTAATAATGAAAAAAATTCATTGTATTTCAAGTGACCACGTAATCATCTTAGCAGATGGTGAAAAATGTGACATGCTGCAAATGCTCCATTTGAAAGTGTTTCATTCTCCATATCAACAGGACTAATGTCAATCTAATGCGTCATTTTTTTGTGATTATTTATTTATATCTCATGTCCAGAACATAACATTACAAGTTGAAACAAAACAAATAAAATTAATAAATTAATATCAAGCTTATGGACTATAGTACACAATTAAATGGAATGTGACCAGAATTCCGCAATCCTGATGGCCTTCTCAGTTGCCCTAAAAACGTCATCGAAAGTTGAGGTTTCAGGTAGATTCCTGCATTCCAGAAGATGAAGTGTGTCCTGCAGCTCACCACATTCACATAGTTTTCAGTAGTGTAACCCCATTTTTTGATGTTGGATTTGCATCGGGACACTTCAGTTCTTAATCTATTTAGTGCCTTCCATATGGTATATGGATGATTACACCCTGTGGCCGGTGCCTCTTTGATATTCCTCCAGTGCCCTTGAGGCAACAAATTTCACCATAATTCTTCACGGCGAGCTCCAGGTGAAGATGTTATGTCTGTAGTTAACTGTATGTAGCTTTTTCTTGACTTTAGCTATGTGGGTTGCGGTTCATGTCCAAACAAAGGGTGTCTGGGGTCTGTTTCCTGTTTCCTCTTCTCCATCTCTGCAGCTGTTTTCCTTCGAATGTCAGATGGTGCTATACCCATGATTTGGTATATTTTGCTGACAGGAATTGGTTTCAGGCAACCTGTTACAATGCGACCAGTATCATTCAGTGTTATACCAACCTGCCTAGCATGTTCAGAGTTTTGCCAAACTGGTGCCGAGTATTCTGCTGCGGAGAAACTGAATCATATTTGGCTGTGCTCCCCAGGAGGTACTTGTAAGTTTTCGGAAGATGTTGATCCGCGCGGTTACTTTGTTGTGTTGATGATATCTAATGATTTCACCAACAGCTATTTGTGTAACACTTTATGGTGATGATTTCTTGTTATTCACTTTTTCCATTTCACAAGAAATTATGTAGTGGAACTCGCCAATAGTGACCAGAGTCATCTTTATATTGGTTGTTACATAGATGATTAATAAATGATACTTCCTTTAACTTCATAATGAAGTTGTTGATGACTTAGTCTACAGAACGTTGTAAATGTTCTTCATTTATGATCATTTACATTTTTGTGTACTTACCCAAATATACCTACTATTTGTTGTATTATTTGATTTGCAATCCAGTAATTTACTAAAATGAGATGAACATTTTATTTCAGCTGTTAATCACTTCATGTAATTTTTCGTAGCAGGTATCTGTGTCTTCTGTTAATTATCATTCTGGTGCGTACAATTCCACTACTGCTGTTATAAGCTGTCCTGTTTCAATCTTGATCCATAAGGGCTTCTCCAAGGCAGGCACAAGAATTTTGAGAGCCATTATGTATGAGGTATGATCAAAAAGTAACGAGAATTTTGAAACTGCGCACACTGTATCCCGTTTATTGAGTTTATTTTCTGTGTATGTGTTGGTAACACTGTCACTGTCAAGTGCTAATTTTTGGCTAGCTGCTATGTTTAGTTAGTTTGTCATGCGAATGAGCAACTTAGGTTGGCAAGTTTGGTGATTTTACTTATTTTTTATTATTTTTTTAATTTTTATTTTTTTGTGCAGCAAAATATACAATTAGTGTTTGTCTGAAATTTTATGTTAAAATGGAATTAAGTGTTGTGAGAAGTGGGAAGAATTTCAGAGAGCTAGAGGCACATTTTAGGAAGGAACATGGGATCTCTGAATCTACAAATTAATTGGTAGTGCAGGGTGTATTTTATGGTATATTAGGTAGGTCCATCTTAGGACATTTGTTTTTGGACTAGATAAGCCCTGGGTAGCTGTGGAAAATGAACGTTTGCTCCAGGTTGAGGGATTCTTCATCACAGTTAAAGCTTTTGCCATAGGTGACCAGCCTATGCAGAAGGGAATATTTTTACTTTAAATAATTTTATTGTTTGAAGCATATTTTACAGAAATCTTTCAAGATGAATTATTCCAGGTCCTGTCTCTCTAACTTACAAATGAGAACTTTGACCATCCCTTATGCCTGAAATCAAATATTATTGTATTGTAAATGTCTTCTTTTCCACATGCTATTCCTAAATCTTCAGGCTTCATCATCAACTTGTGCCTTTATACATACCCATCACTATATTTAGATGCCTCCCATCTTTAAATGACCCTTGTGCCAGCTCCTTTATTATATTAGTTACCATACTGAATGTTTTCTACAATACTTTTACAGGAAAAAGATATACTTCTTGGCACACTTTTAACCCATGCATTTGATAGACACAATAAGGATCCCATGTTATCTCAACATTTTCAAGCAAGGGCCTGAATATTGTTTCATATCCCAGTTCGTGTACTCTCAATGTATATCCTACATTGTCTGCTCTAATATATGCAGGACTTTAAAATATTTTCCTACCACCTGTCTGATGTATCCTGCCCTGTAGAGGGCAAAGGTAGGTGGGTGCAGGAAAAGAGGAAGATGGGTGTTAGGGAAATTGCCATTAGAGCGTGTGATCCATTGCAATAAAATTAAATTAAAACAAAAAAATTATCATCAAATGATTTACCAAAAAATTGAATTGCTTCAGCCATCAATTCACCACCTTTTGTTCATTGTGATATGTCACAAAACTTTTATTGCTGTCCATACTCATTTGAAGTAAAAGCATGAATGGCTGCTGTTACTTCTTCCTCTATTCATTCAAACATTTTCTCAGATCAGTGTTGGCTTTTTAAGTCCTTAATAGCCTTGATAAGAAAAACTGGAAATGATTGACTTGGTTTACTTCAGAAACTGTAAATAAGATAATATTTTAGATTAGGGATGTTAATAAAAACTGTATTGTAACCAAAAACTGTTTTTCTTTGTGTGAAATCTATGTGTTGTAGATGGTTATGTATTGTAGAAAATAATGGAAAAAGTCTGATTCTCTGTAAGTGGTGAGTGAGAATGAAAAATATAATAACAGAAATGCTGTAAGAAAATGTAGTGATGGGTCTGTCTGTACTATTATGTGTATCATTAACAACTGTCAAATTGTAATTCAATGCAGCAAACTTTCTGGCTGACAGGTTTTTTCCCTGTGTCTTTTAAAAACAACATTATATAGGATGTTAACATAATTTGACACCCCCATTGTCGTACTATAAGATGCCTTGTCTTTCACAATGCTGTTGTGCACTTTTGAGTGATAAATGAATGGCTTTAAAGTGTTGATGACAGATGGTTTTTTGAAAAGTATTGTTAAATGAGAATTTGTTGTTATGTGCTAAACACATTTTAAATATAGTGCCTGTGTTGGAACATTAGTATTTTACAATGGCAAAATGTTTGGTAATTTTTGTATGCAAGACCTGCTTGAGAACATGAATGTCTTTCTGGCATGATCATGTAAATTATTGCAGTAACATTGTTTTAGTATATAAAATGTGTATGTAATAAAGTAAACATTTAAAGTAAATTTTATAGTACTTTCTTCCTCTAAACAAAGTCATTTTTTTAGGTCAAACAGGACTGTATTTGAAGGAAAATTGGTTTTGGTTTCCTTGATATTCAGCTGCAGATGGTTGGAGGTATGAAGGTGAGGTGGTTGCTTTCTGTGCTGCAGATTAGGTAGGAGTTCTTGAGAGTGCAGTCATATTTTAAATTAAGTATATGGAGTTGTGGTAGTCTTCTGGATTCATGCTGTTGAAGATGAATTGGACTTAAGCTGTGGTATTTGGGACATTTGGTTTATTAATTCACTTGTGCAATGCTTGCCATGTAGCTTTCCTGTATTGGGTATACATTACTAATTGACATTCTTGCCTAATGTTAATCACTTGTGGAAAGTCCAGCGTGCGAGCTACTGACAAATTTTTAAACTGCTTACCGATAACCACCTCATAATTTGTTCTAGCTGCAAAGCAGCAACTACAGTCGAGGCTTAATTTGTCTCCCCTAGTCCTTAATTTAAGGAATTCAAAGTGGAAATATTTGCCTGTTTGGCATTACCTTCCTTATTTTTGCAATTTGTTGTTATTTTCCCTTTCTTTTTAATAACTGTTATTGATTTGGAGAATTCTTGCTTATTTGATAGCATGATATGTCCAGCAGGCTAGCGTGATGCCATCATCTGCGCAGTTCAGGGCCGGCGCTAGGATTCTCGGGCCCCGGGTATGCGATCTTAGGCCCCCTATCCCCCCCCCCAAATATTTTTACTTTACACTTTCTTTTTTTAAATATAAATTCAGAACATTTTAATACAAAAATGAGATTACTGAATGCTAAACTAAAGTTTTAAAAGAAATAAAAAGTGTCGTTAAACAACAAACTAAATAAAAACGAATTAATACTGAATTCTAAATACTTTTATTTCAATTATAAACGAATGTATTTCTTTATAAATACTTAACTTTCAAACACTTGGACCTCCCACCGCTACTCGCTGTTTACATCGCATACATAATGAACTTATCTTACCTAACATTCCGGACATGAAGGTTAGGTAATTTTAGTTCGTATTGCAGATATACGACAGTGACTTCGACCTACATTCATACGCCACTACCACAGTATACTGCAACCTGATGTTACAAGGGTTATAAGTCCTCATCGTTGAACCGAAAAGTTGTTACGTTTCGGTATATATGCATTGAAATATTATTTTACAGTACTCTCGTACTTCAAAGGATTGAACTGCCCATGCGCGAGCATTGTTTTCGATTTTCAGAAGGATTTAAGTACTTTCTGTGCTAAAACCGTTTCGGAAATAGGATATTTTCTTTGCAATTCCCCCCTCCCCCTTGTGGTGTGAGCCCCTAGGCTACAGCCTAGGTAGTTTATGCCTAAATGCGGACCTGGGCGACGGGGTTTCCATTGCAGTTGCAGCAGGTGGGTTCAGCATTGCGTGGAGTGGTATAGTTGGTGATCCCATGGCCCTCGCTGTTGCCGCTTTTTTCAAGAGCTGCGTTTTCTCATCACAACCCTCGACAACAGGAAGAGAAGACGTGGTCAGCGCACACTTCGTCCCTTATTTACTTTCTAGAGGAAGAAACTCGTAGGTACTCATTGGATAGCAGGCTGAGTGGTCCTGGGGGACCGTTCAACTTGGAAGACAAAATCTTGCCTTTGTAGGAGGCCGAATCTCAGTCATCCAGCATGTAGTCAGGCGCTCTGCGGGCGCGGCTCGGATTATTAATGCAATGCTGCCATTTCTACGGATTTATCCGTAAATCTATGGATTTTTATGAAAAGTTAGGATTTTCGGATTTTGTTAAAATATCTACGGATTTTTGATACTTTTTATTGTTTGTTGATTTTTCCTTATATTGGTGTTTTGTTAAACTTTAATCGTATAGTGTTAATGCATTACAGAATTATCAATAACTGTGAATTGTTTCCTTGCAACCGCTCGTGTGAACCAACGCTTGAAATAATGCTCATATTTTATTTGGTTACAAATTTTATAGATCTTAAATGACCGTAATATAATACTGTCGGCGCACTCTTTATGCACGGTGACACGCTCGTTGGCTCGGCTTACAAAGCAGTGCCTTCCGAGAAGGCTTAACCAACATCCGATAATCAAAGGGGTCGCAGTTTTTAACATTTCCAGTTACAGAAGATATTGTAAATTTAATGTCAACAAAGAAAATGTACGGTCACTTGTGAAAAATAGAAGAAAAAAAAATTGCTAACGATAGCAGCAGCAGCGATGAAAGTGACGATGTGTAAAATATGTTCAAAGATATTTCTTACTTTCAATGTAGAATATTATTTTTATAATTTTAAAGACATGGAAATAAAAAGTATTCTTAATTTTGGCTCTCTCTTCAATAATTATTTTTTCAGTTAGCGAGTCTCCGGATTTTGTACCAAATCTACGGAAATTTTTGCGGCCATCTACGGACATTCAAAGCCAAGTGGCTGGCAGTGCTGTCTGTATTAATGTGCGCTTTTCGTAACATTGTAACGGCCTGCTTTATCACTCATTTATTTCTCCTAGACCAACATCCCTGCGGTATCATTAATTTTACTTAAATTTCTATAGCATTCTAATCTCCTGCGATTATTAGATGTTTCTCGCTTTTTAAGCACTTAATAAGCTCTTAAATTTATGCATAATTTCGTAAGTTTTCTCGATAGGCTGGAATACACGCTTTAATAAAAATGTTACTCGCTTTTTATAATAAGTCTATCGGTTAGATGTAAATAACTTTTTCGTTTTCGTAGTTTATCATAGCCAAATTCCACACAACAAACCTTACTGTTAGCCTTTAACATCTACATTCTGTGGTCCAGAGACTTTGCTAAAACATCGGTTTACCCAAATTAATCCCAGAATTATTTGAATAATTCCATTTATTGCAAGTTCTCTAACCTGCTGGTGTTATTCAGGCCTTTAACGTTCCACACTCGGACATCTGATTGGATCATTATTTTATCCTCTGAAGATTTTTATGAAGTAGACACCGGCATTCTTTATTTTGTATTACATGTCGTCTGGATGCTCTAAATGTTTTAAATTAAGTGGTTTTCTGAATTTACATGACATAGATCATTTCTGACTCGTACGTTCTTAGCTCTCCCATCGAGCGCGGTGGGTGAGTGGTTAACAAAAGCTCTGGCCTCGCATTCGGGAGGACACCGGTTCGAATCCCCGTCCAGGCATCCATATTTGGGTTTTCCATGGTTTCCCCCAAATCACTCCAGGCGAATGCCGGGATGCTGCCTTCAAAAGGCCATGGCCGAATTCCTTCCTGTTCCTTGTCCCCAATCTCATCTCTGTTCTAATGACCTCGACGTTGACGAGGCGCAGAGCCATAAGTAAAAAAAAAAAAAATCATCATCTTAGGTCCCATTTCAGATCCCAAGGGAAAGAAGTTACAGTGAAACACTCCTCTTTTCTTAACCCTTCTATCAGTAAACCGTTGGTAAGCAGACAACTGATTCCAGGAATCGTTCAATCGCCATAGTTTTTCTGTGTGTGCAGGGAGTAACGCGCTGAGGGCAAGGAATATGTTAATTTAGTCTCTCTAAATCCTTACACCTGTTCACATCTATTTTTCACACGCTACTGTCGAATTTTATGAATATTGGACGTACTGTATTCACAAATATCTGTCAATTCCACTGAAGGAGTCGGTCATCATGCTACACATTATTTAACTATTTCAGAGAACCCTAAACCATAAAGTTCCAATGAAATCTCGATTTATAAATTTCGCACAAAACATCCCCCACCCCTTTTTTTCGTATCGGCCTTGGTGGACCACGGGATACCGGCACTTGTGCACAGGCGTCCTGCGTCTAATTATGAGAATGCGAGGACATGTACCCTACCCGTGATAGAAGCGGATTTTTCAGTTCCTGAGAATTTACTCAACTGGAGGACTGTTGTGTTACCATCCGTCTGTATACATCTAACTGTTCTGTGTGATAAATGTGCTTTTGTTTTTGAAATATGTAGTTCATGAGAAGGAGACTGGGGAACGTCCCCAGCATTTGCCTTGATATTTTCAGGAAACTTCCTGAATATTCCAATCTAGGATGGCTGATTCACGAGGTCCAGGACTCTTTCATGGTCCAGTTGTATTTGCCCGATTCACTGTGCGCGCAGCCACAGTGGTTGGTCCGATCTACTGTATATTGTATTTGAAAAAAGTAAAATTGTCAGTGTCTGTGGAAATACCTTTGTTGAAGCCAAACTGACACACGAATAATAAGTAGACTAACTATAAATTTTTGACATTCATCATCCGCTGTGGCGATAATATGTTAGAGAAATAAAACACGAATTCCCGTTATTGTTTTTTTTTTTTTCTTCAGTTGCTGTCTTTGTTGAGGTAATATCTCGTGTAATACTGAAGCGTCATAAAATCATCTAATGTATTTACCGCTTTTCTTTTTCTGTTTGTTTTCACTGCGTGCAGGTTCTTTAGTGGCGTTTCGTTTGGCCTTGACCCAAACGCTGCCCCTCTGGTGAGGTCTTTTTGCTATGAGCAGCGTGCGTCACAAGAGCTGTAAGATGGTAGACTCGGTGAAAGAGTTGGGTAAATGGAAGAAAGGGACAGCGTACAATTCCATTAAAATGTCTAGGAAAATTACGTTAGGCCATAGATTCCTAATCTTTCTTGGCTTAACGCCCGCTCCTCAAAATAATAATAATATCTAGGTGAAGTAATTCAGATAAGAAAGCAAACAAATCAAGAGCAAGAAAACTAGAACTAGCATACCAGCTGACTAAAGATACATACAATAATAAGAATCTTTCAAGGAAAACTAAAATCAAACACTACAACACAGTAATTAAACCAGAAGGTCTGTACGCCTGAGAATGTTTGTTCTCAATGAAAACCGGAGAAATAGAAGAGACAGAGAAAAGGGAAAAGAAAATCTTGAGAAAAATTTGGGGATCATTTAAAATGGTGAGTTTAGACACCGCAGGACTAAAGATCTATACAAGGAATAAAAAACTGAAATGTTAGACACGATCAGAAAGAGGAGAATCAGTTTTTTGGCCATATAATGAGAATGGATAACAACAGACTTGCAAAAAGAATTTTCAACCATATTTACAAGAGTAAGATGGGCAACCAGTGGGTCCAAAGAGTAAAGAAAGATATGATTGGGATCAGAATAACAGAAGATTTAATAGATTTAATACAAGATAGAGAATATTTTAGCCAAAATTTCAAGGTTTTCCAGGAGAAGAGAAAATGTAGTAAAATATGGACGGAAGAAAGGAGGAAACAGCAAAGGATGAAGAACTGTTGGAAGTCAAGAAAAGGAGGATTGAAATTAATGCACCGGATTACTTTTCGTGGTCCTTAGATGGTCGATATTGGAGAGAGGAATATATATATATTCACCGCCCCCCTTTTCGGAAAAAAACTGATCGACTTCTTGTAGTAAATAATGGTACCCACAGTGCTGCAACGTTTTTAGCTCATAACCCACCTTTTGAAACAGTGACACTCATCTTAGGTAATGTGTACAATATCATATATAGAAAAACAAGGACAGGTTTCTAAAAATATTTCATAAAAACATATTAACAATTTTTGTGTATTATCTGCAGTTTGATTAACAAATACGAGTTAAAAACAAGGGGTGAAAAGCAATGATAGGGCTGAGTTCGGTATAATTACATTAATTTTTAGATATTTAGTACTTATTTGTCACAAATTAATCTTAAATCGCCGCGTTCCAATAATGGCATTCTATTTTTCTTTCCTAGCTAATAAATTTCAGATTACGCTAAATCCTCTATTGGCTACTTGTGATCATAATCATGATCATAGTAATACAACTAAAAACTTCTTTGATGCAGTCCCTAAGGCCGGATATAATTCCGGAAAACAGAGGGGCGGCTGTTGGTCCTTCAGGCTCCATAAATTTGGCTTTGATGGAAAACGATCACCATGATCTCTTCCACCATTGGGTGGTTGGAAACCACTTTATTAGACCATAGAGTAAAGTATCAACATTCGCAACAGGATTTAACGCCGTACATTCAATAGAAATGCTTAAAAAAAAGTACACTTGTATCGTGACCACGGCGATAGCCATGAAGAACCCAGAGCTCTTAAATTGCTCCGAAGTAGTACCCATTCAGTAAAAATCTAATTGTTACAGGACGTTCCAAAATTACATAGGCACAACAGATGCTTATTTTTAAACTGGTATTCAATAGTTAATATTAGATACTTCTTGTAGACAGTAATACTATTGTTAATGGGTGCTATATTTTTAAACTTTTTGCTTCCTTATGTAATCGCTATACACCTTCCATAACTTTTGAGGAACATATTTTTGATGATCCAATCTGTTTATATCTCTTTTCAGGGACTTTTCTTTAATAGATTAGATTGCGACTTCATTCATGAACTTAGTAACTTCGGGTTCTTAGTAATTTAACCTAACAGACGAGAATAGCAGAGAGTAACATCTCAGGTATTTTGTTTTCGTAAAAATTGACGTAGGTTCTGAACAAAGCATTATGAGGGAGGCCGGAGGCATGTTGCACCCCACTGGGATGAGCACAGAATCTATAGGAAGTGGACAATCGTGGTTTTTCGGGGGGAAGAGAAAAGTCGCTGGGAAGTGTCGGAGGGTAGGCCGTGGGTCGCTGTTACGTAAAGGTTTAATTTTGTTCAAAGTGAACAGCCACTGAAAAATATCGGAGGAAAGTCATTATGGGGTCGCTCCGTAGAAGTTTGTGTGTTTAAAGCCAGTCTTGGAAAAGCTTTACAAGTGGACCTGTCAAGGTCGGTTGCCGCATATTTTATTTGTGGAGTCCAAAGCGGCCACTAGAAAGTTTGAAGAATAAGTGGCTCAATCCGACCTGTGCGTAGTTTTTGTCAGTTTGTTGTGTTGAGCTGACGTGATAATAATAATCGCATCAACGAATTGTGCACTGTCTTTGCAGCTTCAGAGTACAATTACAAGATACAATTCTTATCTATTATTTGAAGCACTTGTAGCCATTCGCATGGTAGCATAGTGTGTCTGTACTTTTATATATTTGCCTATGGCCTTACGTTTCGTTGAAGTCGAGGTCATTAGAGGCGGGATAGGACTTGGGGCAAGGAACGGAAAGGAATTAGACCGTGGCGTTTTTTGAGGGAACTATCCCGGCATTCGCCTGGAGTGACTTTGGGGAGCCAAGGAAAACTGAAATCTGAACGGCCAGATGCTGATTCGAACCCGCGTCCTATCGAATCTGAAGCCAGAGCGTTAGTGCCCACCCACCACGCGACTATCCGAAAACGGAGTCCGCGCACTCCTAACAATACTTTTTCTAGTGAACAAGCTACTCGACCAGTAAAACCTCTGTTACTAAGAATAAACAGAGTACATAAATTAGGAATATTTTATGTATTCTCTTTATTCCTGGTAACAGAGGTTTCACTGGTTGAGTAGTTTGTTTCTAGAATACATAAATTAGGATTATGCAAAATTAATACACTATAACACTGTGATCGCCGGCCCTGGCGGGGTAGGGGCCAGCACGCTGGCTTCGCATTGCAAGGGTCGCCGGTTCGAGTCCGGCCTCGGGCATGGATGGTTTTAATTAAGTGTTGTGTTCATCTTGTGCTGTCCTCACTGTAGTGTCCATTATATCACAGTTAAAGCACAAACAATTTTGAGCTGGCTAAATGGTCGCAAAGACCGAAGGCCATATTTTATATGTATATAAAACACTGTAATCAAACCAGAGGCGTTATACGCATGAAACCTTTGATAATTGGGAGTAGATCATTGATTAAAGATAATTAAAAACAAGAAAGGAAAATTTTAAGGAAATTCTTTGGCCCAGTTTGTACAGGAGGAATTTGGATAAAAACGAAATCTCATGAACTACATCAGCATTCAGAAAAAATTTCAAACACATTCAGGAAAAGACGAATTAAATTCTTCTGCCATATTATCAGAATTAATAACGGCAGACTAACCTGACCATTTCAATGAAAATGAAAAACAATTCGCTAACTGAAATCGGAAAGTATATCCAGGGAATCGGAATCACAGATATCATACAGGGCAGATGCAGATGCAGATTTAGTAGCTTGGTCAATAACCACCAATTTGCCAACAGTATATTACAAGAATTAACACCTGGACGGAGGAACGTAGGAAAAAGTTCAGCTAGGGTATGAAGAGATTATGGGAAAAGAAGGAAAACACATTTGCTAAGTAAGTTCATTCGTGCTCCTCAGTTGGGCATAGCTACGGAAGAAGAAGAAATTAGGAATATATGTAGTAAACATATGATAGCGTTACGCCTGTGACGTTAATGACGTAGAAGAGTAGTAGCAGGCCATTCCTCACTTGTTATAGAGGGTTCATTCTTAGGGTTCCGTAGACAAATCTGAAACCATAGGCCTACAAATTCTTCATATCCGTCCGGCCGTCACAGCTTCGTACTTTTTCTGACTATCCACCGACTATGAAGAAACTGACCGCGTCACATACGTGTAACAAAAGAATTTTTTTGTGTTACCTCCAAAAATAAGAAAGATACGATTTTTTTCACTTACGCCATTGGGTGTGGTATTTCTGGAAGAATCCTAAAATGTATTTAATACTGTTAATGACAGTAAATTTCGCAAGATATGAGCCCCAACCAAATGAGGAAAAATATTGATAAACTTCACGATGACGGAACAACGCTGGTAACGCGTCGGAGCTTTAAAACTTGGACATGACATGCATTTGAAGAGAGGTATAGTATAACGAAACAAACCAAATGTTACATTTACAAAAATAATGTGTAATGAGACATAATCAGAGATGTGTATAATTACGTAATATTGGTCCGGAATATTACGAACGTTGTCGATGCAGTGATGGAGCGAATGGAGAACTGCTGGCTTCTTGGTAGCTGTGTCGTGTGTTTTATAACATTCCTCGGCTACATGCGACAAGCTCGTCTCCTTGTCTTGGCCTTCTTGTGGCAAGCCATCAACTTGCCAAGCGTTCAGTCCCAAAGCAAAACCTATAGATTCCTGTATCAGAATCGAAGTTAAGTCGTCCTACCTGCCCCAATTAGTTCCGCCGTTCTTTTCCCAGCTCCAAATTCATCGCTTGGAATAGTTAGCTCTTCCAGGATTCGCTGTCATGCAACAGTTATGAATAAACATTACTAACAGTTATTACAAAATCTTGTGGTTCGTCCTTTGCTACCCCAACCAACTCTCACATTGATTGAATACTGCGAAAAACTTTGCGTTCAATAATGCGCGCCTCGTCTTTGGTTTGCCAGATTTTCGCTTGGAGAAGTGAATAATTTACCGGTTGATAGAATCCCCATTCAAGCTTGCCTTACTGTCAATTAAATCCGCTTGTCTGGCCGATTTGTGTACTATCTGCCATTGCTTTTTGCACTTCCTCAGGAATTCATGTTCTTAGCCAGCATACTCTTGTTGTTTTCTATTATCACGCATGCGGTTTCATTAAGGAACCTTTACAGACGGGTCTACTGATTAGTAGACTCGCAACAAAGCACATTTAATAGGACAACCATTTCCCATACACTGCACCACCGAAACAAACTATCCTCTCTTGCGCGCATTTTCCAATATTTCTGTGCCAACTTGTTTGCCATATTTCAACCAGATTAAACAGGGTTAGAAACACGATAGGTGGGCGTAATCAACAATATGCAAACCCCCTCCTCATAGTGTATCAGATATAGTAACAAATTAATTCAGAATAGATCGCCATTCATAAAGCTACCATCAACCGCCTGATCGATTCTCTTCTCTGCCAAGTACCTGTCTGTGTGTAGAAATTTGAATGAGTAAATGTGTTTATTAATCTGTAAATCTTATATATAGACCTGTGTTTCCCAATATTTCACTTTTAAGCCACCACTACCTAACACAGATCACTAGTGTTAGTGTGTGGAAGTAGCATGGAGTTTCCTGTCGTGCACAACGTTGGCCGAATGCCGACAGCTGTGGGGATGTGGGAGATACGATGGTTAAAAGTAGTCGATTAAAGGCATTTTCATATTTCGACCAAAGACTTGTGTATCCTTATACTTCTCTTTCCTGCCACAACTACATCGGATAGACCATTGATGTTCGTGTGTGGTAATAACATCGAACCTCTCATCGTGCACTATGTCGGTAGCTATGGAGGTGTGGGAATATGGTAGTTGAAAGTGGTCGACCAGCGGCACTTTCATATATCTACCAAAGACGTATGTTCTATCACTTTACAGCCAAAATTATTTTTTGCTGTCGTCAGTCTTTCGACTGGTTTGATGTAATCCTCCATCCTTTCCTATTTTGTGCTAACCTCTTAATTTCTACATACCCCTTACAGCCCACGTCCTCAATTATCTGCTTCATATATTCTAATCTCTGTCATCCTCTACAGTTCTTACCTTCGACTGTTCCCTCCACTAACAAATTAACCAATCCAGCATGTCTCAAAATATGACCTACCAGCCGGTCTCTTCTTTCCGTAAGCTTCATCCACAAACTTCTTTTCTCATCCATCATTTCCAAAACTCGTTCATTTCTTACTTTGTCTGTCCACTTAATTTTCAGCATTCTTCTGTGGCATCACATTTCAAATGCTTCAATTTTCTTTATTTCCGGTATTCCTAAAGTCCATGTTTCGCTACCGTAAAGTGCTGTGCTCCACACATAGAGTTTAAAAAAAAGTTCTAATTCCTAGATCAATATTTGAAACTAAAAGATTTCTCTTTTTCATGAAGGGCTCTTTTTGCTAGTGCTATTCTGCTTCTAACATCATTCCTGCTTCGGCCATCGGTAGTAATTTTACTTCCCAAGTAACAGAAATCTCTTACTTCTCCTATTGTATCCGATCCTATTTTTATATTTCATCTAATAGTATTGGTATCATTTCTGCTACATTTAATCACTTTTGTCTTGCTTTAATTTATATTCAGTCCAAAATCTTCCTTCAGTATTTTGTTCATGCCATTCAGTAACTTCTCAATATCCTCAGCCCTCTCTGCTAACAAGACAATGTCATCAGCAAATCGTAGCATACTGATTGTTTCTCCCTGAAAACTTATGCCACATGAAAATTTTTCTTTTACTTTCTTCATTGCTTCTTCTACATACAAGTTGAATATTAACGGGGATAGACTACAACCTTGTCTCACACCCTTTTTAACTGATGCACGTCTCTCGTGATTCTATACTTTTATTATAGCCATTTGATTCTTATATAGTTATAGAGTATTCTTCTATCTCGATA
The DNA here is from genome assembly GCA_031002005.1 of Vandiemenella viatica. Lineage (NCBI taxonomy): Eukaryota > Metazoa > Arthropoda > Insecta > Orthoptera > Morabidae > Vandiemenella > Vandiemenella viatica. Next base: position 178,237,028 of record JARYHS010013630.1, read on the forward strand.
CTTTAGACCTGACTTCTTTAAAATTTTGAACATCTTGTCCCACCTAACATTATCAAAAGCTTTTTGTAAGTCAACAAATACCATAAAAGTATATATGTTTTTCTTGATACACCCTTCAAGTATTACTCTTAAACACAGAATTGCTTACCTTGTACCGCGATTTTTCCTAAACCCAAACTGATCTTCACCTACTATCTCGTCTACTACCCTTTCCATTCTTCTGTATATTATTCTGGTCAGTAATTTTGAAGCATGCGATGTTAGACTAATGGTGCGATAATTCTCACATTTGTCGGCTTGTGCTTTCTTTGGAAGTGTGAAGATGACATTTTTATTAAAATCAGTTGGAATTTCTCCTGTTTCATAACTTTTTGATATCAGCTTGAATAATTTTTCGATTCCTTCCTCTCCTAGGGATTTAAGAAGTTCTGCAGGGATCTCATCAATTCCAATTGCCTTATTTGCTTTCAAGTCATTCAGAGCTTTATTAAATTCTGTCCTCAAAACAGGATCTCCTAAGTCATTAATGTCGACATCGCCTTCCTTTTCCATTACACTATTGCTCACTCAAGTCGTCCCCAACATAAAGTTTCTCGATGTATTCTTTCCATCGGTTAGCTCTATCTTCTTAACTTTAAAGAGGTTTCCAATCGGCAGCTTTAATGTTCATACCTCTTTTCTTCATTTCTCCAAAATTCTGTTTGATCTTTCTGTAGGCAACATCTAATTTACCTACAACCATTTCCTTTTCTACTTCTTCAAATTTTGCTTGTAGCCATTTTTCTTTTGCTATTTTGCATTTCCTATTTATTTGATTTTTGAATTGCCTGTACTGCTCTCTTCCTGCTTCATCCTGAGCATTTTTGTACCTTCTCCTCTGATCCATCAGCTCCAAAATTTCTTCTGTGAACCAAGGTTTCGGGCAGCTTGTTCCCTAAAGCCTAATATTTCTTTACCAACTTTCATTATTTCGGCCTTTAATGCATTCCATTCGTCCTCGGTTGAGCTCCTTTCAGAGTTACTTATTAGACCTAAGTCTACCGTTTCTGCAAATTTTTCTCTCGTGCTAGATTGTTTCAGTTTATTCACTTCCAGTCTGTTCTGCTTATACTGCTTCCTTATTCACTTAAATTTCAGCCTGCATTCCATTATTATCAAATTATGGTCAGAGTCTATGTCTGCTCCTGGGTACGCTTTACAGTCTAGAACTTGATTCCTGAATCTCTGTTTGACCCTGATAAAATCTAGCTGATATCTGCCTGTCAGTGGCGTACCTAGGGTGGGGCAGGTAGGGCACGTGCCCTGGGCGCCGCTGAAAGGGGGGCGCAAAAATTGGCAAATTATTCAATTTCAAAATCAAAATAAACCAACAATATAATTCATATTCAAATATTCCAGCGCATTGCTGGTGAACTTTCGTGAACCAGCTACAGGGAGTAAGTAAACAGCGAATCGTGTAAGTTTTTGGTAATCGGAACACGGAAGATATATTACGTGCTCTGTCCATATGTCCTTGAATGAGCCAATAATAGCGGCCCCCTAATCTGGCAAGTTTTGATCTAGGGATATAATACAAGCCATACTTTCTCCATTGGCTAATTGCAGTATTATTGGCGTGGCGCAATTGTGCATTTTATTTGTATTGCATTTGTCGCTAGCGATCGTCAAGTTACTCGAAATAATAAGTTAAATTACAGTCAAGGACAGTGCTTTGAACAAAAATAAGTGACCTACATACATTAATCTACTGAAATTCTATAATATAGTGTTATGAACTTCGATTCGGAAACCTAGTGGAATCCTAGTGGTTCGGGTAAACTATTGAACTATTGAAGATAGAAAATATTCACTAAAAAAAAAGCTTGTTCAGAATCCTAAGCAATTGCTAAAAAAAAAAAAAAAAAAAAAAAAAAAAAAAAAAAAAAAAAAAAAAAAAAAAAAAAAGGAAAAAAATGCAATACATACAGCCCTAACACAAACTTTCTGCAGTTTATTCTCGTGAAGTGTGGGAGATAAGACAACCCCCTTTCTTTTATTTGAAAAACAACCTATTATTTATTCCAGGTTATTTCAAAACCCTCACTCATTTCGCAATAAGATCAATACAATATGAACTAACTGTTTTGAAAGAAACAAGAGAATGGGGATGAGGGACGGAAAAAAAACAAAAATTGCAGGAGAAAGAAACACAAAAATCCAGTAAGTACCTACTTCAAGAAGTCCGCTATTGCCTACCTCAACATGTACAATAAAAATGCAAGGTATCCAACACTAATTTAGCACAACACGAAGAGGATATAACTTTAGATAATTTTGAGTGTGACGAGATTAAGAACAGTGAGGCTACCAGTTCTAAGGTTACTGAAGAATTTGAAGAAAACATTAGTAATTTAGTAGGAGAAATACATGGTGGCGGGAGGAGGGGGTGATACGGAGGAAGATAAAAAAAAAGCCAAACCAGAAGTAAAAATACAGCATTATATTGGACTTGATAAGATTACCGGGAAATGATTTCTGACAGATTGTTTGAAAACAGAAATAATTAAAATGGGTTCAAAATATTTTGAAAATACTGAGGATCATTTCCTACCTACAAACAACCTTTGTATGACAAAAGTTGTTTAAGAAGACACTACGAAATCACTGTGGAGAAGTGACTCGCCCATGGCTAGTCTATTCCCTGAATAAAAAAAATATTGCTTTTTGCATCTGTTATACGTGAATGGCTCACTGCCCATTAATATGCGAAGAATCATGGTGAGTGCTTCACCCAATAGGAAGAAACTGAAAGAAATTTTGCAGCAAATAGAGGGAATATTGATGTCTAACTTTAGACTTAGATCGATACAGAAAAACAATAATGGCGTAAAGAGAAACCTTCACTGCATCAAATTGCTTACCATTCAAAATCTTGCATTACGAGGTCACAGAGAGTCATTGAGGGTATGCGATAGATCCAGATCCTATAACGTTGGTATTTTTTTTTGGATGAACAAAGCTTCTGGACATATTTGACCCCATCATGAATAACCATCTTACTTACGTTAAAAATCATCCTATAACCCCATATTACTTTTCGTCTCATGTTCAAAATGAGTTCATTCATCTGATGTCAACCACTGTTCGCCAAAGTTTATTGCGAAACATTCAAAAAAAAAAAATACTATAGTCTCGTGTTTGACTTTACTTCTGACCTTTCACAACGTGAGCAGATTTCAGACGTAGTGTTGAGATACGTAGAAGTTGATAGGGAATGATTACGCTTTAGAGCATAGGTGGCCAACCTTTTCAGCAGCCGGGCCAAATTTTAGAACTACAACTCTCTACCGGGCCGCATGCATAATTTTCTTGGAAAAATATTAATATTTTCTTGGAAAAAATATTAATATTTTCATGAAGGAAAAAACACTTAAAATGAAATTAGATATTTAATGAAGTATTAAATATACACTTATCTTAATGCGACTTTTGACATTGTTTTACAGAACTAAGGGCATCAATGTTGATATCGAGAGAAGTTGTGGATACACGCATAAAGTTCTCCAAATGAACATCGGTGATTCGTGTTCTGTTTTGAGGCTTGATACTGTTCATCCGTCTGAAAAGCTGTTCACAAACATAAGTGTTTCCAAATAAGGAAATAATCCGCAAAGCATGTTTATAAAATGAAGGATATTTCTCCTTGTTCACATATTTTCTGTAAAATTCTTCCAAACCAACCTAGTGGAATTTCTCCTTGAGTTGTGCGTCACAATGCAATTCACAATACTCCATTTGCAAATTTCCTGGCAATGAATTTATATAAACGGAGAATGGCGTCGAAAATGCAGATAAAATAATATGATGTTTTTTGAAATCGGTTTTCAAACTCAAGTTTTAAGTTTGATATCAATGAACTGTACTTAATCGCCAACGCCTGTGTGACGTCTGCTACCAATGATAGCGTGGAAAAATGAGTGAAATTTTTATTTTCCAGCTGTTGTTCCCAAAGCCCAAGTTTCATTTGAAACGCGGCAACAATATCAAACATATCATTAACCAATTGGTCTTTGCCTTGCAGACGAATGTTCAAGTTATTTAAATGGTTAGTTACGTCGACTAGAAACGCGAAGTCACAAACCCAAGTCTTCAAACTCTGGGATACTTTTCAACTTGCTTGCATAGAAAGATTGTATCTCTTCCTTCAAATCAAACACTCTTTTTAACATTTTTACACGGGACAACCATCTTACTTCAGTATAAAATGTAAGGCCATTATAGTCAGAATCCAAATGTTTGAGGAATTCTTGGAACTAACGGTGGTTCAACCCCTTCGATCTAATGAAGTTCACTATTTTTTTTAACCACGCTCATGACATGATCCATTTTTAAAGACTTGGCACATAAATTCTCTTGATGAATAATGCAATGAAAATTTAATAATGAGGTATTATCAAGTTTGCAGGCTTCATTTTCAATCAGTTTTACTAAACCTTCATGTTTTCCAACCATTGCAGGAGCTCCATCCCTCGTCACACCAGATAAGTTGTGAAGTTTTAACGAAAAACGATTTAACGTTGCTGCAACTAACTCTAACAAATCGCGTGCAGTTGTAGTGTTCTTAAGTGGATATAGAGCCGCTAATTCTTCTGTTTTGTTTAAATTGATATCAACACCTCTTAAGAAAATCGCTACTTGGGCAGTATCTTTTAGATCTGTGCTTTCATCCAATGCTAGAGAATAATATACGAAATCAGGCGCTCTGCTTTTCAAATTATCTTCAATATTTTTCCCAATGTCTTCCACACGCCTGGTAATAGTTTGACGAGAGAGGCTTTTTATTGAAAATTCCTTTTTCTTTTCTGGACACATAATTTCAACGATACTCTCCAAATATTCCTTCACCATTTCACCATCTGGATACGGCTTCGATTTCTTGGCTAATATGGAAGCTACTGCATAGCTCACTTTTACGTGGCATGTTGACTCTACAGCAGTGCTAGTGAATATCTGTTGCTGTGCAGAAAGTTTTCTTTTTAAGTCATTTACCTGGTCTAATCGAAATTGTCCTTGGTACTCATCAAACTTATATGAATGTTTAGTTTCATAATGCCGTTTCATGTTGTAGTCTTTCAATACAGAAACATTCTTTGCATATTAAGCATATGGGCTTAGCTTTAAATTCTACAAAAAAAAAAAAAAAAAAAAAAATAGATTATTGTCCACTTATCCTGAAAACTTCTCAGTTCATCTGCAGCTTTTCGCTACTATGATCCAACATCTTTGCTAGTTGAAGCTATTATTTAATTGAACTAGAAAGAGAAATGAATGAAAGTCATGTGCTTGTATTTTGCAGAAACTACTACAATCGCAACGCTTAAAAATAATAATACCGAGAATATATTCGGTAAAGATGCAACAACACATGTATCACGTATTTTTAACAACAGTAATACTTGCATACACACGACGTATATAAAACTAGTTCTTAAAAGTCGATCACGACAAAACGCCACAAATACTTCAGTACAACAGACATATGGAATTTAGACAATACATTTCGAATCAAATACAACAATCAAAGCAAAGAGTGTACTTCCATCTATGGGTGGAAACATTAACTGCTAGGAGATCAATAACCGACACAAGCGCTCTAAGAATCAGTCAGGCGAACCACTAACGCGCTGAAAGTTATAGGAACATTAGCCGTGATAATGCTCGGTTATACACCCGCACGATCAAGATCAATCGAACGATGATCTTGGTTGAGTATCTGCTTAACTTAGTGTAGATATCACCATTGAAAGTCAAAGCTTACATATATAATGAATTAATGATCCAGCTCCGCGGGCCACAAAATGACCTACCGCGGGCCACAAGTGGCCCGCGGGCCGCGGGTTGGCCATCCCTGCTTTAGAGCGTCCTTTCTCGGATCATCCAGCTGGAAGCTTAGTTGATGAAATCCTTAAACAGTTTGAGACAGACGGTGTGGCTATAAAGGATTGTCTTTTACAATGTTATGACAGCGCTGTTGTGATGGCTGGTCACTGAACTGGAGTTCACGAAAGAATAAGCAAAAATTATAATCTGGAGATATTTGAGAATTACGGCATTCGATACTCAAATTGGTTGGTGTACTTGCAGCCAAGCAGGATACTATAATGGTCACGTTTTTCGAAACTATTTGTGTATTCTTTCCTTGTTCCACTCTGCAGTGGGAAATGACATAAGAATTCCTTGCCTGTGATTGTAAAATCAGAGTCTGAAAGTTGGAGTGCAGGGATGGAAGCAGTTAAGCCAGTTAACAAATACATTGAAGATATGCTGAAAGTTCTCCAAGACATGACAGACGATGGCAATCAAACTAGTGGAACAAGAAGTGAAGCAAGACATCTATATATAATCGTTTGTTGTCCTATAATTTTTCCGAATTCGTTAGGATTTTGGAATGATGTACTCGCTCATATTCACCGTGTTCAAAAGCGAATCCAGGATCCTAGCATGAATTTACATGATGCTGTCTTAGATATAAAAGCCTCCTAGCCCGCTTTACTTATGAAACAGAGGTTGAAAGATACTGGTTTACTGCTAAGGAAGGAACAGAACGAGTTCTGAAGGGATGGCTGGATTGTATTGCGTGTGATATGAGGGAAAAGTTTAATCGTCTGCATGACGCCAGATGTGAATCTCTCCTAGATATTAAAAAACTGTGTTACAACACTGACGGTTGTGACCATTTAAAAAGATTTTTTTTGAGATTTCTATTGTTAAATAGTTATACGAAGAAATATTGAATGTTCGAATGGTGTTATCCACGAAAAAATGTAACCATAAAGACATCTGAAGAGCTTCTTGAATTCAGAGTTCAGTACGGAGATGAGAGCGTTTTTTTTTCTCCGGATTTGCGCATTTCAGTTCAGATTATATACTTACGACTGCAATATGCATCGCAAGTTGCGAACTATGTTTCAGTAAGCTAAAACTAATACGTTCGTATTTGAGGGATACAACGGGCCAAGAAAGGTTATGAGACCTAGCTTTGCTCAGTATAGATCGAGAAGAAACCGAAGAAACAGATTTCGAAAATGTTATTAATCTATTTGCATCGTACAAGGCAAGGAAGGTGCAAGTTTAAGATAATTAAATAATTTCCTTAATTTTGTTCTAAAACAGAAGATAAGAGCATTCTGTAAGATTTATGATAATTTTATTTAGTGTATCTGTTTGTTTTATATTTAGATAATTTACGAAAGGGCGCAACTTCGATGCTTGCCCTAGGCGCCATATCCGGTTGGTACGCCCCTGCTGCCTGTATCCCCAGGAAGTTTCCAGGTGTATATTCTTCTTGCATGGTTCTTAAACAGCGTGTTTGCCACTACTAGCTTATATCTTTCACAAAATTCTAGCAACCTGCTTCCTCGCTCATTTCTTTCTCGTAGACCAAAAGTTCCTACAGTATTCCCCTTGTTTCCTTCTCCCACTATTGCATTCCAATCACCCATGATTATTAGATTTTCCTCCCCCTTCACATATTGAATTAATTCTTCAATTTCAGCGTATATTTTTTCTATTTCTTCGTCATCTTCCTGTGACGTTGGCATATACACGTGCACTAATGTGGTTAGGACGGGCTTAGTTTCTAACCTCATCAAAATAATCCTGTCACTAAACTGTTCATAATAACTCACCCGTTTCCCTACTTTCTTTCCATTACAAAACCTACACCAGTGACTCCATTGACAGCGTGTGTGCTAATTATCCTGTGTTCCCCAGACCAGAAATCCTGTGCGTCCTTCCATTTAATCTCACTAATCCCAACAACATCTAACTTAAGTTGTTCCATCTCCCTTTTTAAGTTTTCTAACCTACCTGCCCTATTCAGACTTCTAACATTCCACGCTCCGACTCATAGAATGTTTCTTTCCATTCTGATGACTCCTCCCTGAGCAGTCCCCACCCGGAGATCCGATTGGGGGACTGTTTTACCTCCGGAATATTTTACCCAGGAAGAAGCCATCATGATATATGTAATTTGAGAGGATTACATGTCCTCGGGATACCCTTTGGGTCTTTAATGCAGTGATAATTTCTGATTCATCCGCCTTTAGGGGCCGTTTCCAACCCCAAGGGCAAGAGGGTGCCCTGAACCGCTCCCCGCTCTTCCACCCTCCTTTCGGAGGCCGTTGGCCAGCAGTGGGTAATTCCTTATACCGGGAATCTTTCAGTCGCCAGAGCCTTGTCCGTGCAAACAGGGTGCACCACGTGAAAGAGAGGTTGGCATTTGGTAGGAAAAGGCTAGTATAGCCTCTCCCAAACCCCTACACCCAAAACTATTTAGCGCAGATCACTGGTGTTTGTGTGTGGTAGTAGCTCAGAGTCACCCGTCGATCATAACGTTGGCAGAATTTCGGTAACTGTGCGAGTGTGGGAGATATGGTGTTGGAAAGTGGCCGATCAAGGATATTTTCGTATTTCGACCAAAGATATGTGTGTCCGTATATTTTACTTTGCTGCCTGAACTACATAGCGCAGATGACTGGCGTTTGTGTGTGGTAATAGCATCGAGTCTCCCATCGTGCACTATGGTGGTTAGATGTCGGTAGCTGTCAATGCAAATTCTTTAAAAACACGAACGAAGCTAGTATTATCTACAAATAAGTTCCATACAATTATTCTCCGCATTTCTGAGATCGATGATGAAGGGACAACTTTAGGTTAGCATTAAATATAGGTGAAACTTGACATTGTAAAGGAAAGACTGCAAGAATGTATTTGGCATTATAAAAGTAGCAGGGTAATAAATTGACAGCAGTGGAACACGCTGCGGATAGAAGACACGCTATATCGCTCGATAAGACTACAATTTCCTGGCAGGAGGAAAAATGACTGGCCCAAAGAATACAAATCTTTACAAAGTCGCTAATTGCCCCCAAAATTATAATGGCGGTATTTTTTTTTTTATGCTATCCTGTGATCACTACAGCATGTTTTCCTGGTTTTAAATTTACTTCCGAAGTAATAGTTTCCCACTAACTTTTTCTATTACATCTGTTTGGTTTCTAATATGTTATTATAACTGCTTCTGCATTTAAAAATCTGTGTTTATATCTAATATATATATATATATAAAAATAGACGTGTTTTTTCCTATATTTCACTTTTCAGCCACCACTACCTAGCACAGATCACTGATGTTTGTGGGTGGAAGTAGCATGGAGTTTCCTGTCGTGCACAACGTTGGCCGAATGCCGATAGCTGTGGGAATGTGGGAGATATAATGATTAAAGTTGGTCAGTGCAGGGCGTTTTCATATTTCGACCGAAAATTCGTATCTCCGTATACTTCACCATCCTGCCACAACTACATAACATAGACCTTTGGTGTTTGTGTGTGGTAGTAGAATCGTCTTTCCTGTCGTGCACTATGGTTGTTAGATGTCGGTAGCTATGGGGGTATGGGAGATATGGGGGTTGAAAGTGGTCGACCTGTGGCAATTTCATACTTCTGCCAAAGACAAAAGTGTCATGGTGTATCACTTTTCAGCGAAAACTATAGATCACAGATAACTGGCGTTTATGTGTAGTAGTAGCACAGAGTCACCTTTCGATCACAACAGCGGCCGAATTTCAGACACTGTGGTTGTGTGGTAGATATGGTGGTTGTAAGTGGCCGAACAAGGATATTTTCGTATTTCGACTGTCTCCGCATATGTCACTTTTCTGCCACAACTACATAGCATAGAGCATTGGTGTTTGTGTTTGGTAGTAGAATCGTATCTCATGTAGTGCACTATGGTTGTTAGATGTCTGTAGCTATGGGGGTGTGGGAGATATGGGGGTTGAAAGTGGTTGTCCTGTGGCAATTTCATATTTCTGCCAAAGACAAAAGTGTCATGGTGTATCACTTTTCAGCGAAAACTATCGGTCACAGATCTCTGGCGTTTGTGTGTGGTAGTAACACAGAGTCACCTTTCGATCACAACAGCGGCCGAATTTCAGACACTGTGGTTGTGTGGGAGAAATGGTGGTTGTAAGTGGCCGAACAAGGATATTTTCGTATTTCGATGAAAGCCATGTGTCTCCGCAGATTTCACTTTTCTGCCACGACTACATAGCATAGAGCATTGGTGTTTATGTGTGGTAGTAGAATCGTGTCTGTTGTCGTGCACTATGGTTGTTAGATGTCTGTAGCTATGGGGGTGTGGAAGATATGGGGGATGAAAATGGTCAACCTACGGCAATTTCATATTTCTGCCAAAGACGCATGTGTCACGGTGTATCACTTTTAAGTGAAAACTATCAATCGCAGATCACTGGCGTTTGTGTGTGGTAGTAACACAGAGTTTCCCATCGATCACAACGTTGGCCGAAATTCGGTAACTGTGGGAGTGTGTTAGATATGTTGTTTGAAAAGACTTGTGTGTATCCGTAAATTTTACTTTGCTGCCGGAACTACATAGCGCAGAAGACTGGTATTTGTGTGTGGTAATAGTATCGAGTCTCCCATCGTGCACTATGGTGGTTAGATGTCTATAGCTGTCAATATAAATTCTTTACAATCACGAACTAAGTTGTGGGTACCAGCTAGTATGTATATAAATATTTAACCCAATAGTTTGCTCATGTCATTCAGAGTTCTCTGTAGGGTGTACCATATCAGAAAATTGTCTCAACGTGCGTATGGTTAGCCGTGCTATAAGAATGTCACATATTCTTTAGTATTATTTCTGCTCTTATGAATAAACTACATTTATTTTTTCTCGAATTGGTGAGGCAGCTACCAAGCCAGTTGTTGGAGTATGGTTGTGATGTTATACAGCGCCAATAATCGGAATATCAGCATTAGAAATTCCTCGCGATCGATGCCCCAATTCCACATTTCGCCGAGAGCTCTCACCTACGTTACTCAGGGTGTGGTCTGGCAACTATTTCCTACGGATAAACTTTAAGTTAGTTTCTGTCTCTTTTCTTAGCAATCATTAGCTTCAGAACAGTTTGCAACAAATTATTTAGTTTTAAATATCGTCTTTGATATTGTCAAAACCTGTAAAAATCTGTGTGTGTTTCAAGATTTGTATCAAGTTTGTGTGTCTACTAACAAACAAAAAAAGTCAAAAGAGATGAAGTGTGTTTGCAGCTATGTGTATATGGTTTTGTGTGAGTGCTGTAGTGTCTTCACGCGCGAGTGAGGAGGTGGGTATCGGAAATTTGGATATTCTAATTATAGTGAGGAATAATTTTACAAGTGACCAACCAGAAATTACATTTATTCCTGTCGTTGTCATCCTCTGTGAAGTATATGATGTTCCCGTTTATCATACCTAGTGCAGTACAAATAAATTTGAACGTATGCAGTGAAAATGATTTACAATATCTCGAGCTAAGTTGTTCCTTCGTAACTGTTCATGATGAATTTTATTGAAGTATATAGGAGTCTATATTCTCTCTGGCATGTGTTTCAGCTACATATGGTAGCATCCAAAATTTAATAAAACAGCAGACGTAATTTACAAAATAGTACATGACGACGAGGTGAACTGTGAAAATCAGATGTGAAAAGATATGAATATTTGTTATATGCTTTTCAGTTGCCAAACATATTCGTAAAATCTGTAGTATACAGAGGTCAAAATAGTGATTTTGGCTCCGACACTTCCTGTATAAGAAATTTCAGAGAGGTATCAGATCTGAATGTTGAAATGTGACTTTTTTTTTTTTTTTTTTGCTTTAATGAATATCCCATTGCTTTCTTGCAGTTATTAGCCAGACCTCTACAGTATTTAATAGCAGTGATTTTTTCATGGTGATTACAGCAATATCTTGTGTTTATAGACTGTAAAAATAATAGGATAATCAGCAACATTTTCCCTACAGTTCGACCCAAAAACCGTTAGCTAATTTAAAAACATTAACTCGAAACAGTTTGTTATCTTTTTTTACCGTCTTATTACCGGAGAATGTAATGAGTTCACTAATTCGGTACTTTACAATACTATAACAACCGTTCATTAATCTGAGAATAAAGGTCGGGCCACACTAGACCGCACCGCACCGGGCCCGCACCGCACCGTACCGTCACTTTTCTTATTGTTGTCGCTTACTCGATTGAAGTGAGTTCAGACGACACTCGGCTGTGTGTTGGCCGGGATAAATTTGGTTTATATTTTGACGGTGCGGGCCAGTGTCGGTCTGCTGCCGGGCTAGTCGATATGGAGAACTGTATAGAAAGAGTTCGTAAATTTCCGGTCTTTACGACTAAATATTGTTTTAACGTTACTGATTGCTTTAGAAGTGTGTCCTGAGTCTAGCTGTTGCGCTCATAGCGAGCACTTCCGTGTTCCGGAGCTTAGTCAGTCTCGTAAACAGTCAAGTGAACTTACAGTCCGTCAGTGAAGTGAAATGTGTATAAAATTTGAATTGCCTGAAGATATACTAAACTAGGCTTCAATTCTTAGCATCTACTGAAAGCCTGGGCCGTGCCCTAAAGGCCGCCACACACGTGCGGGAAACCCAAGGGATTTGGACGCAATGGTCACGGCCTTGCGGGATCCCGCACGTGTGTGGGCACTTGCTTGAGGCCGTGGCCGCACCCCAGTGCGGCCAAATCCCCACCGAAAAACAATTCTTACTTCCTCGAAGGCCGGGAGGGAGGGTGGGAATCTCAGCGTGTGTCTCCTGCGGTCAGTCGGCCTTCGAGGATTTCTTGCGAGTGCCTGCATGTGTTGCGATTTTGTTTCTCTGTTTTGTTTCTAATGTTCCGTTTCGTGATGTTCCGTGTTTATAAATATGTATGATAGTGAGCCCTGTCTATAGGAATTGAAGTACCAGGAATACAACGACACAAACAAACGAGAAGCTACCTACGCCAAGCTGGCATAAATATTGAAGGAGAATGAACCAAATGCAAAAAAATAAAAAGAATCAATATTAAAAAAAAAAACAGCAACATTAAACCATCAGGAAATGAATCTTTGCGAAGTGATTTGCTGAAGAACATTAAAAAAAAAACCGTGCTGCAAGAAGATCACTTTGACGTTGTTAGCAAAACCGTTGCCATAAAATTACGTGGCCTTCCGACCAATCAAATGCTAATAGCAGAAAAAATAATTAATGACACCCTGTTTCAAATCGAAATGGGCTGTTTAGGAATGTCTTACAGTGAGCAATGGTTACCTACTTCTGGCCTGTACTATTCTGCAGGCAGCAGTTCTGGATATTTTTTTATCCAGGAACCTCATCGAATAGTCTCAGCCCACAACCTTTTCAAGCAACACCAGCAGGATCATTATAAACCACCAGCAGATTTTGATAAATTACCTCAAAACAACGACACAGCAGCAATTGTTCTATCAAATTATAATGCAAATGATGTTATGTGATTTGAATTTGAGTTTACATCACATGATCAACTATATTAATTACAACATGATTTTAAACTAATATTATTTTAATTTAGTTTTTATGTCATTTAAACTTAATTTTATGTTGTTGATGTATTTACGAATGGGAATAAATCAATTACAGTCCGGTTATCCGAGTTCCGATTATTCGAGCCACCTGGTTAACCGAGGCAAATTTTTGAAATATGATAGGAAGCTTTTATGAAGATATGGAACTACAGAAAAAGGCTGCTTCAAGTTTTACTAGGCAGCTTCGAGAGAGGTAGCAAGCACTGTGACAGATTCAATAAAGAAAATCGTAACAGCAGCCAATGCGTGAACATCATCGGATGCTGCCATCGTGAAGCCAACTCTGAGACTGAGAAACCCTTGAGGATTTTAACCCCCCGTGTGTGTGCAGCGCCACTTCGATGAAATCCCTGCGGTCCGTTTCCCCTGCGGCCCGGCCTCCACGTGTGTGGCTACCTTAACATGGAAGAGCCCCCAGACACGGGGCAAATAATCAACGCGGCACTGCAGCCGTGTTATTTTCCATAAACAGCCACTTCAGCCCCACCGATGATGCACTTCCAACAAGGTATCCAGCCACAGCCATCTCATTTTCATCCGCTCAACTACCTAGGTAACGACGCTGCTTCTGCAAGCTGCACCTCGATCGCAGTGTTCAACAATGTAAATTCGGAAGAAAGAACTGTTAAACGGTCACGCATAGAGGGAAACCCTACTGAGCTACCGAACAAGGAAATGTCCACTGAAACATTAAACAATCCAGTGAGTGTGTCCCAGGAGTTAGCTTCCATGTCTTCAGCGGTGTTCTACTCAATTACTTCAGTCGCAGAATTAGATCATCAATATGATAGCCGTGATCCAACCCAAAAAACATTAAACGAGGGTACGGGCATGGATATCACAAGCGTTCCCGCGGATCGTGAAGGAGTTCAAAGTATATTATCGATCAATCGGAACCCTAATAACCAAAATAGTATACCCCAGGTGCCAAGCCCCAACTTAAATTCCAATAAAGACAGAAGTAAGAATAACCGATACAGCCGCACAGATACGGGTCCATACTTCGTCTTTGTAAAATGTGTGGATAAAAATACTGGTAGACTTCACCCCATGTCAATAGGGAAACTTCTTTATACACGTAGCCCAGCACATAAGCATGACATCATCAATATCATAGCGGCCGGGAGGAATAGGTTAAAAATTGAAACCAATTCAGCAGCCTCTACTAACTTGTTGGTTCAATCTACAGTTTTCAAGGACCGAAACCTAGAAGCATTCATTCCAAATTTTTTGGTAAACAAACAAGGTATTATCAGGGACGTAGACACCTCCATGTTGTTACGTGACGCGCTGTCGCCACGTTCCAATGTGCATTTTTTATTGTATAAATACACTCCTGGAAATTGAAATAAGAACACCGTGAATTCATTGTCCCAGGAATGGGAAACTTTATATACACATTCCTGGGGTCAGATACAACACATGATCACACAGACAGAACCATAGGCACATAGACACAGGCAACAGAGCATGCACAATGTCGGCACTAGTACCGTGTATATCCTTCTTTCGCAGCAATGCAGGCTGCAATTCTCCCATGGAGACGATCGTAGAGGTGCTGGATGTAGTCCTGTGGAACGGCATGCCAAGCCATTTCCACCTGGCGCCTCAGCTGGACCAGCGTTCGTGCTGGACGTGCAGACCGCATGAGACGACGTTTCATCCAGTCCCAAACATGCTCAATGGGGGATAGATCCGGAGATCTCGCTGGCCAGGGTAGTTGACTTACACCTTCTAGAGCACGTTGGGTGGCACGGGATACATGTGGACGTGCATTGTCCTGTTGGAACAGCTTGTTCCCTTGCCGGTCTAGGAATGGTAGAACGATGGATTCGATGACGGTTTGAATGTACCGTGCACTGTTCAGTGTCCCCTCGACGATCACCATAGGTGTACGGCCAGTGTAGGTGATCGCTCCCCACACCATGATGCCGGGTGTTGGCCCTGTGTGCCTCGGTCGTATACAGTCCTGATTGTGGCGCTCACCTGGACGGCGCCAAACACGCATACGACCGTCATTGGCACCAAGGCAGAAGCGACTCTCGTCACTGAAGACGACACGTCTCCATTCGTCCCTCCATACACGCCTGTCGCGACACCACTGGAGGCGGGCTGCACGATGTTGGGGCGTGAGCGGAAGACGACCTAACGGTGTGAGGGACCGTAGCCCAGCTTCATGGAGACGGTTGCGAATGGTCCTCTCTGATACCCCAGGAGCAACAGTGTCCCTAACTTGCCGGGAAGTGGCGGTGCGGTCCCCTACGGCACTGCGTAGGATGCGACGGTCTTGGCGTGTGTCCGTGCGTCGCTGCTGTCCGGACCCAGGTCGACGGGCACGTGCACCTTCTGCCGACCACTGGTGACAACATCGATGTACTGTGGAGACCTCGTGTCCCACATGTTGAGCAATTCGGCGGTACGTCCACCCGGCCTCCCGCATGCCCACTATACGCCCTCGCTCAAAGTCCGTCAACTGCACATACGGTTCACGTACACGCTGTCGCGGCATGCTTCCAGTGTTAAAGACTGAGATGGAGCTCCATATGCCACGGCAAACTGGCTGACACTGACGGTGGCAGTGCCCAACCGATGCGCAGCTAGCGCCCTTCGACGGCCAACACTGCTGTTCCTGTGTGTCCGCTGTGCCGTGCGTTTGATCATTGCTTGTACAGCCCTCTCGTAGTGTCCGGAGCAAGTATGGTGGGTCTTACACATCGGCGTCAATGTGTTCTTATTTCAATTTCCAGGAGTGTAATAATATAAGAGAAATTTACATAAATCTTGGGCGACTACCTAAATAGATTTTTGTTGTAATTTCCTAAAGTACGCCATATTACAAGTGAGGACTGTAATGCAATGGTGAACATTCAGTGTATCTTGTTAAAGCGAATATTGAAGAATTATTGAGCCATGTAGGCTTGAAGCTAATCGTGCTCTTCCCGAACCATGGCGACAGGAAGTCGCGGATTTAGGGTTTTGCGAGACGACACACTCTGCTACCTGGGGGTGGGCGGTCAACAAGGTCACTCACCTGGCGGGAAATGCCTGCCGCCCGAACACAGAATCGTCCCCGAACGCAGCCGAATATGTCCGACCTCTGTTAGTTACGAGGGGCAAATGAGATATCAGGGATATCACGTGACATTAGGTGCCAACCTGAAGATCCAATCCAAATGAGCATATAACTTAAAATCCTGGGAATTTTCTGTTGAATGTGATCTTCGAGACTACAAGGGGGTGGAGCCAGAAGTTTTCCTCGTGGACCGAAGAGCGAGGAGCTGGACATTCTATATTCGATTCTACGCGAGTCTTGTCTGAGGTTGACTTGGAAGGTTGGCTTCTCTCGCCATCTGCTGCAGTTCGCCTCCTGGTGTCGTAAAAACTCTGACGCTACCGGCTTGATGGAGTGGCTTCCTGACGGCGACACTGCCAGTAATGCGATGATGCGCATTAACAGACAGGACGTGTCTGTAGCCGTCGTGTGAGATAATCTCACATTCCGTGGGTCATCTCCGATCACCGCAGACATCAGACGCAGAACTACAATGGTAACTTATTACGACCAACCCATTTGATTGTGCATTCCGTGAAACTGAATCCTTAAGCGACTTTGAGAGGATAGATCCATGTTCTAACTTTATAACTGAGAAAACCCCTAGCTATCGGCATAATTTGCCAGAACTAGTTATTTTCGAATGATATATTGTTCATTCGTGGCGCCCATGATTTTCTTTTAACTGTAAAGTCACAGTATTATGATACCTTTGTCTGAGGTCTTCATAACTTTTATTTTTCATTGTTTCCAATTGTCATTATTTCTTGCATTTTAATTCTGTGATGGATTTAAAAGTAAATATACAATTGTTTGCTTGCTAATGACGGCTAATTGTACCTCTGAGCGTTGCTTTTATGATTTTACCAATTTATGTTAATGTTAACGGTAAATTCGCTCAGACTTGTAATCGCCAATGATAAGAAAATAAATGTCATATTGTGACAATTTTCTTAAATTCCAACTAACATCGAGATTCTTGCAAAATTAATTAATTTTCACTCTTTCATAAAAATTAACATTGAAAATCCCCTTTTATTAATCATAAAGGTATGAGAGATAATTGTAACGTAGTTTGCCCACTAAGGCCCCCACTACACTGTCAGAAGAAGAAATCCTACAGGCGATAGAAAGCCCCTATCCAGTTATCGCATTTAAACCAAGAAGAACTCATACCAAAATAATGATAGGAGAATACCGATACAAATATGCATGATCACCTTCAGATCACAATCCCTTCCAGACCACATAGCAAACTTTGGAGCACGTTGCCCAGTCGAACCTCATGTCCCACAAATCCTCGTCTGTGATAATTGTTTACATTTTGGCCATCGTATAACTCAATGCCGCAGCTCTCCCCGTTGCAAAAAGTGCGGAGGCCCACATACTATGGAGACGTGTGCCAGCACAGCTGAACCACAATGTGTGCATTGTCACGGTCCTCATTTATTCATTGACAGAATATATCCCGTAATTGTTCAACAACAAAAAGCACGTGAGGCAGCGGCCCATAATAAAGCCTCTCCCACGCCGAACTGGTATCCCACCCTTCGTCATACATATTCGCAGGCAGCCAGCGCCGCTCCGCTGTATTACGACGAAAAGCAATTCCCCCCGCTCTCTCCAATAGCAGTGCAGCCACCCAGTTTAGCCTCAACAAATGCAATCCAAAACTGTCCTATAATCCCTATCCAACAAAATCAAGAGTCACGTCACCAAAGTAAAGCGCTCTCTCCAAACCAACCGATATATACTACTACTATCGTAGGCCGCAACAAGCAAAGGCCAGCAACCCCAAAAGCACAAAAGTCCCATTACCCTCCTGTTTATCAAAGAATGTATGTACCCCATCATATACCAATAACACCTATCACAGAATCCCTACCTCCCTCAACCCAAGGATAAGGAAAAGTCCCCCTCACCCGAACAAGTAGCACTCATAGAGAAGATATTGCAAATGATTCTGAAGATGATTCAAGAATGTCAAGCAGCTCCATCTGATACTTCCCAACTCGACCCACTTCGTCACCCTCTTACCAACCTAGTAGGAACCAATTAAAGAATCGAATACTCTCTCTAAAACTAGTTAATTGTAAGGATTCTACTGATTGTAATGTCGGAAAAAACAACTATAAGGAACTAACAATAATGTATATTTCACTGTATCATTTGTAATTATGTCTGAGCAATTGTATTTAAACATAATGTGTCAAACCCTTTTAGGGGATAAACAAAAATGTTCCTTTCTGATTAATCAGTTTACCTTGTTCTATCCTTAATATTTTACTAATCATGTCAAGTCTTGCTCTCTTACCTATATGTAAAATATTTATATATGTATGTACGTACAACTGGATGATGGTTGTATAGTGCTTAGGCGCTTAAGGCCAAATAAAAATTAATAATAATAAAAGTATGTCCTTTTTTTCAGCCTCACTTCAGGTTCATCAGATATTAGTAAAATGTAGGTAGAGTCCTTGCATGTTCGCATTAGCAAATCAAATCTTTGCCAGTGGTGAAAGTCGATTTTAAGGCCTGTAAAAATTGCATCCGAGATCCGGATTTTGAACCGGGGACCTTCCGTAACCGAATCACTCACCGCAAGCATCTGAATCTTGAAGTACTTGAAAATATGTATTCAATAAAATAAATGTACATTTGTGTTTTGGGATAGTAAAATAAATTACATAGAATAAAAGTACATTTATTTTATAATGTTTGAATAATAATTTTTGATTACATCCAGATTTGTCTTCTGACGTTACGGCGTACGATTGGGGAACTGAAAGTCCCTGGTTCAATTCCCTGTCTCAGCTGTAATTTTTATGGGTCTTAAAACTGACCTCTGGCAAAAGATGCTAGGACGCTCCGTTGTTCGAATTTCTCGTTAATCTGTTGGTCTCCTTTACAAATTAAGTGAGAACAATAGAGGTGTACTGCGCGGCCGATAAGTAACTCTGTGACTGGAATTTTTAGATCAAATGAAATTATTATTTTACAGAATCTTTGCGGTCTGCATTTAAATAAAAATGTATAATAATCTTATTCTTTTTTGTTAAAAAAAATATATATATATATTGAGTGAATTGAAAGGAACCTCAACCAAAACAAATACGTTGAATGTGAAGTGACGCTTGAAATTTAATCGTGACTATGTAGAGATACACGAGAATCTTTCAATCCAGTGTGACGATCATTTGTTAAAACAGCTTTGGAATACTATTTTTGTGCATAAGAGATCAAACAATTAGGAGATAACAGTAGTCAAACAAAAAAAGTATTTTAACATACTTTATTACTTCGTAGATTATAAAGTACAGTACTCTATAATAAAGCACGGGTGGTAGCCGCAGCTACGATACCCAAATCACTTTTAAGGTAATTTTTTAACATGAATCCCGTGAAACAGCCAAGTGTATACGTTAAAGGAGACTGAAGACCGAGTAGGAACCCGTCCGTCACACAGCCGTGCTACGGACCAGTGTGGACGCGAGGGGGGCGCGCCGACATACGGCCGAGTGTTGGCGCGGTGTCGGCACGGGCTCGGCTCGGTCTAGTGTGGCGCGACCTTAAAATGTTCTAAGATATAATGCAATTTAAAAATCTAAGAACAAAATGATTAATTTAATTTTTAAATATGTTCTTTTGGAAATGGTACATACTAATAAATGACTGGTTATATTTTGTTAATGATAACTAATACATTATAAACCAATTTTTTAATCTTTAGATATGCGTACATTACATGCAGTTTGTCAAGAAATTAAATTTGTTAAGTGCATCCTTGATCCTTATTTTTCCTATAACTTCTAGGCTATGCGTCTATTTCGCTGCCTAAAACTTTTAATTATAGTCATGTGGGCTTAATGCAATTTTATAAACTTCAGTATTTCATGTTATTACCTTTATTTTCCTTTTTATTAAATAAATAATTTTTATAATCAGATTCAATAATTTCTTCAGCATTTGATCCTACTTAGGTTTATGCTTTCAAACCAACAAACTTGTCCAAGAACTCCATTATATATTAATTTTTGTTGCTTGATCGTTATATGATTGTAAACATTCCTATTTATAAACTAAAAAATTTGTAGAGCTGCTTGGTGGCTCCTTGGTTAAGGCGTCTGTCAGAGATCGAAAGGTCACCAATCCGAATCGCTTTCTCAGGCCTTAACCTGACCTTTACAGCTGTCATACCTTGTTATGTTAAACGAGACGTATGCCAGAATGCTTCCTTGGTATGGATTCTACTTTATAACAACCCTAGTTGTAACACGGATGTTGTAACATGAATTCCAGCCAAAGGAAGGCATAACATGGTCCTAGTTGGCTTAAACGTAGGCCTACATACATACAAACTACTACAGTAATTTGGAAGCCTTCTAATGAGAAATTGTTTTATTTTATGGAGATAATGTTGAAAGTTCATGTATTTCTATTTATTCGTTCTGGTAGCTCAGTGCCTAAGCGCTTGCTTTCAAAACGTTCGCTGCTCCTGCCCCGGGATGAATCCCGGCAGGCGCAGGAATTTTGAGAGTTGTGTTTAATCATATGAGCTATGCCAGGACGCTCCGTGGTTCGGATTCCACGTTAAACTGTAGGTCCCAGAGGAAAGGAACTGGTCGTCCTACCTCTGACACAATGGCTTAGTATGCCTCCTTCGGGAGGATCCAACCAACCTTCCGGTTGTAGACTAAGTTAAGTTTTTTAATTTAAATTTTAAAATACATTTTTGACCTAAATATTCATTCATATTAAAAATATATTGTTCAGTTGAAATTTCAATACGAGGGTCGTACCGAAAGTCATGAGCAACTCATCGTAAACCTCGAAAATTTGAACAATGTAACTAAATGACAGCAGAGTCGTAATTCACAGTCTGTACACGACGTGTTCTCAGATTATGACATTGTTTGCTGCTGCCACGTGACCACAGGCAATATTTTAAAAAATGGCGGTCAACAATGTTTCGTTTCGACAGCGTGTTGTCATTTAATTCCTTGTTAAAGTGGAAAAATCAGCTGCTCAAATTCAGGCCCGCCGTTAGCTGTTAGAGCGCCCGCGTGCAATACCGATTATGCCGCCCCCTGTCTAACTAAAGCCAACGGTGGATCTCGAAAATTTTTGAACCCGGTCAAAAAACTGTGAGATTGCCGCCCCTTTGAGCATTTTTTGTGCCGCCCCCATTGTTGCCATCCCGAGTGTCGCCGGCCGCCCAAAGCAGCTGTTGAGGAAAAAAAAAAAAAGTCACCCGCTACATAATACGCTGCAAATTTCGTCGCGGCGACAATGGAGTGGTAACTATCGCGGGGCGGTGACTGTCAATCACTCGTTTTGCCGCCCCCCTCGATGTGCCGCCCGCGTGCAGTGCACGCCTTGCACGCCCGCTTACGGCGGCCCTGGTCAAATTCACTTCAGACTTCAACGTGCCTATGGAGAGGTCTGTATGTGCGCCAGCAGTGTTGAACACGAGTATCACTCATAGCGGGCGCCCTCGAACTGCCTACACGGAATGCTACGAGGAAAGAATTGATGCGAAAGAAGACACACGTATCATTGTGAATGACATCGCTGCAAAACTTGCTGTAGGACATAGTGCAGTGCAGGAAATAATTCAAATTATAGGTTATCGAAAGGTTTGGAAAGATCATTCTTCAGCAGGATAGTGCGCATCCGCATACTGCTCAAGCCACTATGGAGGATATCAAGACATTTGGGTGGGAAACTCTTCCACGTCCTCCCTACTGTACTTACTTGGCACCCTCCGACAACCATCTTTTCAGTTCTGTTCGGGAAGTGATGTGAGGCCAACGCTATGAGACGCAGGAAGCAGTGCGTCAGTGTCTGCGGTCTGCTTGAACGGTGTTCTGTCGTAAGGGTATTTTCAGACTTGTAGAATGATGGAAAAATGTGTGCAAAAAATTGAAAAGGGAAAGAAACGTCCGTATATTAAGATGATGTTCTTGGTTTGACTTAAAAATTAAGATTGTTAAAATATGTTGCTCACGACTTTCAGTATGACCTTCGTATCTAAATAATTTAAAGATTATGTATATACGGTAAATAATCCAGATACTATACGATACCGAGATGTTTCTAAATCAGAAGTCTTAAGACAAGTACTTTTTTGTAAAATATAGCAACGCAACACTTTATATCTGTATGTGTATTTTAATATAAGCACTGCTGTTTACTGAGATTATTTACGTGACCTTCTCCGAAGCTTTTTCCGTGGTCTTCATTCATTATTGAGAGTACTGAGTAATATCAGTTTTCAAAATCTTATATCTTTAAACGAGCAATTCTTGTATATATATATATATATATTTCGGATCTCGGAAACGGCTATGACGATTTGGATGAAATTTGATATTTAGATAATGTTTTGACTTTTAAGATTACCTAAATAGTTGTCTTCCCTACAAAAAAGCGAGTTTCCAAAATACGGACAATTTTTTCACTTGATATCTCGAAAACGGCACTAGCGCTATCTCGTAGATAATTCAGGTACCAGAAAGCCTAAAAATAGATTATCTCTGATTTCAAAGAATATTTAAACGAATAGTTCTTGTATACTGGCTGACGCGTGGAAATAGCGTGTATAATATTCAAACTTCTTTGGGAAATAGTACCATTGCAAGTTTAATTGTAAAACATTTAAAAAGGAATATAATTAAAAACTTATCATTGGTTTTGTCAGAGGTGATAAACTTCTTTGAAAATAATATTACCGGTACCAGTTATAAAGTAATCATCGTTTACTTTTTGATCGTAAGAAGTGGTTGTTAGTTTGTCATTAAATACTACCACGCGAGGTATGAGCATAGTTTTATCGGAGTGAATGAATTTAGCACTGATGATGTTTGATCACAATCTGATGACGAATTCTTATAGAACGCGACGAAATATATCGAAAATAAAGAATAAATGTTCTTGATATCTCGCTTCGTTTACGAGATATAGCATGTCAAAAATCAATAATAGGTATAGTTCCTTGTGCTTTTGGCGACGTTTCTTCTGGTCCATGTTGTATTTCAACCTAACAACAACCATTAGGAACAAAATAAAACATTGAAAGTACATTTCCATCATATAGACATAGTGCTTTTGGTGGATTCTTTTTTCTGGTTCAGACCGGATCTAATCCTAACCTCTTCACTTGAGGTATCAGAAAAATAAATTCTTTATTTTCGATTTGTCTCGAGGAGTTTCATACGAATTCATCATCAAACTTGGCTGTGGCGAAATTTATCTTCTGGTCCAGGTCACATTTCAACCAACCACGTCAATTTTGCGATATGATATCTCGAGAACTAAGCGAGATATATACATAAAAAGAATATTTTGTACTTTCAATTTTTCTCGTCGAGTTACATAAGAATCCATCATCAAGGGTTTTCGTAGAATGCCCTGAATTAACACAAATCTCGCATCATTAATTAATCCCTGACTGGCATTAAGATTTCTGTTTAACATAATAATAGCACTTTTCTTTGAAAGCAATTTATGAGGCGGTCTCGCAAATGGATCTAGCGATTTGGATGAAATTTCATACGTAAATAACGTTTTGCTTTTCAAGTTTTTAACACGATTAAAAAAAAGAGGAATTTTTGTATTTGGTTTCTCGAAAACGGCTCTAACCTCATTACGTAGAAGGTTCAGGTACCAGTAAGCCTACTGATGTTAGTTAAGCTTCTATTTGGCTAAATGTGCACCTCAAAACGCCTAGGAAGCCTTCAAGCCTTTTACTTTAATCAAACTTTACTCGAAATCTTGGATATTGAACAGAAATTGAAAGATACCGAGCGAAGATCGGTCACCCAGGTACTACCAAGTTAAGACGTAAGTGTCATAAATTGATGATCAATTAGATATCCGTATTTTTTTTTAGGATTTTGCATAATTATAAATTGAATATCAAAGCGATACTATCCAATTTCACAAAAACGAAAGACAAATGAAATATAGATTCATAACTAAAATGGGTGCACTAGAATTTTATAAACACATAAGTAGCTTTGAGCGTTTAGTTGTTTAATAGCCGAATCCAGAAACAGTACAAGTAATTTTGTGAATATAAAATAAACTAAAATTATTAGGTGACACATCATTTAAGCATTATTTTCTTACTGCAATTATAGCATTGTTTCGAGTATGAAACATAATAAAGGAAGGAATAAAAATTCTGAATCAAATTCTCCATGTAGAAAAATGAAGGTGTAAAGTTATTTTTGCACTGTCGCAGTTACGTCGAGGAAAGTTGAAATTAAAGAGGTATATACGTTACCAGATCTAAACTTTTTTTTGCTTTACATTTTCTAGCCATTTCTAGAAAAACTGTTGACCACAAAGCTATTGTACCACTGTTTGCGAATAAACAGACTTGTTTGTTAAATTGTCGTATCACTAAGAATATGGAGTTGTAATTCTCTCGAAACTTTATCCTTTCCACCAGACTTTCCCTAGTCATGGAAGTTCATTTTCATCAGTTATATCAGAGCCATGACAACAATTCATCAATGAATCCCGGACCACAGAAATGCTTAGATGTCTAAATTTATTAAGATCACATCAGTCACAGGATTTTACCTCAATCTGTTTAATTTTAGCGTGAAGGGAATTTACTCTAATTGTATAATGAAAACACAGCCAAACCTGTTGCAAATATTCAATGGATTTATTGACCGGTTTCGACCCGCCTTAAGGGGGTCTTCTTCAGAAACTAGTTAAAATATATTACATAAATCTAAAACACTTTTCAATAAAATAGTACACTTTGTACTAAAGTCACACATTAAAATTTATTATCTGGCTAACCATCCGGCAGCCAGCGTGCATCACAGAGCCAACGTCTAATCTGGGCCCCCAGATTAGGCGTTGGCTCTGTGATGTACGCTGGCTGCCGGATGGTTAGCCAGATAATAAATTTTAATGTGTGACTTTAGTACGAAAGTGTACTATTTTATTGAAAAGTGTTTTAGATTTATGTAATATATTTTAACTAGTTTCTGAAGAAGACCCCCTTAAGGCGGGTCGAAACCGGTCAATAAATCCATTGAATATTTGCAACAGGTTTGGCTGTGTTTTCATTATACAATTGAAGAAATACCGTTGCTGTTGATGCTGCCATGTTCAAGATTTACTCTAATGTATAAAACAAAATATTATCAAATCATTGGTGAAAATGAAAAATGACTATATTGCCTCGAACGGAGTAAGCTATTAATAAATTTCTTGGAGTTGATCCAGGCCTGAAATAACATAAATGCCGGTTTTGATGTCGATCGAGTGTTTTCTGGTGTTAATTTCCTGCACTGTTGCTTATGAACGGAGTGAACACTCGATGCCTTCGTTAATAGAATAATGTATGTTGGCCACCTGCTTCGTTGAAACAGTATCTGTGAAGTAAATTGCCTAAAACCCTATATTAAAAGTGTTTCGAACACATTGAAGAAGATGTGAATGGAGTGCTACTGTCGCATCCGAAGTACATGTTGGCTTTATATTTGAGACAATAAGAAAAACATAGTTGCATTATGGTATCTTTTACGTTGGGACAGCACTAGCCGGAATTCAGGTGTCATGTACGTTGATTATTTCCTCTCCCAGTAGGGCTACTAATAGCATTTTTGGAAGAATTGAAGATATCGAATAAAAACGCAGATGATATCTAATATGGTAATAATTTCGCTTAAGAAATGTTTCAGGGCGTACGCGAGTAATATGAACTGCCTCACATCTGAAAGTTCTCTAAATAAAGAAGATTTCAGAAGTAAGAAGTTTTAGAGAATTAATCTAAAGGCCCGTTCACACTAGTGGGCAGCTCATGTCAGCTCAACTCAGGTCAGCTCAGCTCACGATCGAGGATAGCATTCACACTAGCGGTCAAGTCAGATCAAGTCGTAGTTTAACTACCGCCCTTTTTTAAAAATATTCCTTATTTGGGTGCTACCTCTCGTAAAGAAGCTTTCCATAAAAGAAATAAATTCACAACATTATTTAATTCGGAAGCAGAATCTGTACCATGGCAGTAAGAAAACATGTTATATTATCTGAGTTTTGTCAACTTTATAATAATCAGAAATTAAATACTGTTAAAAGTTACCTTTAGTTGTTATTATTTTTTATTGCTTATGAGAAAAAATTTTAAGAAATAAATAAAGAATTTCACATGAAAAAATTATTGTGTTATTGTTTTAAATTTACATACTTTATAATTTGTTTTTACTTACCTTGTATGAGTTCTTTTCCGATCTCTATCCACAGCGAGGTTGTGTGCGTAGAATCGCAATACTTTTTACCACTATCATATAACCGCAAACATGCTCAATTAAACGTTCGTCGTCCATTTTGATCTGATCTGACCTGACCGTTGCACATTCACACTAGCGGTCAGCTCAGCTCAGCTCAGGTGTTAACCGTTGTTGATCGGTGGCAGTGCGATCTTCAGTTTGACCTGCCTTGCCCTGACCTGAGCGGACCGCGTAGTGTGAATGCTCCCATTGGATTACGTGTATAGCGATTTTTGACCTGAGCTGAGCTGACCGCTAGCGTATGACGTCTGGCTGTCGTCGACTGCGTTGTTGCGGACATCACGTCACTGCATCTGACGCTGCGCGCTAACTGATTGGTATCGACATTTCTGACTCGGCAATAACCGTCAGAGTAGCTTCATGCTTGCGGCTGCACATAACAAATGGTCCACATGACACAGAAAGTTTATTAGCTGAAAAATGAGCGCAGTTAAATTATCTCACTTGCGTAAAATCTACCAGACTACACAGCAACGTTATTGTTTGACTCTAGATGTGTCAGTCACCAATAAATTTCTTGCTTTGACTGTTGACGTCAGAAAGATGCCTAGTCTCTAAAAGTATGTCGAAATCTGAAACAATAAACTAGAAATCATGTTGTGCTAAAACATTTAAAAAAAAAAAAAGGCTCATAACAATTCACTCAGTTGTGTAGCTGTCTTCAGACCGGTGTACTCGATCCATTTCCGGTTTCTTTACCCCATACGATGAACTATTCAAGAAAGTTGTCTATAAGTTAGTATCTTTCTTTGAAAGTATTCTGCATTAAATGGTATGGATCACCACTGGCTCGTCTGGCAGAGTCTAACCTAACATTGCTCTCAGCGCAACACAATGCTGTTACGCTGCATCATCTGTCACTGGCTATAGTAATTTTTAACGTTGCTACGTGCTCCATACCTAATACTTGTTGCCACAAGAAACTTCGGTTACCAGTTATTGTCATATTGATAAGGTATTCATACCAATTATGCAGCCACTGAAATTCTTAATTCATGACTTTTTTGGAAACTACTTCTGTTGTGTTTAAGGTACATAGAGTGAACAAATATTTATTCCGTCAGAAGTGTTTAGAGGCAATCAACGGTAACGGTCATGGTGGAGGCTGTGTATTAGATCCACTTACCCAGGCCGTGCTACTCCGCCTAATGTTCACTGCCAACGAAAATGAAGACCGTCGCTGAGGCGGTAATGACAAGTGCAAACAGGTGAGTGACGGTCGACGGAGCACTGACGGCTGAGCCTCGAGCGACTGGTACTGGGATCATGATTTCCTTTTCACGTTTATTATCTTTCTTAGCTTGAAATATTTTTTTTGTTATGTCTGTAAGCCACTGCGTTTCGAGAATTTTTCCAGGGTTTCGAAGGGCAGATATACAATTTTCTTTTTAAAAAAAAAAAAATAATCATGAAATCTCCAATATTTTTGTACAAAAAAGTTAGTAGTATTGTACAATTTCCAAGTTACTTTTTTCATTTTTTTTTTAAAGTTAGAATTTTATGACTGACTGGCGTTATTGATTACATGGTTTTTGTGAAGATATCATCCAGGCACTTGTGGCGAGACAGTATTAGGTAAGCTCAGTGCAGAAAAGAGTGGATAGGCAGTCGTAAATTTAATGTATTTGGATGTTATTGAGGATTAATTAAATATTTGGGAAGTATAAGATAAGGGACCGTGCACAAACTACGTGGCTCGGTCCAGGGGGGGGGGGTTGGGGGTTGGCTGGGAGGCTACGCTGGGCTACTTGGGGTGCGGGGGGGTTCCGAGCCAGACCACGTAGCTTACCTTTCATAACATTTTTCACAGTTAAAATGAGGAATAGAACTCACAACAGCATGTGAATATTTATTTCCCTCAATAAATTATCTCCTTATGTAATTTACAATAGTCTGACAAGAGAAAACAGTACAAAATGTCTTCTGGAATCAAAAAGGAAAAATGCTACGTGCTACGTGGGGGGGGGGGGTTATGATGCAAAAGCCACGTAGGGCTACGTGGGGGGGGGGGGGTTTACAGGAGGCCAAAATGGTGCTACGTGGTTTATGCACGCTCCCTAATCAGATAAATAAATAGAATCAATTATTTGCAAGAGGCTCAGTTGTTCCACGAAGCATTGTTGAGCGCGGAGGGGCACAGTGTAGTTAAGTGATTGTTGTAGGGAGTCTGAAGCTGGCAGTCGCGAGAGACGTAGGCAAAGTTATAGCGCGGCGTATGTAGTTTTAAAGTGAGCCATGCTTCGCTTTAATTAAGTATTAAGCGGTCAAAAAAGCAATATGATGTTGGTTTTTAAGTATTTTCGACAAGTGTTTCGTGGAGAACGACTAACCGGTAGAAATTAGAGATCTGAAAGCAGTGTGTAACTTACTGGGACTGAAGCGTGCTCAGAATCTGAAATTGGAAGAGAAGAAATACGATAAGCCTTATCCACGGTCAAAGTTAATAACCTAACTGGTGGTGTGATGGATAACTTGTATGTTTTGTATAAATAACCCCCGAGTGAACTTTAAAGCGAATTGCGATATAATTTCTGGTCATAGTAAAACCTGCATTATCACATAACCACATGCATTATCGAACATCCTTTGATGAAGCAAGCCTAATTGAAGGGCCACACACTCGCTTAGAGTGATTTAGAGAAACAATGGGTAGCCAGGATCGGGAATCAAAACTGATTCCTTCCGAAAGCTGGGCATGAATCTTACCAATCACCAGCTTCGCTGGGTTAGACATTGATTGCAACAATAATTATCCCACGCAGAAGTAGAAATAGTTTGAAATTAGGCACAAATAATGAAAGAAAGATACAAACAAGTGATCACGGGTAGAATGAGTAATTAATTTGTGCACTTTATAAATTACCTTTAATTCTCTGTTGTTGCGCACTTAGCGTGAAATACGCTGCTGAACAAGTATGGTCTGGCTTAGAATCACAGAGATGCAACCACAGTTGATGCAACTGTCACTCCAGATTGTATATACCCGCTGACGGCTGAATCCGCCAACCTAGCTGTTCCTATACTCGTTCTATACGTGACAAGCCTGGACACTGGTCGGGCCAACTTTAAGGTGGCAGTAAAAGTATTTACGGACTTGTACATAAGGAAATCCAATTAGCAAGTTGCTATTGGTATATTATAAGCTTCTTTCTATTCAAGAAATGACAAATGTTATATGTTCTGCTTTAACGGTGTATTTTCTATGCTGAATAGTTTGTTGTTAAATGTTGCCGGTATATTTCGGACGCGCCCGGCAACTCTGCGCTGTTGCATCAGTCGTGAAAACTAAAGCTCTCCTCTTCGAATTTCGATTCCGGCTGAAATCATAATACACCTTCACCTCTGGACAAAAAATTGTCTCTGTTCATGTTGAAGTAGTCCTCTGTTCGGGACGCTTCATATTTATTAATAAAACATAACTAAGAGAATTACATCGATAATTTTATTTCGCCAAGTATGCTGGAATTTGTTTTGAACAATCCGTATCACCTTTGCTTGCTTTTCTAATGTTAATAAATGTAAGTTACATTGCTTCAAAATTAATTTTATCTCCTTTCTTGTGGGTGATTATAATCCACATAAAAATAATTATATCTGTAAATGTGAATTATTTCAGTAAATTTTCGAAGTACGCCTTCACTGGCGCCAAGCAGTATCGAGAAAGAAAATAATATGCAAAGTTTTTAAGAAACTGATAGCAATAATAACAGCTGTCAACAATCCCTACACACGGATACACCACACACTGGTACACCACACATGGGTACACCAAACATGAGTAAACCACACACGGGTACAGCACAATGTCAAGTACTCTCTGATTACTCCGTGTCTACAAATCCACATAAAATTGTAGGAAAGATGTTCGCTTTTCTACATTTAACGCTCTGTCTAAACATACCAGCTTCGGAAGGTTTCGACCAATTTCCTACAAGGAGACTGAACGAAGGTAAAGTACAAGGGAAAAATCACAGAGAAAGGAGAGTGGAGTGTACGAATCGAGTAA
Organism: Vandiemenella viatica; assembly: GCA_031002005.1. Classification (NCBI taxonomy): domain Eukaryota; kingdom Metazoa; phylum Arthropoda; class Insecta; order Orthoptera; family Morabidae; genus Vandiemenella; species Vandiemenella viatica. The sequence continues at coordinate 178,267,846 of JARYHS010013630.1, forward strand.
TGAGAGACTGGAATTGCATTTCGTACAGCAAAATGAAGGGAAAAGCTGTGAAGAAAGAAAAATTGATAAAAGCTGCCGACCAGCCTGTGGATTCCCAACCATGAGAGAGAGATTTAAAATCTGATTTGCTGGTGGTGGATTTGTCATCCGAAACGAATTTGAAATACAAATTATTATTCTCGAGAAATATTTAAATTATTTTGTTTCACAACTTTTATTCCTCAAAGTTGATTACATAACCAATTTTTGTGGTGTTACAAATTAATGCCTCCCATCATTTTCTTCATATGTATTGTTATGAAAGTGACTTAATTAAATTCATTGAACAAGTAAAAGAACTGAGATAAGAAATGGAATGTCAATGTAATTTTAATTAGGGGCGTCCATTAATTACGTGAGGGGTTTTTCCGGACCCCCTCCCTCTGGTGAGATGTGGTCGGACTGACCCCCCCCCCTCCCGCCCCCGCTAAGATGACGTGAGATCGTCCTGGTAGTTACCGAGCGTGGTGGTGTAACGGATAGCGTTCTGGCCTCGCATTCGGGAGGACGGCGGTTCGAATCCCCGTCCGGGCATCCAGATTTGGGTTTTCCATGGTTTCCCCAAATCACTCCAGGTAAATGCCGGGATGCTTCCTTCAAAAGGCCATGGCCGAATTCCTTCCCATTCCTTGCCCCCATCCTTTCCCGTCTCTAAAGACCACGTTGTTAAAAAGGGACGTTAAACTGTTTTTTAAAAAAAAAAAAAAAAAAAAAAAGTCCTGGTAGTTTTTTAGATTTTTTTTAGCTCTCCTGCCTTAGAGGGCAGTTATACCCCCCTAAAATCGATAGTACCTGCCTCGTTTTTACCCCCTTATAGTCGACATCCCTGTCTTTTGTAGACTTTTTTTTTAGCTCTACTGTCCTCTCTACACTTTCAAAACCTCACTTGATATTCGCGTCGACTCTCCCCCCTTTCCCCCTCGGTGAGATTTGGTGAGATTTTGCCGGACTTCCCTCCTTCCGCTATTTCACCGCAAGTAATTAAGGGACGCCCCTTATTTAATATTTTATTATGACCAAGCCAATTTGATTCGAGGAACTTTTGTCATTTAGCTTCCCGACTGTTGCAGGGCACACATAAAACCGTTATGAAAATATACCGAAGTTAATTCAGCAATTAAACAATTCCCACAATTGATGGAAGCTAATAAATATTATTTCTAATCGATCTACCATCATAATATTCACCGTGATAAAGTTTTTATTGACACTTGGTAAGGGGATCTAACATAAGTTATATGATCTAATAGAGATGACTTAAGAGTTTATACCATTATAGACTACATTACAACAAGAACAGTAAACTTCAAAGTACATATAGTCGTACGGCACATATAAAGGGAGTCATCAATAAACTGCGTCACACAAATTTCATTTCATAGTGTTCTGACCCCTCTACTCCTTGTCACTACATTATTTCTGTAAGTTCGTAAGGAAACTTCTTCACTACGAACATGAGAATAGCAATGTAATATCTCTCTTCCTTATGTCATTCGTCGCTATGAAGTCTTCATTTATGAGAAATCGAAGCTTTAAATTGTAAATTAGAAAATGATTATTGTAGTTTAGTGAAAAAGCCGTTGGATAGCTTGTGCTTGGGATCACAGGTACGATCTCCACCTAGGATAATAAACTTTTCCCTTGTGTCCTTTCTTTTTCGCTACTATTTGATGTTACAAATTATTTTATACAAAAATTCGCCTAAATACTAATTCATTTTTCGCAGTACGAAGATTTGGTGAAAGTTAATTTCATAAACGTCACTAAATCACACATTTCATTTACATTTCGACAGTCAGGATTTGCTCCCGTTAATTTTGAACCATATCAAACGCATTTTAAATTGACCCTTACAACGAGGTCCACGCGGGCAAAGGTAATTTCGGGAAACGAAACTTTATGTCACTACCTCACCCACTGTGCTATTAAAGTCCAGACTACATACATGCCACGTCAAACTTTGTGCTCCGCCACCCCTCATTGTGATGTCACACATTTTGCAATTTTTTCAACGTGATGTTATGACCCCCTATTAACGTGAGATGTAACTGTAATTTATTGATGATCTCATATGTTCATTTGACTGGGGTACTGTACTTCTTAGATTTTTTTTTTTTTAACCACCAATTTCAAATGAATAAAATCAGTCTCCAGAACGTTCACTCATGAATCCATTCGCCAATCCACTAACAATATAATTCCGAGCTTGCACGTTTATGAGACCAACATTCTGACTAAACCAAAATTCGAAAAAACTTTCCCTGCTATCTGAAAAGAAGAAGAGATCAAGTTTATAAACATGATAACGGATATCAAAAGATTACTGTAAAACACGAGAATAAACTGATAAAGGAAACGATAAATTTCCTGTAGATACACTTGAGTTACGTATTATGAAACAATAGTTGAATCGAAGAGATGCAGAACAAAAACATTCCATGCGACTCAGTTAAAAAAAAAAATGTTTACGGAAAACGACTGTGGGAGATAAAAATTGTTGTAGGTGGTTTGTAGTACTAATTGAGAGTATCTTTCAAATATTTCAATTAATTTGAAGTTTGTTCAAAGGTAACATTAAAAAATTTATAACAGAATTACATTCAGTAATACTCGCTCACATAAACGCAGGTAAAGTGCAGAAATCATAATACACATATAAACAAATAAAAGAGAATGACTAAGTTTGAATAGTCTCTACCTCCAGGACTTTCCTCAAGCATTCAGTCAAGTTCTTCTGCGTCACTTTCTGCATACCATTGC
>JARYHS010013630.1:178271644-178434076 GCA_031002005.1 Vandiemenella viatica
CCGTCCGGGCATCCAGATTTGGGTTTTCCATGGTTTCCCCAAATCACTCCAGGTAATGCCGGGATGCTTCCTTCAAAAGGCCATGGCCGAATTCCTTCCCATTCCTTGCCCCCATCCTTTCCCGTCTCTAAAGACCACGTTGTTAAAAAGGGACGTTAAACTGTTTTTTAAAAAAAAAAAAAAAAAAAAGTCCTGGTAGTTTTTTTAGATTTTTTTTAGCTCTCCTGCCTTAGAGGGCAGTTATACCCCCCTAAAATCGATAGTACCTGCCTCGTTTTTACCCCCTTATAGTCGACATCCCTGTCTTTTGTAGACTTTTTTTTTAGCTCTACTGTCCTCTCTACACTTTCAAAACCTCACTTGATATTCGCGTCGACTCTCCCCCTTTCCCCCTCGGTGAGATTTGGTGAGATTTTGCCGGACTTCCCTCCTTCCGCTATTTCACCGCAAGTAATTAAGGGACGCCCCTTATTTAATATTTTATTATGACCAAGCCAATTTGATTCGAGGAACTTTTGTCATTTAGCTTCCCGACTGTTGCAGGGCACACATAAAACCGTTATGAAATATACCGAAGTTAATTCAGCAATTAAACAATTCCCACAATTGATGGAAGCTAATAAATATTATTTCTAATCGATCTACCATCATAATATTCACCGTGATAAAGTTTTTATTGACACTTGGTAAGGGGATCTAACATAAGTTATATGATCTAATAGAGATGACTTAAGAGTTTATACCATTATAGACTACATTACAACAAGAACAGTAAACTTCAAAGTACATATAGTCGTACGGCACATATAAAGGGAGTCATCAATAAACTGCGTCACACAAATTTCATTTCATAGTGTTCTGACCCTCTACTCCTTGTCACTACATTATTTCTGTAAGTTCGTAAGGAAACTTCTTCACTACGAACATGAGAATAGCAATGTAATATCTCTCTTCCTTATGTCATTCGTCGCTATGAAGTCTTCATTTATGAGAAATCGAAGCTTTAAATTGTAAATTAGAAAATGATTATTGTAGTTTAGTGAAAAAGCCGTTGGATAGCTTGTGCTTGGGATCACAGGTACGATCTCCACCTAGGATAATAAACTTTTCCCTTGTGTCCTTTCTTTTTCGCTACTATTTGATGTTACAAATTATTTTATACAAAAATTCGCCTAAATACTAATTCATTTTTCGCAGTACGAAGATTTGGTGAAAGTTAATTTCATAAACGTCACTAAATCACACATTTCATTTACATTTCGACAGTCAGGATTTGCTCCCGTTAATTTTGAACCATATCAAACGCATTTTAAATTGACCCTTACAACGAGGTCCACGCGGGCAAAGGTAATTTCGGGAAACGAAACTTTATGTCACTACCTCACCCACTGTGCTATTAAAGTCCAGACTACATACATGCCACGTCAAACTTTGTGCTCCGCCACCCCTCATTGTGATGTCACACATTTTGCAATTTTTTCAACGTGATGTTATGACCCCCTATTAACGTGAGATGTAACTGTAATTTATTGATGATCTCATATGTTCATTTGACTGGGGTACTGTACTTCTTAGATTTTTTTTTAACCACCAATTTCAAATGAATAAAATCAGTCTCCAGAACGTTCACTCATGAATCCATTCGCCAATCCACTAACAATATAATTCCGAGCTTGCACGTTTATGAGACCAACATTCTGACTAAACCAAAATTCGAAAAAACTTTCCCTGCTATCTGAAAAGAAGAAGAGATCAAGTTTATAACATGATAACGGATATCAAAAGATTACTGTAAAACACGAGAATAAACTGATAAAGGAAACGATAAATTTCCTGTAGATACACTTGAGTTACGTATTATGAAACAATAGTTGAATCGAAGAGATGCAGAACAAAAACATTCCATGCGACTCAGTTAAAAAAAAAATGTTTACGGAAAACGACTGTGGGAGATAAAAATTGTTGTAGGTGGTTTGTAGTACTAATTGAGAGTATCTTTCAAATATTTCAATTAATTTGAAGTTTGTTCAAAGGTAACATTAAAAAATTTATAACAGAATTACATTCAGTAATACTCGCTCACATAAACGCAGGTAAAGTGCAGAAATCATAATACACATATAAACAAATAAAAGAGAATGACTAAGTTTGAATAGTCTCTACCTCCAGGACTTTCCTCAAGCATTCAGTCAAGTTCTTCTGCGTCACTTTCTGCATACCATTGCAATATTCTGTTGTAGAATTCTCATGTTCATGTGGAATATACTGCACTGTTTTGTCCACTTCCATGATCTTTTTCTGGTCATTTGGTCTGCTGGTAACATCATGTCCCCACGACCTTTGTAAAGTTGAAAAATATCACTGTTCCATCCATTTATGAATTTGAAAGCTCCAACAAACCCTTCTTGATCTCTCCTGTGTATCAGATGTATGTACTAACCAGTATGGCAATCACCTCGATGTTGTAGACTCTTTGTGTACTTCTTGAATATTGAGGGCCAACGTCTCTTCTTATAGCGGACTATCTGATAAGTTTTGACGGATCACATTTCAAATGGTGATCGTTTCTTTGCATTTGGATGAGGTTGTCATCTTGTAAAGCTATGTATATTCGATCATGGCGTCGCACAATTCTCTTCACAACGACAAAATCTCTGTCGCAGGATAAACAGCTGCCCACATAAAAGGAGGTACTGATGAATTTCTTTGAACCGGCCAGTCATGGTAAGACTCTAAAGAAACCTGATAAATGTGTGGTTTCAATTTTGCCCTCCACAGGCACCACTGAACACATGTGGAGTTTTCATTTCGGGTGGGATTCAGATTTTTACATAATCACGTAAAAATCTACAATCTTTATGAGATGTTTCTGTACAGATCCCTCATGGAACATATGAAATACAGATTTACCATTTGCTCGATTTTAGATACAAAACACAATATGGTATAATCTCTTCTAACAAAACGTTTCCTGATCAGGAAGTAAAGGAAAAGGTAGAGTTTGCGTGTAATCAAACACTATTCCTTCTTCATAATTTTTATCTTTTAATGGTGATTACTTTATTCAATTTTACATAAAGTTTCTTGGCTCCTCGTTTATGAACGATAAGTTCAGCAGCTGAAATCCTTTTCGCAGCATCATTAAGTGTAGGGGATTTTATTTTAATTCCCAGTTCGTACCATTGTGAGCAAAGATTAAACTTTCCAGATATTATGGCTCAATTGTGGTTTAACGTAGGACAATAATCCTACTGGGTGAAGAAGACCTACATGCTTAGCATGGAAAATATATCACAAATATCGGTACTGTAAAACATTAGGATCAAATAACACACACGTTAGAGTACGATAATGCTCATTATTGTATTATGGTTGCTGTGGATTAGAATTCACCTAAATCAAAATTTTTGTTCGATGTTCACTACACCGCACAACGCTGACAGTAGAGATTCTTTTGATCAAACGAAGTTATTATTCGTTGTTATTCTCCATCATAGTTCTAATTCGTGTTAAAAATTATAATACACTGTTTGTGAGAATAAATTGCTTTAAAGTGTTTTGAAGTGCACCTTAACGAAATTTGTCTTATACATAAAAAAATTATGTAACAGTCCACAAACCGTGGTAATTTCATATGAAATAACTGATCAGCCAGAAAATTATGATTACTTACCTGCTACCGATATAAACCCGTCCACGCGATAGCAGCCTTACCTGACAAGGAATGACTGCTTTTCAGAAACACGCACGGTGCATGTAGTACTCGTATCAGTGAGCGTGCTATCCGTGTTTAGAATGAAGAGTGCGCGCGATCTATCTGAGTTTGACCGAGGGCAGATTGTGATGGCCTGGAGGATCGGCACGAGCATTTCGGAAACTGGACGACTTGTCGGATGTTCGAGTATTGCTGTGGTGAGTATCTTCAATAAGTGGCGAAACCAAGTTGAAAACATGTCCATGGGGTTGGGAGGTCACTCCTTATTACAGATGTCGGACGTCGTATGCTGGGTATACCGGTAAAACAGGACAGGCAGCGAACTGTGGTGGAACTAACATTAGACTTTAATGCTGGGCACAGTACAATTGTGTATGAACACACAGTGTACCGAACACTCCTGACGATGGGCCTTCGCAGCCAACGACCCATGCATGTGCCAATGTTAACACCACGACATCGACAGCTACGATTGAAACCATTAGTCCAGTAACGGGGTCGTAAAAAGGGGGTCTCACAAACATTATATCACGTAGAAGATTTTTTTTCTTATCTTGTATATATTGGTGAGAGTATGCAGAAACCAAGTTTTCGACCTCCAGCACCCTCGGCACAATTTTCTGTGGCCAAAAAACATCAAAATTTGGGTACTTTTTTCAGTTTTTCGTCTATAACTCCTTCCTGATAAGTCCTATCAAGAAATATTCTATTTTCAATTTGAAAGAGGACAAAATTTCCTACAACTTTCGTATTACAAACTTTTTTCTAAACTCAAAATTAAGCGAGCTACAGTTCTTCGAAAATCAGCCAAATTTCACACTTTTCCTAAAAGTTGGGTTTTTACCTAATTTGCAGCTCAAAATGACCTGAAACCCCTGTATATATAACCGATATATATGTATTTCTGTATGACATAGTATATATATGTACTATACTTTGATTACTGATGGTCCATTCAATAATCATATAGCATTGTTGGCCGGGAGATCCCGAAGGATTGTTCGGCCGCCAGGTTACAGTGTTATGGATAGGCCGCGCAGTGCGCTTCTTGTGGCTATCTAACCTGACCAAGTACTAGTACCGCATATAGGGAACCTACAGCTTAAGGTGGAATTAAAACCACAGAATCGTTCTGGCTTTCTCCATATTACACAGCAAGCTGTGGCAGAGGTAAAGCTCGGGTTAATGGCCTTTGAAAATTACTGCTGAGAACGGGATTTCGATCTTCAGTCAGATACCTTAACCACTGAGCTACCATTTCGTTCTATTACCTGATGGTATTTGTACCAGTTTGAAAAACGGATTTGCAAAACTGAAAACATAATGTTATGGCACAAAGTTTATTTATGCAGTCAAAATTAAGTCATAATAAGTCAAAAATTAGTCATAAATCCATTTCTTTTCCGTTTTAATGGATTGAAACAATGTGTTCCATTTGAATTTGTTCCGTACAACAATGGAAAAAAATTGTCGCTATATGAAGCATTTAAATCTCTTCAAGATACAACACCCAACACAAAAATTTTTGCTATGCACGGATGATTCCTCCTGCATAAGGTTATGTGGCATAGTAGTAAATACCTTGGCTGCTTCTGTGGAAAATATGAAGCCTATTTGACAACGAACTATAGATCCAACATCACAGTTATATTTGACGGATACCGAAGTTATGCTGCGCAGAGAGGAATAAAGTCATCTGAAATGATTTGTAGTTTGAAAACATCAGATACTTCAGCAGGCATCATTTTCAGTGAGGAAACAAGTGCTACAGTGACGCAGCAAATGAGAGCAGCAAGAACTGTGTAATGTTGATACTAATGCAAAAACTGAAAAAGGAGGCATCCAAGATCAACAGGCAAAACAAGATGCTGCTGGATTGATCGTTGACGCAGCAATTTCCCAAGCAGCAAAATTCGACAGTGTGATGATTCTAAGTGAGTATATTGGCTTTCTCATTTTGCTAATGGGCTTTGGTACCACGAGTTTGAACCCACACACATCCTCTTCATCCATGCATTTGCTGGATGTGATACAATATCAGCATATTTCGGCTATGGGAAAGAAAACTTCTACTGCATGATTCAATACCAACCATATCTGAAAGTAACATGCATGCTAACTTCTCAGAACTCTAGCCTCCAGAGAACATTTGGAGAACACGCAGGGGAACAGATCATCTTGGAACGGTACGGAAAAATTGCTTGTGGAACATTGGAAGGCTCAGATATGAAATGATTAAGAAATCTGCCCAAAAAATGCATTCAGACTAGCACGGTTGCCACCAAAATCAGATGCGGCAACGTTTCACTCAATATGCACGTACCACCAAGTAAAGGTTGGTTGGGTCGAGAAACGTACCCATTGCCGTGAGGATGAAGGAAAGGCTCGTCCAGTCTTATTACAGTTACAATAATAAATGCATTCAGGAGGACGTCGGTTCGAATTCCCGTCCAAGCATCCAGATTTGGGTTTTCCATGGTTTCCTCAAATCACTCCAGCCGAATGCCGGGATGCTTCCTTCAAAAGGCCATGGCCGAAATCCTTCACGTTCCTTGTCCCCAGTCCCATCGTGCCACTAATGAACTCGACGTCGACGAGGCGTAAAGTCATAAAAAAACAATAATAAAAGACGATGCACTTGAGTTTACTTCGAAGGTTGTATCATATTCCTTCCAGAAACCTTGTTCTCCTCCATGCAGCTGTCGCTAATCAGGACTGCATTGTTCAGCTGCTTGCAAAAATTGCTCTCGCCTGCCTCGTGAAAGCGTTCCTGGAATGTAGTAGATGAAGGAGAGGAAGATTTCTTCGACCTCGAGGAAGCTGTTCCTGATGCAATGGATGAAAGAGACACAATTCATTGATAAGCCGGGACAATCCAAACGGAAAAGAAATTTATTTATGACCATTTTTTAACTTATTTCGAAATTATTATGACTTTATAACTTTGCGTCATAACATTATGCATTGTTGTTCGCTCTATTATCTTCAGTAATAGAGCGATCTGGTAGCTCAAGGCGTCTGACTGGAGATCGAAATCCCGGTCTCAGCAATGATTTTCAAAGGCCATTAACCCGACCTTTACCTCTGCCACAGCTTGCTGTGTAATATGAAGTAAGCCAGAACGATTCTGTGGTTTGGATTCCACCTTAAGCTGTAGGTTCCCTATATGCGGTACTAGTACTTGGTCAGGTTAGATAGCCACAAGAAGCGCACTGCGCGGCCTATCCATAACACTGTAACCTGGCGGCCGAACAATCCTTCGGGATCTCCCGGCCAACAATGCTATATGATTATTGAATGGACCATCAGTAATCAAAGTATAGTACATATATATACTATGTCATACAGAAATACATATATCGGTTATATATACAGGGGTTTCAGGTCATTTTGAGCTGCAAAGTAGGTAAAAACCCAACTTTTAGGAAAAGTGTGAAATTTGGCTGATTTTCAAAGAACTGTAGCTCGCTTAATTTTGAGTTTAGAAAAAAGTTTGTAATACGAAAGTTGTAGGAAATTTTGTCCTCTTTCAAATTGAAAATAGAATATTTCTTGATAGGACTTATCAGGAAGGAGTTATAGACGAAAAACTGAAAAAAGTACCCAAATTTTGATGTTTTTTGGCCACAGAAAATTGTGCCGAGGGTGTTGGAGGTCGAAAACTTGGTTTCTGCATACTCTCACCAATATATACAAGATAAGAAAAAAAAATCTTCTACGTGATGTGATGCAAGTGAGAACTACCCCGTTACTGGACTACATCGTTACTGGACGTTGGCGCAGAGGCATAGCGTTGCTTGTTCTGATAAACGCCGATACCTTCTTCGTGATGCCGATGGGAGGTTGCGAATCCGTCGTTTTCCAGGGAAACAGCTTCTTCACGCCTGTACTGCGGGTCGGAGACAAGCTGGCGGCTGCTCAATTATGCTCTGGGGAACATTCACGTGGGCATTCATGAGTCCAGTGGAGCTCGTGCAAGGCAATAAGTATCGTACATTGGTTGCAGACCACGAACACCCTTTCATGACGAACATGTTTCTCAACGGCAGTGGCATTTTTCAACAAGATAATGCACCATGCCACAAGGTCAGGAGTGTAATGTAATGGTTCGAGGTACACAGTGGCGAGTTGCAATTGATGAGCTGGCACCCCAACTCGCCAGATCTGAAACCGGTTGAACACATCTAGGATGTGATTGAACGTGGCGTAAGAACTCACCGTCCCCCTCTCCGGAATTAGGTGACTTGTGTGTGCAGATATGGTTCCGTCCAGCGACCTACCAAGGCATCATTGCTTCCATGCCAAGAGGCGCCAAAGACAGACATACCGGCTATTAGGTAGGTGGTCATAATATTCTGGCTGGTCAGTGTATAATACACAATAAATTGATAACAAGGTTATTAACTAAAAGGCAATTAAACTACTTCCTCTTCCATTTGTCGTTCGTTCATGTCAGTGAAGAGAAACAACAAACGAAAAGACATAACACTACAAGGTCAAAGCAAAAACTCATCTGCAGGAAGTTTGACGGTGTAAATTATGTTAGGTGGGCAGATAAAAAGACTGTTGGCTTTTAGCCAGACGCAGAGATTTAAGGCAACGAAATGGCTAAAAACACTTTGTTCAATTTGTGCAGGAACATTGTTGAAATTCCACTCGACTGTTAATTTGTTTTCAGCAAATAAATACAAAGGTTAGTTAAGCCTCCACTGAATAAAGAAAGAACGGAAAAATATTCTCAACGGCTTCCGGATTTGTTGATATCTACTAAATTAAGCAATATTGCAGTTAAAATTTTATATTTAATAAAGATTGCATTTCAACGACAATTCAGTAGTGGATACCTGAATTTTCTGCTTCTACTGGTGACCAAACCCATGAGGTTTCTTCGAAGATTCCACCATCATTTGGTTGTGTTATCATCTTCTGCTTGAACTTCAGGTACTGACATCAGAATCAATTATACGATGGTAACGTCCATGCTGAAATAAATTTCGTCTGAACTTAAAATCTCAGTGTTAGCAATATACACTGACGATCCAAAACATTATGAAGACATGGTTAAATATGTGTTGATCAACCTTTGGAACGTTAATACAGTAGCATTTCGGTTTGGCATGGCATGGATTCGACGAGTCCTTGGTAGGTTTCCAGAGGTATCTGGCACCAGATGTCTAAGCACAGGTCACATAATTCCTTTAAATTACGGGCCGCGGTGCCCGACAGCGTCCCGGATGTGTTTTATCGCGATAAGATCAGGCGAGTTTAGTGGCCAAGACGTTAACATGAATTCACTAGCATGCTCTTCAAACGTTCTGGCCTCGCATTCGGGAGGACGGCGGTATCGATTCCCCGTCCGGGCATCCAGATTTGGGTTTTCCATGGTTTCCCAAATCACTCCAGGCAAATGCCGGGATGGTTCCTTGAAAATGCCATGGCCGAATTCCTTCCCATTCCTTGCCCCCCATCATTTCCCGTCTCTAAAGATCTCGTTGTTAAGAGACGTTAAGCAATTAAAAAAAAAATGCTCCTCAAACCACTGTAGCACGAGTCAGGCCTTGTGATACGGACAGTTATCCTGCGGGAAGATGCAGGTGGTCCGCAGTAATTTTTCACGTAGTCCACAGTTCTAATGGTGCCTTCGATTACTAACACAGATTCCATGGAATCACAGATGAGAGTCACTTATATTCGGACACGACCATAGACCTAGGATAGGATCCGACCAGGCGATATGTTTCCGTTGATTTATGGTCCAATCTCGATGAACTTGTAGCCCACTGTACCATTTCATGTAAAATACTTCGAAATTATTCCCACACTTCAACAAAACAAACCATCAATCGCTTGAATGGAATAAGATTAATTAATGTATGTGGGTATACAAAATTATGATACAAACATACGTAAGATCTACAGCAACTAATTGCTGAATAGTTTCTATGCTGTCCTGGTGGCACCGTGTCCTCGTTACGGCAAACAAACCGAACCATACCGGCTGAAACATCGATATTTTATACTAGGGCGCAGTGTCGCTCCGGACAGCAAATCTCGATTGACTGATGAAAGCCACAGCACAATGGCAGAAACGTTAGGTTTAAGTAATCGACGCGACTCCACCCGGAGAAACAAGATAATACATACAGTGACCTCGGAAGCTTTCGGAATCAACAGTTCTTGTTGTTTGTGTATCGAGATTATTGAAAGAACTATTGAAATGGGAATTCATATTCTTTGTGTGGAATGTTCATTAAATCAAACAAAATCATTATATTCATAAAACCAATATTTCCGCTGATAAGCTATGACATTAAAAGCGGTAATTGATTTTTTTTTAACTGCTTAACATCTCTTAACAGCGAGGTCTTTAGAGACGGGGAAAGATTGGGGGGGGGGGGCGGCAAGGAATGGGAAGGAATTCAACCATGGCCTTTTGAAGGAAGCATCCCGGCATTTGCCTGGAGTGATTTGGGAAACCATGGGAAACCCAAATCTGGTTGCCCGGACGGGGATTCGAACCGGCGTCTTCCCGAATGCGAGGCGAGAACGCTAACCGTTACACCACCACGCTCGGTAGCTGTAATTGAGTTAGCAGAAATAAAACAATATTTCTAAGTATGAAGTCTAGTGGTAACGTCGTTATTAACATGTATTTTTTTATTCTTATCAAAAACGTTGTTGATACAATAGTTAGATAACACAAACAGTATTAACAGGAATTAAAAAAAAAAAAAAAAACAGAAAAAAGTGTAATAATTAACATCAGTCATTCATATTATAGAGGACCAAAAGACGCCAACTTGCACCAGCGTTCTTATTGACGTTAAGAAGGTCGTCGAGGATGCAGATTGTTGGGCACTGCGGACAATCACATACTCCTAGCTGCTGAGTTATCTGTTCTGCCCCTCATCCATATGTAGTCGGTCTGATCCTCGACACCTTTTTAAGATTAGGCCCCGTCGACGTCAAAGTGACTAGGAAATGGAAAGGATATGGATTTGAACTCACGTCCTCCAGAATGCCAGGTACTGCTTAAGCATCAGGTTCCGTAAATCGGTAAAAAAAATGGAGCTAGGGTATAATCACATATTTGCAGGCCGGAAGCCTATTTACTAGCACAAAATTCTTTCATGTTAATTCGGCCGCGTGAATGTTCCTTAAGATAAATGGATAATTAATGAGAATTTCTTTCGAATATATTTAAAATTTATAATATTTTCAGAATTTATATTTCTATTTCCGTTTCAGATTTATGCAATGAAATGTAGTTGAACGTGTTAGTTTCTGTAGATGACTTACTTTTGTATACTTTTAGAGTTGATTTCGACCTTGTAACTGATTCACATAACGAGTGCATTTTAAGTGTTGTTAGAATGTGTTGAATGTACAGATTTATTGATTTTTATCAATGTGTTATAAAGAAACGTCAGTAAAACAATTTTTTCCCCCTAGAGAGTTTTTTCAGCTCACTGCTGTTTCCCTCATCATTCACAGACGTATAGACCAGCACTCCCGACTGACCTTGACACTAGAGGTGGATGTGACCAGGTTAGCTCCACGCTCCGGCCATGTTTCCTCCATGGTACTGATTATATAGCAGGCGGAGCGAGCCCTGGTGGCGGAGCCGTTCCATGAAAACCCTCGGCCTCGTCGGGTATCAACGCCGGTCGTCATGGCCGCAGTGAGGTGCTCTACAGCCTGGGCTATGAGGTCCAGCAAATAAAATGTCGAACACCGTAAAAATCCTATCAAAAATTCCCATATTACGGTTAATTGAAATTTCGGTGTACTTTACTTTTATTCTTGGAATTAAAATGTCAAAAGAACTACAGTATTCGTAGGCTTAACCTTAGTGTTAGATACGTTTTATAACGAAGCCACGGCCCCTTCACAAATGTAATAGTGATGCCAATGTTTGTTTTGGGTTTCGTCGTTCTTTCTTTTTGATTGATATTTTGCACCTTGTCACAGCTCGTGTATGAAGAACCATTTATATTTTTATAAGACTGAGACGCTGGAATTTTTAATGGTAAGAACGTTGCTTTATATTTTTCCGTGCGTCTCGGATTTGTGTAGAATAATTTTTTCGATTCTGGGTGGTAAACACTATTTCCAGTATATATTTCTCGTCTTAAATTTCGGATTTTTCGTTAATGTTTATTACATACATTAAACTACAGGTTATCGTTAGCAACGATTTGTGTGTGCGTGTGTGTATATGTGTGTCTGGTTAGGACACCAAAAATCATTTGTTAAAAGGAGAAATTAGTGAGATTTTAGATTTTCGCTTTCACTACTTACCACATCGATTCGTCTAAATGCGTAGTTGTTGACAACGATTCTGTTCAAGTGTTTGTGTACCTCTTTGTAGCGTTTTGGGTGAAACCGAATACATGGTTCAACGACAATACTTACAGAACGTTACAGTAAATGAAACTTCTTGCTTCAATGAACGTAAGTATCAAAAATCAGTTTAACTTCTCCGTAATAATACACAAACGTGCAAATTAAAATCAAATATATTCGCAAATCTTGTACCTTTCCTTGCGATGAAGAAATATTCATTAAGCCGGCCTCGATAGCGTGCTAGCTCCACATGCCGAAGGTCGCCGGTTCGAGTCCGGCCGATGGCATGGGTGTTTAAGTGTTGTGTTTGTTAATGTCGTGTCCGTCCTGTAATGTCGACAGCTACTACATCATACTGGAGTAACTGATACACTGCAAGAGTCATGATAACATTGAACTGGCTGTATGGCTCAAGTTTCCGAATGCGTATATATATATATATATATATGAATGAACTAGGATTTCCTCGAAGTTCACGTTGAAAAACGCCTTCCGATTGTAATTACGTTCGTGAATTAAAAATTCGAGGACACTAAGCGGAGTTAATTTGTGAATAATTGCGCCTTCCTGGTTGGCTCACGTTTGTCCAAGGACAATAACTTCCGCTGAGGCAAGTCTAATACTTCTCCTCTTTAGTTATGTTTTGATCGCTGTTTGAAACAATATTTGGATTTACTGATTGATAAGCGTCTTCAATTAATTACTTTTATGTTCCATTTCGCCCAGTATCAATATTTTTTAGATAATAACCGCGCTGAGTTATGCCTCGATATAATCTGTTAAATTCTTATTGGAACGCATCCTCTCGAAGAATTTGTCATTTGGAATATTTCTGTATATATTTTCTATTTATTCTGATTTTAGTTAATTTCGGTGGCTTTCGACGATCCGCGCAGATGACGCTGTATAAGCAGATGAATGTGTAGTTGGTATCAACTAATAATTAGCTAAAAAATATTTCGTAAATATTTTTAAGATTCTTCTTATTATCCGCAACTCATTATTGTAGTTGTCTCGTTACGATCTATAAAAAATATCTTTTTTTTTTTATTTGACCGTTATGGAATGACCTAACTTTGCCTCCATTATACTCAAGAGAATCTCACCTGTGCTGGAATTTCAGTTCTAGCAAAACCTTTATACTAAGATTCTGTCTTATTTCCCTGTAGCTATCTGATATAATTATTCGTTGCAAAATTTAACAATGATTGAAACTAACCAACGCTAACTATCCGTTGATTTTAACCATTTTACATTCTAAAGAACAAACAGCAGAATTTCATTACTGTTGGCGGTTAAAATAATTATTTAACTAATTGCGACAGATTCTATTGTGGTTTAAATTGCATCGTTGTTTTTTCAAAATCAACTTCGCAAATAGGCTGGTTATGTAAGGCAATGATTTTGCTTCCTCTCATGTCATACCTACAACTACTCCCGCATTCGGATATAAATAGATTCACTGTGAGGTCATTCCGCAGGCAAATTAACCATAAGTTAGTACGGGGAAATTAAACTGAGTCCTCCGTTCTGATCTAGGGTTTATGGAAAACATCTGAATTTTGTAGAAAAAACTTGAGATCAAATTCGCGTTACATCTTGTTACACTGAATGGTTGTGAATGTTACTTTACAAGTATCTTAAAGCTGAATTTATTTTCCATCCTGGAACGTTAGCCAGTATCAGTCCGGGCAGTGTTAAACTTGCTGCGTATGCTTTCCGAGCCTCATTAAAATATTCATTATATTCAAGCCTGAGGCAATAATTACTCCTGGCTACAGCCTGAAAAAAAAAGCATACATCAACCTCATTTTCGAAAATAGATTTCTCTCAAAGTGACAGTTTACTTTTACTTGTGGTTTCACTTTAGTATTGTACCAGTCCTATTCATGTAGCTAGTATATTGCCATTCTCTGTCATGTGTGTTTCATCGCCACATTTGGTGCCATAAGTTCAGAGCTTTCATTGTCTTTGTGCTTTTCTGAGATTTTGCTGTTGTTTTCTGCTGTTGCGTTATAATGAATACTGTAAGAATGGAGACTTTCCCAGCGTATGACCGCAATGAAATCTTCAAGGGTGTACTGCCGGATTGTGTTGTGAAAACACGATGTTTCGACGACTACCTCTGACGTCTTCCTCAGGTGTGAAAACATCTGTCGTCGTATGTTGACTGATAGCTAATCTGTTTTTATTGACGTCTCTGCTCTGGGCTGTTATACTGACAATGCCCCTGTGCCTGCCTACAGAGCATGGTGCAAGTGAAGAGTGCTGGTGTACTGCCATATTGCCGGTGATATCAAGTTTATACACTAATTTTAATAAATTTCTGATGAAACACTGTCGTTTGAAATCTATATTTTCATTTTTGTACACTATATTTTTTGCGAAAACCATGTAATGCAGGGGTGACCAACCCAAATGATCTTACGGGCACTTTGGAAATGCATCATAACTCCGCGGGCCGCATATAAAATTATATATGCCTATATAAGATTTAGAACACTATAGACTTTTTTTGGAGTGAAAAATTGAAACATAATGAGTTATTATTATTGTGTTTACTATTATTCTTACATGTAAACATAGATAATATAATAATAAAGATACTAAACGCACATTTTAAAGAAATAAATAACACTAAAAATGATCAATTAAAAATATATAAATATAAATGAAATTTTGAAAATATGGATGCACAAATAATGTATTTTTTAACACATTGTTCTTCACTAGTTTAGCCATTATAAAATAAATATATTTTGTAAAAGTGTGTTGAATCTCGCGGGCCGAAAAAATATGTAATGGTTGTTGAACAAATGAATCTGCTCTAAAGTACATTTCATCTTTTTTTCAAAATTTAAATACTCTTAAAGGTGATACTTTCGCTTTTTGTGCGTGGAAACAAATTGTTTCAGTCGCGGTTTACTATACACTATTCACAAGTAAACAAACAGATTTTTTTATTTTTTTAGTGTTACCCTTGATTGAAGTTCTACTCCGTAAAAATGTTTAATCCTGAATATATGTTGCAAGTAAACACGTAAGTTTCATCATGATTCCCAGAAAAAAAAGTAGTACCAAGCTTTTATACATCTAAGAAGAAATCTGAAGATCTCAGTTGCTTTAAACATTGTAAGAATTGTCTTAAATATAAAAGGAAACCGATCGGGAGTTTTCTGTTGCACCAATTAAGACAGGGACTCCTGCTACGTGGCTAATCCGGTATTGCCATCCGTACATTACGTCACACGTTGGGGCGACGGGAGGGGTCATAAGCTTTGTGATGTCATAATGGAAGTACTGTTTTAATTAATTTCTAAATTTAAAATTGGAAACTGCTTAATGTGAAAGGAATGGGGTGAGAGAACGGTTAAGAAAACATGAAATGTGTGTGGCGTATTTATGGATGGCCTTTATAATATATATATATTAAATTCGAAAATAAATTTACTTTTGACTGTATGGATATAAACTTTCTGGCTCAAGTTATTTAGGCACCCGTACTTCAGCCAGACGATATGGTACTCTGCTTGCAATGTATGCCAGGAATATTAGGAGCCAGCATTCAGTCGAGAAGATGAGAGACGTGCAACAATTTTCACGAATTGTTCAAGAAAGAAATGAAGAGAGAGATTGTGTTTGCAGTTTCCCGTTGTGGACAGCGGTAGGAATGTGACACGTTAGGAAGATGCACCTGTGTCGGGAATTGACGGCAGGTGGGCTGTCGGCTCTTTTGTTATGCCAACGCTCAAGCAGTGCAAAAACAGATTTACCGTTTCGCGGATTGCTTGTTGGTGTCCATCCATGTGGCTCTGCTAGTGTGGGGTCATGACAAACTGTTCTGTGACGCCTGTTGTCTGAACATGGCTTACAATAACAGATTATAGTAACAACAATGTTTATAACTAGGATTTGATTTTCAAATAGTAGGAAATAACACCGTGCAAAGGAATACAAGGAAACATGACACTCAATTACACAATTAACAAATGTTTTACATTAAAGTTTCCATCAAATACATCGATTTGATTTATTCTTTTTTGCTTTCATGAGCGATTAAATACAGTTTGTATCATCCTTTCTTGACATGTCTTCTACCAATATCACTCCTACACTGGAATGGTGTACTTTAAAACAAGTAGAGAAGTATACTTATATACAAAAAAATCATTTAGAGAAGACTTATTCCTTCTTAGCATATAAAGAATAAATATGTGTTTGGTACTGTCAAGTGAAACTGAGAAAATACCTTTTAGTAACAAATACTCTGTTGGAGAAACTTCTTGATTTCGCCAGCATAAACAAAGAAAAGCCACGGTAAGTAGTGTGGTGTTCTTTGTTTGTTTTCACCATAACTTTAGGTCATCCGAGCTCAGTGACTTACGAACAACTACTGAAATTAACGTTTTAACCACTCGTGACCAGACGTCTGTGGCTTGATGGTGTAGAGCAGTGTTTTTCAGTCAGACGACCAGTAAAAAATCAAAAATAATACTGCAGGCCACTATCTTATATAGGGTTAATTTTTATCCTATGTGTATATTATTGACATATTCTACTGTACCATTATAACGTAATACATCTAAAAGCATGTTCTGAATCGCTATGAAAACACAGTTATGAAACTGGAAGTGAATTATTGAAAGTTACATATTGACCAGACTACTCTTAATATTACGTAATCAAATGAATAATAATGTTACTTTAGGCTGGATTTTACACTATGACACAGAGTACAAAATAAAATAAAAGACACTGGAACTAAAATTTTTCATTTTTGTTTATTTCAGCATTCTCATGTTACCAACCCTACAAGACAATCAGCATTCGGTCTCTTTTGACGAACGGTGCTCTTTTTGATGACAACTGGAAATGGGCAGACTATTGCAGGAACAATGCTGTTCTATCCTCATCCTGGAAATTCCAGATTTTGCTTTTAAAATGTAGGGATTATACTTTATTCTCCCTTATAGCCTTATTCAGTATAAACATAGTATCTAAAGTTACAATATTCTGGCTGCGGACCACCTGAACCGTCTACACGGACTACAGGTAGCGAAACACTGGTGTAGATAAAACACGAAGGCATAGCGCCGTGAAACAGATGTAAACAAGCATGTTACAGTTTTTGAAGACCTCAGCGAACATTGTTAAGTATTAATTGCAACAGCAACCCATACTTTTCGTAATGGTATAAATATTGCACTCCCGAAGCACAAAGAGAATGGCAAACTTTAATGGAGCAGTTTCTTATAAACCAAACTAAGGCCTCTTAAGTGGCGCGAAAAGCGTCGTAACGCTTAAATGAATATGGCTGGGCATCAGAAACTATTCCTCGGGAAAGTTTGGTTTACCGAATATCTATACCGCTACACCCAGGAATCTTTGACCATGTGTTACACAGAATGGATTCCCAGTTCCCGTAATAAAAGTTCAAGACAGGACTTTTGGGGAGATAAAGAATGTTGGTTATTGCTAACACGAAGCGGAATATGACATCCAGATGAATAAATTTGCAGAATGACTGCACATGTCTCTGCTAGGGAAAACAATCTTAAATAGAGGTCCGTTTAGGATACACACATGTTGAGCGTCGTACAGGGTGACATTTGAAAACACCTGTAATGTTATGTATAAAGCGTTCTCTAACCTCCCATTTGATGCGATGTTTAGAAGCCACTCTACGATTCATCTTCTGGTGAAGTTGGAAAGCCTTCATTCTTTACTTGTGTTTTTCGTTAAAACACTTCTGTTACAGATTTTCGCACGTATATGTTTCATTGACCTGTGTGAGGGTAGATTTTCAATGCGCGAATACACAATCCCAATACAAAAAGGCACATTATGATTATCATGTGAAGAGAAGTTGATATAAAAGACCCAAGGCCTCTAAAATACAGCAGTGACCCTTTAAACTTGATGGAATTATTTCTGCACGGTAGTAATGAATTAGTCAGCGAAGTGGAGTTATATCACAACAGTCTATAATTATTACATTTTATGTCCCTAAAATGCAGCATTCTGTTTGTTGAGGGAATGCGTATGTGTGCAACCGATTCTGAAGGCTGAAAATGTGGGTCTTGCGGTTACAGTAAATTGCAGACCAAGTAAATGTTTTGGTACTTTAAACAGTCGCCATAAAATTGTTTTTAGTGTTATTTGGTAGAAGGATTATGGTTCAGATCTATAACACACCAAAGATTCCACTGCCATTTAGATCGTATAATTTCCATTTATTTCATTCTTATCCTGTAAAAACAAACTTAACTTAGTCCACAACCCGAAGGTTGGTTGGATACTCCCGAAGGAGGCATACTAAGCCATTGGGTCAGAGGTAGGACGGCCAGTTCCTTTCCTCTGGGACCTACAGTTTAACGTGGAATCCGAACCACGGACCTTAACCTGTAGCAACCATTTAAAATTATATTTAGGCCGTGAAAGCTGTCCTCAGTTATTTTATTTTCGAATTAAATTTTTTTTATTGGGCTCCTTCACATTAAATTGCGCAAATTGTAGTTCGAAGCCTCCAGAGTTAAATAAAAAAATTCGTGTGACCTTAACGATCTGGTGACTATATTTTGTGCGGACACAGTAGAAACTATCAGGACGCGTTCCTCCTTGTACAAAATATTTTAGAGCGTCCACAATACAAGAATGCCATGTGTGATGGTTTGAATTACTATTAACTATCAATCTCATATCGTGTGCTACAAGTTGAACACAATCTGAATACTAACACTTAACGCAGTAAAGTTTCGAATAATGTCATACCCAGTACTCCTTACGTCATATTCAAGCAACATAATTACAATGTTCAGACCTTTGTTGTACTTAAACAAATATGTCAGGTGTTGAATAGCTTTTGGTTGCGCCCTTTCAACGCTTGACCTTACAAAGTCCTAAAACAGTGCGCTAAATAATCAGTCCAACCTGCTGTACATCATACAGCAACTTTTGTTGCAGCTCATGGAGCACAATAGTGCCTTTAATCAGTAATAATAGTTGTTATGGAAATTAAATTACTTGTCTGCAGTCATGAGAGTAATGTGAGGTGTGAATGTATTGACACTAACAAAAGATTCAAAGACAATTCATTAACTAGACGAACAGTGGTAACCCACAGATTTCTCGCCGTGTGTTTTGACGATGTCGGAGGACTCATTCGCTTCTAAATGTGCGTAAAATACTATCTGTTTCTACGTAAAAAGTAATTGTGAACTATGACGACATCTTCAGATTCCATAGTTTTTAATGAAAATAACTTTTCAGTTGTCCAACTGTATTCAAAGTAATAACAACAAATTACACTCACACGATATTTGATTTTCTTTTTACAAAACAAATGGTATTAATTTACAAAAACCATTCTTGCAGTAAAGAAAAAGCTAAAATCACCTGGAAATAAACAGGTTGATAGCATAAATTCCATTTACTATGTTACTTACTATCCATTATTCAAATCTTAGCTTGTTACTAAGTAATTAAAAAAGTAATAAAAACGATAAGAATTGTTTTTTCATGTTTTTTTAAACGAAAATGTTAGTCCGTTATTTATCGACTCTAAATCTACTCAATAAGCCCTCCAACTCTTATCATATACAGGGTGTGCAGAGATGAGCAGGTAGATTTGTTTTTGAAAATTATCGCAGGACCCAATCAGTAACAGATATGATAAAGAAGCTGGATTGGGAGGAAAGGAGGAGGGTGAAGAGAGTGATGGGAATGTACAGGGCATGTGTTGGTGATGGGACTTGGAGGCGTATTGGTCAAAGAATTAGGAATAGTGCGTGGAAGGGGAAAGACGACGATGACCACGCTCGATTTCACGCATAAGGGAGTGCGAAAATTTTCTTCTGTTGGTAAGGGTTTCAGGGATTGGAACAAATTACCAAGTGGTGAGTAATTTACCAAAAACGTGTAAGGAATTTAAAATTTGTAAATCGGAAAAATAAATAGGGGAGGAATTTAACACTCGAATTATAAAAGATAGTTTAAAAAAATAAAATAAAAAGGAGTAATTAGATGACTAAGGGAATTACCACCAGAGTTTTAGCTCCGTTGCAATTAAAAATTAATAAATAAATATTATTTTGTTCATGAGCACAATACAATAGATTAAAATAATGCAACTGGAGTAGATCTTATATATATATACGAATGAAAACATACTGGGAAATTCGGAAAGAAAGGTGCATGCACATGCCTAAGAAGACAACCAGAAAATGATAAAGTGGTCCAATGAGGCCGTAAAAGTCTAATAATATATATATATATATATATATTATATACCCGAGATTTAATCAATTATATGAAAGTTGGCATATACATGTATTTTTTTAATGGAGAAGGTTTCTGACTAAAAAACCCCTTTCCCTATACCGTACACCCTTTAATTTTTATACAAACCCACATTTTTTATCGGATTTATACATACTTTAAAACGAAGGTAAAAATACTGTAAACATTTGGTTTGCAAAAATTCAGTACCTCTACCCCTTTACTCACAACCCTCTTAATTTCCAAAGTTCTTTATGGAAACCCAAAGTTATTTTTTTCAAATTTCTATAGAACACTGCACACGTATACTTTAAAACAAAGAGCAACCTATTGTATAAATTCTGTTTACAAAAACCAACTCCTCACCCCCTCTACCACATTTATTTTTTTTAAAAAATGTTCTTTATACAAAGCTACAGTTTTTATCCAATTTCGATGGAAATTTTCACACGTATATTTCAAAATAAAGAGAAAAAAATATTCTCCCCTTTTTTACCCCTTAATTTTTGCCAATGTTCTTTATACGTACCAATAGTTCTTATCCGATATCAATGGAACTTTGCTTCCACCTTGTGAAAACTCATTAAATATCTTTATTTTCTGCGTAATTTCAGAACAGGTATATTCTGGATACAAATGTATGTGGTCAATGTATGTGGCAAGTATTAATGCTAGGATGGTTCATGTTTCGATTATCGAGCAGCAACTTTAACAGATGTTGTGATTAGGCTGAAATACATCCTGGACCAAAATGTAAACTGACATCCCGTATCATAGCAGTTGATTCACCCCGTTCTTGAAATTTTTCAGGTGTACCAATGTTTAGTTTACTTCTTGAAATGGCTGGGGCCACATTAATGAAACTTGGTACGAATGATTCACATCGGAAATATAAAAACAGAGTACGAGTGAATGAATCCCAATTAGACCGGGCAACGCCGGGTACTCTGGTAGTAGTGTATAAACATTGACGAAAGTAGTTCAGAGGTGAATTCCTTTTGAAGCTGATGTCATGTCAGAATTGCGTTACCGCTCGGGACCGAGTCTAATCAATCTTAACGGTGATGTCAGCGCTGGGGCGTAAAAATTATAATCGCAGAGAATTTGCGTTTTCCACCGCGAATCGTTTTATTTTTTAAAATATTTTTTAGTAACCATACAATTCTGGAAGGTTAATGAATATTTCAGCACAAACTTTTGCATTATTTTGCGTTTAATTAGTAAACTTCCTCTCGTAATTTGCACCGCCAGATCAAAATTATTAGCAGTTAGTTGCAAACATATTTTCATAGTTTGACTGTCTTCTAACGTTTCACTCCCTTTCTTAATTCATGGAATTTATTCTCACTACACAATTGTAAAAATTCAAGGTTTATGAACAATGCATTTAACTTGAGGTTTCTTCTAGGATTGTATGGTTCGACCACATCACGTAAGTACAGACGCAATTAGTATATTTATACCTGCTATTTTTAAAGCGACGTTGTGTTGGATATATCATAGATGACATCAAATCCTGCAACCCTCTTTACCACCTTCCATAAACATAATTTTAGGTGATTTTCCGAATTGTTTGAATGAAAGATGACATGGTGCCGTGAAAAAAGTAAACAACGAGACTACACGATCAAACAGATGTGGTGGCACAGTTAATTTTGTCTCAAAAGAATAGCTTTGAAGACGGTCGTTTAAAATTTTTAGCAAAAGAAAATTTGACTTTAAAAATACCATGAAAGAATTTGATGACAAACCCACTACAAAATTAAAATAATAATTTTTACTAAACACTCTTATCAACAGATTGCGTTAACTATATAGGTTATTCAATTATTAATTGAAGTTAATGTTGTGTTATCATTATCATTGTTTAAGTGCTCGTATATTAAATTCTTTTTTAATTTTACTCATTTCTGCTACAAATACCTATGCTTCAATGACGAATAGAACACAATGTTTACTTGCATTTCATAAGCAGTTGGAGGTTACTGAAAATATTTTGATACATTAGAAACCAGTGGTATTCTAGAATTGTAGTGTAATCATTCCGTGTCATGCTCGCCCTGTTCCTAATATTGACTGGTGGTTATCACTTAACTGCATAATAAGTAAAACGCAAAATAAGTAAGCAGGTTATATTTAATGTGCAAGAAGACAATCTTTTACTACATAATTCCGTGGGTTGACTCAGTCAGTCACCGCTGGCTATTGATAGCTATTGGCTGGAGCTCCGCTGAAAGGGGCTCATGAAGTCCGATGTGAGCGATGAAATATAAAACGTATTTTAGTCTCCTCTTTCATTACGTTGCTTTTCGTAGCATTTCATTCTTAATTAAATAACATAAAAACATATACTAAAACTATACTGCTCAAAACGTTGAATAAAACTGTAGTCTACTTTACGATTCAATGAAGTCCTTCCCGTCGTTTCCATTTTTCAATCACTACTGTCAAGCTGTCCGGTTATCTTTAGGTATTTAGTTATTTAAATTTGACATCAGACTTAAGGTTATATCAGACTTACAGTGATGGCTATTAAAAGTAGAAACGTGGGTGCTTTTTTAATTACGTTTTAATTTGCTATTTACGTTGTGTGCGTATTCACTGTAGTTGGATCATTATGTTATTAAATGTATTTTTTCACTGCTATTTTTGTGTGTTTCCTTTACTGGGATTGTTACCTTCTAGAATTGTTAGAACACTAATATTAGTTTTAAGCGTGGTCTAGTCCACATATCCCCGATAAATGTGGAAATGTTCTAGACCCAGGGGCGGATCCAGGATTTTGGTTTGGGGGGGGGGGGGGGGGCTTGGCTTGAGTGAATTTCGATTCAGAGGGCTTGCCTGCAGTAGATTTTTTTTTTTTTTTTTTTGGGGGGGGGGGGCTTGAGTCGACCACGGGGTAGTATTTATAGCCTCAAATCCGTAGAGCTAAAAAAAAAAGGTCTAAAAAATTACAATGTCGGGGGTGGCCCTAGATAGGGGGGGGGGGGGCTGACTAGACCCATACAGTCACGGTAACGGGCTTATACTAATATTACAGTAACTTACTAATTAAATTGCATAAAGTTGAAAAATAGATAGTTCACTATTTGCGTTTTCCATGAGTTTAATTACACTTCAAACAGATGAAGCTCTTACTGAGCTTCCCTGCATGAGTAATATACGATCACTTTTAACACTTCTGGCACTTACTTCAGTAATTTTTACTGTTAGACCACAATTAATCACAATAAATGCATTCAGCATCATTTTCGTCTTCACTTGTAGGTTCACAAATCATTTCATCCGTATCCAAGGATGAGTCGTTGTATCGGATTCTTTTTGATTTTATTTCTTTACTCGTCCAAAAAATTTTCTTGCAACTACGTTTTGGTGCACTTGGAGTTGATGTTTTTGCCGACAGCCCTCTTTTTGTGCCTCTATTTCAAGTTTCTTTCTATAAAGGGAACTTGTTAACACAGCAGCTTAGAACCATGATTACTGGGTGCCCGAACAGGAAAGAAGAAAGAGGTCCTACTTCTTTGACATTTACGTGTGCGTCGGGTGTAATGGTAATTCCATCTGAAGCTGCAGTCGGGAAACACGAAACCGTTCCTTATCCAGTAGCTAAATTCCTGTAATTTTAAACTCATTAATTGTTGTTTTAATTGTGGTCGCTTTGGATTAGGCATTTCCAGAGCGTTCATTCATTTGAAACCGAGTCACAGGACATAAAATTCTGTGATTAGCTACCAATTTTCGAATCTCTTGGTCATAGTGAGCCTTCAAGGAATGGTTCAATGCAATGTCAAGAACTGTATATGAGAACTGTGAGGAGGCAGTCAATAGCAGTAGTAATAGTCGCAGTTATAACAATTAATTGTCATTATTTTATTTATATTTTTAATTAATTAATTCAACAATAAAGCATTTAATACACAGTGGCGTAGCTAGGTCAACAAGGGCCCCGGTGCAAAAAAATTATATTGGGCCCTCAGGCCAGATGGGCCATCTTTTTTTTGCTTTGTGTTGCTGCTAAGGGCCCCCAGAGCTGAGGTTGGGGTCCTTGAGTTGTGCTTAGGGGCCCCCTGAGCAGTGGTTTGGGCCCCCCTGAGCAGTTGTTGGGGGCCCCCTGAGCAGTGAGAGGACCCTTAGTGAGGTGCTTCCTGTGTCTCAGGGGCCCCCTTAGACGACTGTAGAGCTTTTTTTTAAAAAAAAAAAAATAAAATAAAATAAAAGGTCGCCTGTTTGGCATGAAGGCTCGTGGGCCTCTGAACTGCGCTTGGGGCCCCCAGAGGTATGCTTGGGGGCCCCCTGAGCGTAGGGGCCCTGGTGCACTGCACCGCCTAGCCCCATAGCAGCTACGCCCCTGTTAATACATAACAATCGGCAAGGCCGCATTTTGCTTTTAAAGTGAGAAACTTGTTGCGAAATATCTAATACTAGAGTAAACCCCATTACACGGGCTAGTGACAAATGCATACTGACAATTACATCATTAATTATGATAAAAAGTATCTTTCTACAGAGCAAAATCCTGATTTACCCCTCGCTTTTTCGCTGCTTCTTCCACAACAGGTAATGGCAGGTAAACAAAATACACATTGACTCAGACTCGCAGCAAGAAAACGCATCTCCTCCTCGCGTTTAATTTTTTTTATTATTAATATCACTGAACTAAAGAAATCATGTTTTTTTTTATTGAATCTGGTAAAACATTCATAATGTACAGGTAAGCTTGGTCATAGTTTCTGTAACAGCCAGAGAAATTATACATATTCCAGATTATTAAATAGCTCAACAACTTCGAAGAAATGAATTGTCAGAATACTCGATTCGGCAACATTTTTGGCCTGATATCCACTTTAAATAACCCGAAAACTCGCGTACAGCGAATGTGAACAAACACCATTAACGAAAGTGATCAGTAAAATATGTAAAAAGCAAATAAACCGTAATAAATAAACTTTGATCAAGCAGCAACATTGGTGAAAGTTTTAATTAAATTAAAATTTAACACAGGCAGGAATGAGATTTGGCATTCGTGGTTACCAGTAGCAGAGACCATGAGAAATTTAAGTTTGTTAAATGTTACTTTCATTAGCGACAAGCAGACGTAGTTTCACGTTTTTTCAGCCGAAATGTTTTTCCGCAGTTTTTCAAGAATAAAATGCTACGAAAAGCAAACTTTATAACTGTATTATGGCAATTAATTTCGTAGCAGTTGCCTATGAATTAAACTTTGCACATAATATCTAATTTCTAATATCTCTGTTAGCTATTATTTTGTGGCAAGAATATCGTTGTTGAATTGCGATTAATAAATTGAGTTTCAAATCGCGTACACAAATTCATATCATTGATGATTTAAATCTACATAAAAAGGTAAACTTAAATCTCATTTAATAGCGAACACGTGTATCAAAACTGAGGGTATTATCTATGATAGTAGTAGGAATTTATCCTGCAAAAGCTTGTAATGAAAAACGAATAAGAATCACTTTTAATGATATCTTTTACGGTATGAGTACCTTACTCTGGTTAGATTATCAGAGTATTAGGCTAGGATTTTATTTAAATAAATATATTTTACTTTAAATGACGGAGACTATAATTTCGAAAACAGATAACTGTTATTTATTTGACTGATAAATTTCGCGATTACGTAGGCCTACGTTTCATGTAAACTTTCTCTGGGTTTTTAATAAACTTCATTGTTTCTATCTTCTGTCCAAAAAAAAAAAAAAAAAAAAAAAAAAAAAAAAAATTCTATGGTTATGCTTTAACCTAGATCTTATAACTGATATCGATAACATAACGTAAATATCGAATACCATTCTCCTTACGTGAATTTCTGCATCTAGTTGTCGTAAATTAACAAAAAGCAACACGAAGGAACGATTGTAACTTTATAGTGGTTGTTGATTCGCATTTTATGTAAGAGGATTAGGACTAGACCAGTATTTTATGCATATTATAGCCGTTCATTTTGAAACTATTTGAGTCACTACAAATGAGTAGAAATTCTGTGTTTTCTGTGCTACTTGACCATATCACATACAACCGAACTACTAAGAAACAAAATCGGCAAAACTATTCCAGAGTTGTTTCGTAAAATTAGAAAAAAAAGCGCTCTACCTGTCCTTTGGCAAGTTCAAACGCAACTTACTGTTGTTTGCAGTTGTTGTTGAGGCCTGGATCCCATATTGTTATGTTATTTATTTTCTCAACAGATGACGACTCGCAAGGATTTTATGTAGGTACTTCATATTAGGAACACACTGTTCACTCTGACCTAGCGGCTCAAGGTCACGTTACCCTGTCTCCTCTCCCCACCGCACCATCTCCTCTCTTCCTACCTCTCCGACTTAAACGCTGTGTCCTTGAAGGCGAGTGGTAAGTTTCCCCTTCGCATGTGGGGGTAAGGGCAGCGGAGAGGGGACAGAGCAGACTGACCTTGAGCTGCCTCTGTTAACTGAAAGCGCTACGCCTGTTGCCCGAAACTTCGTTCACGTGAACTCTTAATGCACGGACACCTCTTTAAACAAACCTCTTTCTTATATCACAGTTAACATATACCCAAATTAGGAAAAAAACTAACTTAATTCTTCCGAATAATACGATGCTGCTCGTAAGCTGAAATCACGATAATCATTTCGACTGCAAGAAGAAACACCTTTCAATGGATACTAATTCGCGGAAACTTTTATCCTAATTTTTCCTATTGTACCCCCGGGACCACCGACATTACATTATTCAGCCAGTAGTTTTTAGTGAATACCGCCCAACCAAACAGACAGACACAAATTTTAGAGCAGTTGATTCCTTTTCTGTAGATCATTAATAGCACCCCAAACTCATTTCTTTTGTTCCGATTACGCCTGTTATATTTTTATATTATGGCACCTTACTATACCAATATCTCTTATTTTTCTTGAAATAGGATGAAGCGGTGAGGTGGCAGAGATGTTGGTGCACACCAGATTGCATATGAATGTTCTGGGGAAAAATTATAAATAATAATTATTTGTTTGATAATTTCGTTATTACTTCTATTTTACGTATTGGCGCACATTCGGATAGATCTGTGTACATTAAAAAATATACAAACTTTTTGAATTGAGAAATTCCTCCTTTTTTGGAGTCGTTTAATTAAAGAGGTAAGTGTTTTATTAATAGGGTTCGGATCTATATGACCAAAAAATAGAGAAATATACATGCATATATGACCTTATAAAAGGGTAAATATGACCTAAAAATGACAAAATAGGACCAAACATTTAAATTTACTATACATCAAAATGCTCAATTATATATCATTTATTTTATCTAGTAGTGTCCCTTTCACGTATATAGCATAATTTGCTTCCGTGAACTCACTGCACCATTTGGAAATTAAATTTTAAATAGTTTTGTTGAAGTCACTTTAATTTCTCATAATTTACATAAAATAACTCTTTCATCTGCACTAAAATACTCCTTTCGAAATTCCTCCGTAACATTTTTCAGCATGATGGTACTCATTGATGCACTGCAGATTTAACACTGACTGAGGATTATTTTCAAAGTATTGCTGATAATGAGACATTGATTGACGACACAGGCAAGCAGATGCTGTATTGTCGAGATTAAAAGGCGGGCGACACATTAACGTTTAGTTTAGAGAGTGACAGTAATATATAACTTTAATTTGATTGGTGAATTCTGACCAATTCAGTGACAATTGTTTTTGTTTTTTTTCCTCCAGTGTATAATACGTATTCTGCGAATAATTATTTTAATTTCTTCTCCTTCATAACTTCAAGTGAATTCCCAGTATTATTAAAAATTACCAGATTTTCCCTCAAAATATGACCATAAATATTATGGTAATATGAGCAAAACTAGACAAATGGCCTAAATATGTATTTATATGCTGTATAAAATACATGAAAATACA
This sequence comes from Vandiemenella viatica, assembly GCA_031002005.1. NCBI lineage: Eukaryota > Metazoa > Arthropoda > Insecta > Orthoptera > Morabidae > Vandiemenella > Vandiemenella viatica. Next base: position 178,299,901 of record JARYHS010013630.1, read on the forward strand.
ATCAGCAATGTTGAATCAGTGTTTAATTCAGAATTACAGCTCAAAAAGAAGGCAGAAAAAAATATGACTTGTCCTAAAGATCCGAACCCTAGTGATTATTATCAAGAATCTTTTGAAAGAAAACGCACATAGTGAGTGTGTAGGTATGTGGCAAAAGTCAGCCCGTGGAGAGGGCGAGCGGTGAACAGACGCTGTTGCCTGCAAGCAATAATGCTGTTGCTACTAACTTTTTAGCTGCTATATATTTTCTTTCGTAAGTAAACTGAAGCCATGATATAAATATCACATTTAATTTCAAGTTCTCTAGTTAGCGATACAGATATTTCAGAAAATATTGTGTCTTTGTTGTAAACAGCATTATCAGTACCTGGTAATAAACGGATAAGCATGGAGTACGTCACAACTGCAATCAACTGTTTTGCAAACAGAGGAGCACGCTCTGCAAACAGATGGCGAAGTGGTCCTCGACGGTAGTGCAGTGACAAATATGCACACAGACAACTCCAAACCAGTTCCGAGCTCAGGGAAAGTGCAGAAGAGCACCGGAATGTGTGAAGTAGAAAGCAGACAGGCAGATACGCGATCCGTAACAAGTCTCAAGAACGCTGATTAATTCTTCCTTTCAGCTCTAGTGGAGTAAAAATAAACAAGATAATAATAATCTGAAGGAAACGCCGAGGACGTGTGATGATCTTGAAACTTGAAAACAATAAAAATACACTGACCAATAGCCAACATTGTTACAAATTCTGTATAAACACTTAATATTTAAATTTAGATTTATGTTAGAGATAAGGGCATTTGCCTGACATTGAGATATTTTCTGTCCTCCCAATAATTCATGAAGTGTATCATAGGTATGGTTTTACGTTCAAGCATGAATCTGCTCTGAGATCTGTCATCTCCAAGATAGAGCCTAAACACCTTCAAGTTCACATCTCTAAATTTCTTCATCTGCTTTTTACTCTTTCATTTCAATTTTTATGTGCCCGCTTATGACCTATGAAGTGAAATGACCGGATGTTGCTGAATTTCCCCAGCTCCAATGAACTATGAAATTTGGTAAGTAACATTTACCTTGCGCTAACCCATGGTAGATAGAGGCTAATGCAACAAATAGCGCTAAGTACTTGTGGAATTTATTTTTAATCATATACTGTTTATTAGAATTTGATTCGGTGTATGTAAAGTTGAATATTATTTAATTAAAATAATTTATTGAACAATCAAAAATATATGTTGAAATACCATCTATAATTTAATTAAAATTGGGTGCCATCATATTGTTTAAGTAAAACACATCTTCAGTTCAATTATGAAATAACAACACGAGAAAACAAATGACAACTGACTGAAAACATACACGATAGTAGAATACAAAGTCTTGAAGCACTCTCTTGAAGCGGATAATCTCTTGCAGGCGTCCAGAAGCAGGCAGATCCGATGCTGAAGACCTTTCTGAGCACATAGAAACGATGTCGGAGTCGGTCTGGAACACATCGGACAATTTTTCTCCTATCTTTTACCGGAGAAACAGGGGATCATGAAAGGTGCCTCCCCGAAGATTGCGATTTGAAAACGTTATCAGAAGCAATCGGGCGATCCCTGGGCAACGGTATAATGCCGGCCAAACCTTTCACACCAGAAACATCAATAAGCGAGCCCTGTCAGGGCCACATTTAAAGATTGTCTCAATCAACATTGAAGGCATGTCATCAGCCAAAGAAGAATTGCTACAAGACCTATGCAATCAACACAAATGCCACATTTTATGTGTACACGAGACACATAGAAGTACTGAAATGCGCTGACCTAAATAAATGGAATGATCCGCGCGGTTGAGAGACCTCACCATAAATACGGAAGTGCCATCTATGTCCGACCAGATGTTTCGATCCTGTCCACGGCCTTCACAGAAGAGAATGACATCGAAGTCCTCACCATTGAGCTTAAAAACTGCACAATCTCATCTTTATATAAACCACCCAGCAGCTAAATTCACTGTGAAACCACCGTTTTAATTTCCATAATCAACATCATGCAGATTGTTATTGGAGATTTTAATTCTCATTGTACTGCTTGGGGCTACGACTTCGATGACGAGAATGGCATTGCAGTAGAAGAATGGGCAGATGTAAATCAACTTACTATCGTACATGATCCCAAACTGCCAGCATCTTTCAACAGTGGGAGATGGAGACGGGGCTACAACCCTGATCTAATATTCAGCAGTAATCACATCAGCCAGCAATGTGTGAAGTCTGTCTGTAGCCCAATACCAAACACGCAGCACAGGCCAATAATGTGTGAAGTTTTTACGACAGTAAGACCCCAGAGAGTTCCGTTCCGCAGGAGGTATAACTTCAAGATAGCTAACTGGTCCATGTTCACAGAAATATTGGATGCGGCTGTGTCTACTATTGAACCAATACCAGAATCATATGACACATTCACTGCAACTGTGAAAAAATGCTCCAGGAGATTCATTCCCCGTGGTTGCCGATCATCATATATTCCGGGTCTCACCTCAGATCTAGCTGCCCAATTTATGGTTTATAAAACACTTTTCCAAGATTTGGTGAAAAGACAATAGAAGCTGGTAACCAACTTATCTCATCTCTAAGTGCAGCAAAAGAGAGACCGCTGGATCAAAACATTAGAAGAGCTGGACCTGAAAAGAGATAGTCACAAGGCATGGAGACTTCTAAAACGCCTCAACAATGATGCATCGAAGATCACTGGACATTCCAATGTAAACGCAAACCAAATTGCACATCAGCTACTCATGAACGGGAAGGAGACTCATAAAAGTGGACAATCCAAAAAACAAAGAAAAACGCATAGAAACAGTCAGGAAGATATGAACAACCTCACTGAGCCGTTTAGCATGTCAGAGTTGGAAAAGGTTATTCATGAGTGCAAAACAGGAAAGTCGGCAGACCTCGATGACATACGATCAGAACAAATTAAGAACTTCGGATATAAAACCAAAGAGTGGGTTCTACAGCTTTTTAACAAATGTATGAGCTCATAACAAATTCCGAAGGTGTGGCGGAAGACGAGAGTCATTGCGCTGCTGAAACTGGAAAAGAAGGAAACAATCCTAAAGATTTTAGACCTATAGCGCTCTTGTGTCATCTCTACAAAATATTCGAACGATTAATTTTGAATCGTATCCAGCCTGTGGTTGATCCAAAACTTATTCCACAACAAGCTGGCTTTCGTCCTGGCAAAAGTTGTACTGGGCAACTGCTGAACCTAACACAGTTTATAGAGGATGGATTTGAGACTCGTAAAGCCACGGGCGTGGTCTTTGTGGACCTGTCAGCAGCATACGATACTGTTAACCACCAAATATTACTTGACAAGTTCTACAGTCTGACAAAGGCCACCGGATTAACCAAGCTCATCGCTACTCTTCTTCAGAATCGTAGGTTTTTCGTTGACTTTCAAGGACAGCGCAGTCGATGGAGGGTACAAAAGAATGGTCTACCTCAAGGTAGTGTACTGGCCCCAATACTTTTCAACATTTATACAAACGATCAACCATTACATCCAGCTACCAGGAGCTTCGTGTACGCTGATGACCTAGCTCTAGCCTCACAGAGCACAAAACTTGAAGTTGTAGAAAGAAATTTGTCTGCTGCTCTTGAAGGCCTATTAAGCTATTATAGGGAAAATCACTTAAGACCTAACCCTTCAAAAACTGAAGTGTGTGCCTTTCACCTAAAAAATAGGAAAGCTCAGCGCAAGTTAAAAGTAATGTGGTCAGGTATCGAACTGCAGACATGTAACACCCCAAAATGTCTGGGAGTGACACTCGACAGAACCCTCACATATAAGAAGCACTGCATGAATTGCAAAATGAAGATCTCTACAAGAAACAACTTACTGCGCAAGTTAGTTGGGATCACAGTGGGGCAGTCAACCACAAACTGTACGTACATCGGCAATGGTCCTTTGTTACTCTGTTGCAGAATATGCATGCCCAGTTTGGTACTCATCATCTCATACCAAACAGGTGGATGTATCCCTAAATAACACCTGTAGGCTAGTGACAGGTTGTTTAAAGCCTACCCCAGTTGATAGGCTTTACCAGCTTTCGGGCATTGCACCACCCAGTATCCGGAGAGAAATGGCTGCGAACAAGGAGAGGATCAAAGTAGAACGAGAAAGCGCTCATCCACTGCACGGCCATATACCACCAGCCTCGGAGACTCGAATCCAGGAAAAGCTTTCTCAAAACATCACGGGAACTAATTGGGTCACCTGAAAAGGCAAGAGTACAGTTATGGAAAATGAGGGTTCCCAACATCTCGGGACCACTGACAGTTGCAGAGCGCTTGCCACCTGGCCATGAAGAAGACTGGAACGTCTGGCAGTCCTTAAATCGATTGCGAACAGTAGTGGGCAGGTCCAAGGAAAACCTAATGAGATGGGGTTATACTGATACTACCAGTATTAAGTGCGAATGTGGTGAAGACCAAACTATGAATCATATGCTCGAGTGCCCTATGTGCCCATCATCCTGCAACAACGAAGACCTGTTTCAAGCAACACACAATGCGATCGAGGTTGCGAAGTACTGGGCTAAGTGTGTTTGAAGTTGTTGATTTGCACAATGTATTTAACTGTGTGTTTTGATGTTTTTGATACGAGAATAATAATAACCGGAGAAACAGAATCTCTCCGAAACGGGAAACAATTCCACTATTACTGTTAGTATTACTATTAATATTACTCCGCGATTCACCAAAAAAAGTTGTCTGTGGGTGCGTTGCAACTATCCTAATGTGTTATCGTTTATGCATCGGAGGGATATGACAGGAGGGGCCCATGAATTATTTCGAGGAACAATTCCGGCATTCGCCTGAAGTGGTCTAGGAAAACCACGGAAAGACCATGTCAGGAAGGCCGGAACGGTTTCTCGAGATCTATTTCTGTCGGAGTCTAAGTTTTCTCGCACGATAAATCCTTTCAATTTAATTCCATAATCACTGGTGGAAAGAAAGAGTGTGGAAAAGAATCGGTTCTGGCCCTGATTTCTCTTATCCTATTTGCTTGGTCATTCCTAGATATTAATGTTGCTGGTAGTAAAATGTATTTGCTGTCATCCTGAAAAAAATCTGACATGAGCTTCTGAAGACTACGGTATTCCAGATCTTCCCAAACCAACTCCTTGGACATCGCACTTACGCTTTCCCTCCTGCTATGTATACCCGTTTCGAATCTGGAGGCTCTCCTTTTGACCTTCTCCAGTGCATCTATTAACCCCTTTTGATGCGAGCCCATACAGAAGAACAATATTCTAAGTGAGGTCATACTAGTGCTTTGTAGTCAATAGTTTTAACTTTCGGTGTACAATGTTTTAAATTATTGCATAAGAATTGGAGCATATGGTTTACCTTCCCCATTTCGTTCTCAGTATGTTCCTTTCACAACAAATTATAATGAGTTATTACTCATAGCTATTTAGCGGAATCTGCCGTAGTATGGACAGTGTATTAACTGTATATTAGAGCTAAATGATGTCACCTTTTTACTTATATGCATGACTTGGCACTTTTTAGCGTTTAGCTCTGACAGTCTTTACATTATTTTCATGATATCGGCTTGCAGCCGCTCTCGATTTTTATTTCACGATAGACAATAGCATCACCAGCAAATAGTTCTAGTTTACCTTCAAGTATGATGTAAATGAGAAACAACAGGGGCCCTATCACACTTCCCGGGGAAACCCCGACCTCACTTGGGTTTGATGAACGTTCACTGTTGAGAAACCACACTGTGTTCTATCTTTCAGGAAGTAGGCCTGGATATGCCACAGCTATGAAGTTCTTAAGTAAAGTAGTATGAGGCAAAGTGTTGAAAGCTTTTTTAAAAAAAAATCTAATAAAACTAGGTCAACCTGTGATCTGACATACGGTAAAAGTCGTCAGTTAAAAGCGCATGCTGTGTCTCGCAGCGTCGGCCATTTCTGAATCCATATTGGTTTCTTCTAAAAAATTCATAACATTTGAATAGACGATATGTTCTAAAATTCTGCAAAATATTGAAGTTAGCGAGATCAGCCTATAGTTTTGAGGATCATTAACATTCCCACTCTTTAAACTCTGGACTTTTGACAGCTGTCTTCCACTCAGCTGGTATGTTTCCTTGATTCAAGGAGGCGGAGTATAATTTCGTCAAATACGGCGGAATTTTCATTGTGTACCTGGAGTGGAATCTAGTAAGAATACCATCTGGTCCAGAAGCCTTAACGCTCTTTACGTTCCTAAGTAGTTTTATTGTTCCCTCCATGTCAAGAACGAGTTCTTTCATAATTTTGTCACTACGATTGATAAATATCGCGATCTCCTCTACATTTTCTGTTATTAAAGGTTTGTTAAAATATTTAAAATTTCTGTTTTCTCTACTCTAGCTTCCGATCATCATCCGTTTTCATTGATCAGTGATGGCATAACCTTACGAGATCCTCTTATTGTTTTGATATACAATCAGAATTTTTTTGGATTAGTGATTAGATCTTCGGATAAATTCCTCACTTGGAATTCTTTAAAAGCTTCACGCGTTGCCTTGCGCAATTCGACCCACAACTGCACTAATTTTTCGAAATGAGTCCTCTGAATTGTTTATTGTGGCATGTAAACGCCTTTGCTTCTTGAGGAAATTTTTGCTTCCCGACTGAACCACGTTAAGTTCTTAGTAACCTCAATATACTTCTTAGGAGCAAACTGATTTATACCCGTCCATATTATTTCTTTCAGATTATCACAAAGTTTCCAACCTTTGTATCCAACGTGTAGGTTTCAAAATTTTTCGCCAAGTGATATACCACCCCTGCATCGTTTTCCTTATCAAAGCAGTATATGAGTTCGTCTGTATCCTGATCACGGTCAGATTAGATTTCAAAGTTACCAAAGTCTTGTGATCACTTCTACCATGTTTTTACACTCTGTATCAACAATATCAGGATTGTTTATAAGAAAAAGATAAAAAAATGGACAAGATACCATTATCGCAATGCATTGGATCTTTGAACATCTGCTAAAGAGTATTTTCGGCGAATGATCTTAGGAACATTTCGGTTATTAACGTATCTTTTCCACCTGACCGGAATGTACTGTACATGTGTCCCACTTAATCGACGGCAGGGTAAAATTACAATCCATGATATTCGCGATAGCTGATCCAGAATCCAAAGGTCGAAAAAGTGATCCTAATTTGAATTTCTGACAAATTTTATACTCACCCATATTAACTGGCAAGAATTTCCTGTCCTAATTACGACAGAGCAGTTAACGTTGTCACTAACGGCCACGAACACAACTCCCTCAGTTGAGATAATTCTGTCTTTCTGAAAGATATTGAAATGAAAAGGAAATACTTCGCTATATTCAACCTCTGGCGTCAACTAGCTTTCGGTCCCTAGTATTATAACTGCATCGTTAGTCGCAACTGCAGCTTGGAAAACTGCTGCTTTCCCTCTAATATTTACACAATTTAAGGCTATTATCCACAGGTTTTTTTTTGTATCATCAGTTCCGGACTCTAAATTTGCATTTGTCGTATTCACAGCTGCATTATTTGATTTACTGGCCCAATAGCTGTCAGGAACAAGATCTTACTTATCGTTGCATTCTCTTCTTAGAACTAATGGGTCCTCGGGCCTCACGGTGTTCCTAAAAAATAATTCATATCATGTCGGTTCTTTATTTTTGCCGCCACCTTGGTTACCGTCCCCGGTGGCAGTTGACGCCCGACCGGTCACCAATGATGCCGGATAAGATATATGAAAAATGAAATATTAGTAATATCAGAGAATTGTTAATAACAAAGCTGTCAAAATGCTAGTTCAAGCATCCCTCTATACGCTCTCCAATAGTACAAGGTTACATGATAAATTTACCCAAAGCTAATTGTCTCACTTTGTCAGTTTCTAATAATAATAATAGTAATATTATCGTCCTTGTCGAATCACATATCCTATTATTCATAAGCGTAGGCGTCCGTTCATTTGAATGATATAATTATTTTGTTAATCATAACAAAAAATCGCTAGTAGAGGTCAATTAGATTGCTGCGTACTTGATTCGGATCAGTTCATTAGCTATATTTTTTTTAAACTGCTTTACGTCTCTCAACAGCGAGGTCTTTAGAGACGGGAAAGGATGGGGGCAAGGAATGGGAAGGAATTCGGCCATGGCCTTTTGAAGGAAGCATCCCGGCATTTGCCTGGAGTGATTTGGGAAACCATGGAAAACCCAAATCTGGATGCCCGGAATTAGCTAAAGATCAGTACAATGTTAGCAGATCTTAAGTCGTTGAATCTCGGTCATGTAGGCCTTGTCGCAGCTTACGACTTGTGCAGTAGAGAATAATAAGTAACTAATGATACGGTAGTGTGGCTCAGTGCGTTAAAGCACCGCACAAATGTTCAGGAAGTAGATTCGAGTCCTGGTTCCCGCGTACAAACCGTGCTTATTGCTGTTTGTAGACGTTTCATTGAAATGAATACTGTAACCATCCTCACTCTCCGCCTCAAAAAATACACATTTCGAATACAAAATATACACTTACCATATAGAACACGAAAGGTTACACGTTTCGAGGCAGATAGCAACACAAACATTTCTCCTACAGGTTAAGAACGCCGGGTACAACAAACCCGATTTAAATTCAGGCAGGACACAGGTCCTTCCCCCCTCCCCCCTCTCTTGATTCACATTGGCCACCTGTGTAAAACGGGGGGCAGATATCACGTGGTCCTTAGGTTACCGGATCGAGAACAAAAAGGACAAGAATTAAATCAACTCAAATTAGGCTAAGGAATTGCAGTAGAAAAAATGTGTTCAACAATTTCAAATTTTTATTTGGTAACTAAGGAAATTTGTCACTTGCCTCCATTTTGAAAATTTTATTTCAATCAATTATTATTTCCTTCTCCTGTGGTTCGTTTCGCTGATGAAATAAGTTATCTGAATTGAAGATAATATCCGGATTCTCACGACCTTGGACGGAAATTAATATAATTATTATTTGTACGTATTAAGGTAAGGAATATTTAATTCGATTTTCAGTTTGTACTGAGACACAGTGGACGAAGAATAAATTGTTTGACTAAGGTACACACTTTATAATTATTTTTGGCCGCCGCTGAAAAATTCTATCACTCTTATGTTGCACAATCCTACATCAATGTCATCTTAAGAAACAGTAACGCAATACTGGCTCGTCAGTATTGCGTTACTGTTTCTTAAGATGACATTGATGTAGGATTGTGCAAGATAAGAGTGATAGAATTTTTCAGCGGCGGCCAAGAATAATTATAAAGTGTGTACATTGAACGCCTTTTCTTGCAGTCTTCTCAACACACAAACTTCTGATGTGGATCAAGTGCGCTAATACCACAAATCGCAAAAGTAAACATTGTAATCGCATTCGATAGTACGGGAGGCTGGACCAATTGACTTTAGGGGTAGGTAGATTAACGCTAAAAACTCGCCTTAGATGCAAGTGCTTTATGTTTAGACCTCGGGTGAGAATCGCTTTCCCTGCCCCGCTCAGTCGACCTCACGTGTGATTTAGGAGTGGAGACGTTTTCTCGTTTTAAGGTACAGAACCTGGGTGACCGATTTTCGCTCGGCGTTTTTCGATTTCGATTTCTGGATTTATGCACGATTTTGAGTAAAGTTTGACTAAAGTTGAACGTTTTTCTTGAAGGCTTCCTAGGCATTTTGAGGCGAACACTTCCTTACTCTAACCAAAGAGACGCTTAAATATCATCATTAGGCTTACTGGTACCTAAAACTTGTACGAGATAAGTTTAGATCCGTTTCCGAAAACTGCACTCCGCATTAGCACACATCTTCTGATCAACCGTGCCTTTCCAAATGATAAGAAAACAATTCACAATAGAACCTTCGTTATGAACATTAATAAAGCACAAGGTTAGACGCTTCAAAAGGCAGGATTGTATTATCAGAACTGTTTTCTCGAATAGACACCCGTCCGTAGCTTTTCATGAGTTTGTAGATCCATTTGTGTTAAAGAACATTCATTCAAAAAGTCAACGATGATCACATTTAAACTGCTAGTATTGTTTTCAAAGAAGTTTTGTAAAGTAGAAGAGGATTGAAAAAATGACATATGACAAAGCTAATATCATTTAAACATCTATTTTTTTTAAATTAAACATGTAGTATTTAACGGTAACGACTTTTTACAGTAGAAGTGATATTTATTACTATTCTTCAAAATAAAATACCTTTCATTAATAAATATTGCGTTTACTTATTTTCGCATTATTATATTATCATTCGGTTACTGACCACGATCCTGTTCGCACAGGTCAGCTAGTGTACAAAAATTATTAAAGATGTAAGAGTTCCTTGCTGTGCGAAAGAGAACTTAACTAACATCAGCCCAGCTTACTGGTACGTGAAACGCCTACGAGATGCTGGTAGTGTCGTTTCGAAGATACCAAAAACAAGAATTGCTGATTTTGTTTTGGTAGAGTCGCGTTTTTGCAGGGAAGACACCTATTTAAGTAACCTTAAAAAACAAAACGTTACCTAAATACGAAATTTCATCCAAATCGTTAAGCCGTTTCCGAGATCACAAATATATATATATATAAGAGTTGTTCGTTTAAAGATATAAGACATAAGTACAGAATGATCCCAGTTACTCCCTTAGCTTATAACTATTTTAATCAATTAGAAACAGAACTAGTTGTTATTATTTAATCTCCTCGCCACTTTTTTTAATGTAGCTTATTTACTTAACGTAACTTAATTTACTTCCAGAAGATGAAGTTTACTGACTTTCTTTCCCTTTGGCTCAATTAGTTTTGGCACTATGATGGTAACGGTTGCCGGGTAGGAAGGTGGTGCTGCACAGTTACTAATCACTAAGTTGTCTACCAACACACATCGGTCAAATCGTCTATCGGAACAGTTGACATGAATGGATCGACAACTGAGGCATCATTCTAAAGCTTAAGGTATCCACATTGATCAAATCATATTTTAAGAAACTAATTTTTCCAAATTCGACCCTTAAAGAGCAAAAATATTAATATTTCTTAAATGCTGTTTTTTTTATGTCACGAACCATTTATTTCCCTGGATACCCAACCGAAATCAATGAATGAAGTATCAAATTAAGAATTAAGATGTCAGCTTTGGTGACATCATATATTAAGAAAGGAATTTTTCGTAATTCGACCCTTGAAGGGCACAAGTATCAATATTTCTGCAAAGCGTTTTTGTGTAACGAGCCATTTATCTCCCTTGATATCTAACCGATATAAATAAATGAGGTATTAATTTAAAGATTTAGGTCTCCACTTTGGGAGCATCGTATTTTAAGAAAGGAATGTTTAGAGATTCGAGCCTGAGGAGGCAAAAATATCATTATTTCCATGGCGTATTTTTGTTGTTGTCACGAGGCATTTATCCCCCTTGATACCAAACCGAAATCGATAAATGAGGTATCATTTAAAAGATTAAGGTACCCACTCAGGCAACATCATAAATTAAGAACGAAATTTTTCGTAATTTGACCCTTGAAGGACAAAAGTAATAACTGTGCAAGTCGCGCGTATGAGAAAGTACAGAGCCAACCCGCTAGATAGCAACAGCACATATCACAAAGATATTTATAAATTGCTTCACTGGCGTCGACTTTTGTTACGTACCTATTACACTAAACAAATAAACAATTGATACAAATGAGGAAGTTCTTCTTTCATCCTATTAATTCATCGTATTCGCGAAGTTTTCGCACGCGTCATCTGGTATGCATAAAACCACACCGAGTCTCTAGTCTCGCGTCCTAGAATTGCTTATTTTAATATCAAAATCTGCACTTGACATACAAGCCACAAATTACACGTTTCATAGATGTCGAATCTTATTACACCTGTAACATGCTCAGCCAAACATAACATTTGTGGCATCCATTTACTAAAAAAAAGCGTGTCTTACGAACAACTTTAAAATGCCGGGAAGATGAAACGATAATACGTTTAGTGTATCACCCATGTCATGTACGAATTGCGCGCCCTAGTAACACTAATGCTTTCCTTCAGATGCGTATTAGAAAAAAATACTGAATCAATTTCCGCTGCTGTAGTGCGTGATGTGATTTTTTTTATGTTGGAGGAAAACTTCACTTACATCTCACGATTGAAATACCTAAGGATTCGTCTAGATCAATTCATCATAGCACATTCTACGAAACACCCGAGAAGGGTCCACTAGCAGGCTGTGACATAAGTCAAGCGTTCTTTGTTTATATATACGTTTCCTAAACGACTTGAGGAATCGCATCAACACTGTCATTATCACAAATGGCTTGTATTCTGAGTGAATTTCCGTTGAAGCCATAACTTCTGAACCTCGAGAACATGATGGCAGCATGTTAGTTATATCGCAGCAACATGGGTCTCTTATTAGGGTTAAATTTATCACCAATGTATTCGTTGTAATAAGTTATTACTCACTATCCTCTGGAGAATATTACTTAAGCAGCGACAATGCCGTTACCAAATGGCTTGTGCTCAAGCCTACATTTTACCTTTCAGTCAACTGTCGACGATATTTATTCTTAAAAACATCGGATAGCCGTAGTTTTTCAGATGAGGTTTTGGTATCACCATTTACTTACAAGGCGGAGAAATGGTTTCTAGCAAAATTCTTTCAAGCAAAAAAAGATATGTTGGATAGCAATTCTGAACGTAGCAGAAGCAGAACAACCATATTTCTACAAGTATCTTCAAAACTTGGTATCTTCTTCTTAACCACCTATTCCCAACATTTTGGTGTCGGTTGCCTTTGATGAGTTTTATGCATGGTCAAATTTGGGGCTTGGGCTTTACGGCTGGATGTAGAAACGAAAAGGTTAGCACAGGATAGAAAGGGATGGAGGATTGCATCAAACCAGTCTGAAGACTGACGACAGCAAAAAAAAAAAAAGTCCTTGCTGACGCCAAACATTTTATACCCACTGCCAGGTCGTACTAAGTACTAATGGGGAAAGTGAAGTGTTGCCATTTGTTTGTGAGACGTATAACTATGTTCAGCGTATGATGTGTATTTTTTTTTGTTAGTGAAATGTGTACTTTTTGAGGTGGAGATTGGGGACCATCCTTGCATTTGCCTTGATGGCTGCACAAAATCACCTAAAAACGGCAGTCAGGCCGCCCGGTACGTGGTGCGTGGGCTCGTGCCCGCTCCGTTGTACCTCTCCGACCCAGCGTGCAGCGTCTCAGCGCACTAAGCCACACTGGCGGGTGTCTTCAACATCTGCTATATTGACACCAATCTAAATGAGCAGTAATAAGATTTATGGATAAAGCTGATGATTCTACGTACACTCCTCGTTATGAGTTATCCAGGGCCTCTCATGTCACATTAGAAACAACGTCTTATACATTCCTCTCTTTTTATGAAACTTCTCTAGATTAATATTTCGTGGGTTATTCTAAAAATGAAAAAAATAGCTTGTATTTGGGCACTGTCTGGTTTACAAATTTTGATCACACATAACATTTTCATATATCCGCGTTGTTAAACATGCTTGCATGTCGTGCATCAAACTAACATTGCTACTGCCTAAAATTAAGAAGGATTTACTGCGCTTGCTACCTCTTGGAACAAGCAAACGGAATTAATAAACAGTATACATAGGTATTGACTGGTTTAATCAATAACAGCCTGGAATACTTGGCAGCGCTGGTTACGTCAGCGAAACTTCCTGTAAATACGATTGTGAGCTAGCAGACTTGGATTCGTAGAACCACACCGATTGACTACTCGATCTAGTGAGCCATGTTTCCTTTGCAGTCACATGTATCTCGTTTTGCACATATAAATAGATATAGTTTTTAGGGGTTGGATTCCTGATGTTGTTATATGTAGCTATCTACAGTATATTTATATCTGTGTTCTAAAATTAACCTAATGAAATGGCTGAATTTACACACACACACACACACACATATATATATATATATATGCTGACTCTAAAAAAAAATTGTCTTCACGAAAAAAATCGTCTTTTTACTCTTTAATTACAGTGTAAAGTGCATTAAATGTACCTCTCAACAACGAAGTAATGCAGTTACAATCAACACCAATGATTTCCTGCAGGAACTACAATAAAAATAGATTTATAAGCTAAAGTTGTTTCAAAAGAGTTCGTATTTTCCACTGATTCGTGCATTTTGCTGGATATTAAATTGTTCAAACTGAACTGTTCAGGATATAGGTTGGTCCTCGTTCTTTCAAGCAGTAATCAAAATCACCCATTGTTCAGTCAAAACCAAGTAAACAAGTTCGAGTGACTGTATACTACTCTACTTTAAGTATTCAAAACTTGACTTAGTTTTCACTGCTGACAGCTTCTGATGAATTATTCTCAGACGTAAATTTTCTGTGCAACTTCTTATAACCAGTTTACAAGGAATGTTACGAACGAACTGGCGAATTTAACATCCTCCTAAGGTGTCGTTGATAAAATTGAGAAAACATGCATGTTAAACGACTCGTCGTTATAGCTTGTCTGAAACTGTCTGAGAAAGCGACTGGTATAATAAATTTGGCGGAAATAGGTATTAATGTACGCTAGAATTTTTCTAAAGTGTCCGGATTTTCAACTCACAGCTCTGTTTTCATTTAACTGATGCTCCTGGCAATAATTAGAACTTAAAATTAACGAGAAAATATTTGAAGACTGCCCCTGCAGCGTGCATTCCTGAAATCTTAAAATAAGTATAGATTCTGATCTATTATGCTCATATCTAGATGTTCTGCATGTCATTATTAATTAATCGGATTGAAAAATACACAAACAGCTTTCTTCGTCAACATACTAAGTATAGTTAGATTAACGAAATTATGGGTTTATTTGAACAATGGGTAGATTCGCTCCCATTAATATACTGAAATTAAAATTTCCCATTTTACCTCCGCCGATTTTAATAGCTGTATGTAATGGTCTACACTTTAAAGCCTGATATACTACAAATATCCTTGCAGACCAGTGTAATTGTGATATTCAGGCGGTTTTCATAGTGGCCTACGAGAATGCTGGCATAGCCCCACTTTTCATTACAACACTTTCTTACGCGAACAGAAAACCGTTGCATAAAGCCAGGGCTAGGCGGTGCAGTGCACTGGGGCCCACACGCTCGGGGTGCCCCCGAACGCAGCTGAGGGGGCCCCCTAGCGCAGCTCAGAGGGGCCCATAAGCCTTCAGGGGAAATGGGCTCTGAGGGCCTTGTGAACCTAGATACGCTACTGCTTAGGAGTCCCCCCAAGCACAGCTCAGGGGCCCTTAAGCTCAGATCAGGGGGCCCTTACCAGTAACTTGGCAGAGCTAAAAAAAAGGTCGACCAATCTGGTCTCAGGGCCCAAAATAATTTTTTTTCCATCGGGGCCCTTGTTGACCTAGCTACGCCACTGCATAAAGCTTGCACATTTCTCAGGCAGAAAGCTTTCACTACCCTCCTTTAGCTCAAATCGACGGAACGTTATTCGTAAATAACACAAACTTCCTTTTTTGTCTTTTTTAAGTGATAGGTTTTATTTTTACTATATGCTCTCGCACGCCTTATTTACGCAATTCTTTTTTTAATAATGGCATTAAATTTGTTACTCTTTGCATTTCTGTGTATTTTGTTTCCGGTTTATGCATCTGCAGCCTACTCTTTAACGGAAATTTATTTGTGAATGATCTGAGTACTAGGGTGAAAAAGCAGTGGTTGCCCTGCACTTTCCTCATTTCCAGCTTCCATGGGAATGCCAGCTCGCCCCTTCCAGCGCCTCCCACGCTGACGCGGCCGGCCGCAGACCGCGGGGCGCGCTGACGTCACAGCCTTCACCTCGCCGAGCCGGTGGCGTGCGTAGGCAGGCAGGCAGGTAGGCACTCCGGTGCAAGAAGTCGGCGAGGCCACACCGTCGCCAGAGGCGAGCTCCACCATGAAGAGTCGCGGAATCGCTCTCTTATGGATAACCTCTATCCTCTGTAAGTGATCTCTATTGCAAACACTTTCAATGCATTTCAGTATCTCTTTATAGTAACTACTTTTTCAACAGAACGGTGGATTCTCTGACATGTCAAACTATATCTGACTACTCTTGTCTTTTCCATAATCTGGATAATATCTCGAGTTTTTTGGTGTTTCAAATTTGACTTTCTACCTGAGATTAAAATCTACGTATGAACATACCATCTTACGACACCGGTTTCCACTGTTGCGGAATACGCGCTGCGGTATTTAAGAGGTGCTGTAGGTGAAACTTTTCTTGCTGACCCTCTGTGATGAAACAGTCAGTAACATAAAGACACCTTATGTCCTCCAAGAAGTTGTTTGTTTCTGACGACACAAAAAAATGGCAAAGCTTCGTGGAGTGTAAGGCCCTAATTCGACGGACATAATACCTATAAAATCAATAACATCTGCGTTTTCGGTATCAAATTTCTTTATAATTGCAGATTGTTAAATTAATAATGTGGCGGCAGTGTTAGCGTTATCTGAGAATAATCACGTACTGATAGTGAGAAACCGCTAGAATTATGATCACACATGAGATTAAAGACAAAGAGATACAGCCACAAATGAGACTATTATCTGCAGTACAAAGAGGATACTAACTGTGACGTTTCGTCACAGATAACTTCACAACCAATATCTTTCTTTTAATGTTCCATATGCCACCATTGTTTGTGAAGCGAAATGGGTAACATGTCCCGCACTATCTCACACTTCTCGAACAGTAGCAGCATTCATGTTGAAGATAGGTCTTTTACCGGACAACAAACATTGAAAAGATAAGGAGAGTTTCTCTGCTCTGACATTTGTGTTTAACATATACAATTTATCGTTAGCGTAAACAGCTTTTGGGCTCCATAAATCAGAGGAAGTTCTGTTTATGGGATTGGATTATCGTAAAGGCAACATTTCTATCACACACTAGTTTTTTTCTACTTCCTTTTTTTTGCTATTTGTTTGATGTAACAAGATGTTACGAAAATCCTGTATATTGGATAAAACTATTTGGGAGAAGCAACAGCTATGGCTCCTTATTATATATAAAATGAGAGTACTGTATTTTTTCAGCTGAAAAAATACAAGGCGTAATCAGTACTGCTGTGTTTTTTACTTACATTGATACCAAGCTGAACGAAAAAATATCATTGATAAGCAAACACGTGGTGAAGATGTAAAACAGATATTTACATGCCTGGTAGTAATTTTGCTTACGTTTGAACAAGCAAAAGAACATTATTTGATATGAAGGTACATGATGGTGCAAAACTTGTCAGCTGTGTATAAAATAGTTCAGTTAGGGAGTACGCGGGTTCGAATCCCCGTCCAACCATCCATATTTGGGTTTTCCATGGTTTCTCCAAATCAAAATCTGGATGGTTCTTTTAAATAGTCCGAAATCCTTCCTGTTCCTTGTCCCCACTCTTTTCCTGCCTCTAATGACCTCGACGTCGACGAGACAAAAAAGCAAAAAGAAAAAAAGTTTAGTTCGTAGCGTAGGGACGAAAGAATAATTGGTGTTGTGGTGACTAGAAGTTAATAACATTTGGAAAAGTTTCCTTGCAATAAATTATTTAACAAATATTTGTTCTTTAACAAAGTATATTAAGACATTCTTCACTTTTTCATAATTAAGTGGCTACCAGCTTTTGATTTGTATATCAGAGACGTTGTTTGGTGTCACTAAATATATTTCAGGAAGACAAATTTCATAGAAAATGTGTGCTAGAGTTAGAGTAAACTTAAAAAAATTGTCGTTCTCTTTCGTGGTCTCGAGTTTCTTTTCTGTTGGCTGTAGTAATATAAAAAAAAAAGCTTTTTTTAATTTATTTTTTAAATCTGGAGTTATTATGTGTGGTGGACTTAGTTCAATCTGCTGCTGTTAAACGACCATTCTGTTGTGAGAAGGTTCCTTGAAAAACACTTCCTGCTACCTGACCATTAAAACTATTGATCAACAGTTGAATCATCTTTTCAATTGTACTATTACGTTTTTTTTGACCTAACAACAATTTGGTTCACCTTCTAGAATACTAAAAACAACACTAAGGTGTTCCAAAATGTTTCATTTATTGTAGAATTCTTTGCCAAGTGATTTAATGGCCTTTTAACAGATAAGTGGGTGCCTCGGATGTCTAGGTGCTCGGTACAGCTGTTGGGCCGACACCTGTGAGCGATTGCGCTGACGTCATTCCTAGGCAATCAGCTTCTGTTTGATCATATGGTGCTCTACGACATTGTATTAGTCTAACAAAGAGCTGTTATCAAAACGCTGTATGCCGATATTTAGTGTGTTGGAGAAGCATGGTAACATCATGGTGGGCCACCGGTTACATTATTTCTGAATATATCACCTACTCTGCAGTGATTAAGGAAACTTAATTCACAAGAGTTCTCAGCTAGTTACGTAAAGGAACACAACAGCCTTGGAAAGGAGCCTCGGGTCGCAGCGGTGATAATGGCAGGTACTGGAGACGTAAACAGGATCTTCCTCTTGGGAGCTCTCCGAACTAACTCTGGATCCAGATCTCGGCCTGGCCTTTGTTTAAAGCAGACGCATTTCTCAATTTTTGAAGTAATATACAAGGAAGATTTCTTACTTCATGTTGTTACTTGAGATTACTGATGGCACGAATAGAAGAGGTTAACTATAGTCAAAATGAGCGGTAACGCTCTGTCAATGTATTCGGAAGTCCCGCATTCAATTTTAAACCCACACTTCCAGGTAACAGTTTCCAATGATTTCTCCAAATCAGAGGATAGGGGGGAGATGGGTGTGTAGGGAAATTGCCACCGGAGCCTGTGATCCATTGCAATTAAATTAAATTAAATTTAATTTCGTTTCATAGGCCATGTTCGCTTTCGCTACATTGCTTTGAAATAGTCCTTTACGTCTACAATAATTTCAGTAGAAGTGACTAAAGAATGCAGAATATTTCTTTGCGGAAAATTTAAATGATTATATAACGATATATATCGATGTACAGTAATGTCTTGATACAGTGCTACTGACCCATGAAAGCTAAAAGCAAATAGAAAAAATAAACGTGCAAAATGTTTGTTTTTTGGTTATTTGAGTCTTTTAACACCTTAAACGAGGTGTAGCAGCTCCTTATCGTGTAACAAGTTTGTGGAAGAGATTGTACTTTTTTTTTTACGCTATATGAAATTAGTTCTTATTCTATGCAACGTGCCAAAAAAAAAAAAATCAAAATTTGGAATAAATTTTTCTATGAGAGGATACTTCTAGACTACCATCCAGAGTGGTTCAGACCTTTCCACCTTTCCAATAATTATTCTGTAGCTGAGTTAATGAATATGAGTCAATGGTACATTCCGATGATTTGTGTGGGATTGATAGGAACAAACTGTCAGAAAATAACTATACCGAATGATTCCATATACACGAGCCTGTATTATTTTTATAAAAGAATAACTGATTAATTAATAACTTCCATCACCAATACCTCGAATAATATCAAGGATGACATACGACGTGTTTAAAAAGCACTGAGTATGTTTTTATACTATGCTGGTGATAATGAGGAATGTAACCAAGACATTCAGTTGAAAAAAGAAGGTGAAACTTCTATTGCTCGAATAAATTTTTCTTCTTAATATCCAAATCTAAATCACTTAACTGCGTTCTCTTATTGCCGTAGCGGTAAGATGGTTAAAATATTTTAATTCCTTATTGGCTGAAAACTGCTATAATTATTTGTCGATGTTAAAAAACGTGAAATGCTAATCAGAAAAAAATTCTTAATGTCCGACTTGAAGGACGTTGTTCAATGTCATTAGTTGATTTCAATATGAGGGGTCACCGATCATTTGTTTTGATCACTCTTTTGCCAGACATAGGCAAATAGCCGTAAAAAAAATAAAAAAATTATCCTTTGGTTGGTAAAGTAAATGTTCAGTGAGTGAGGTATTTGATTTTATCTGCTATACTGACCAATTTAAACAGATGCGGGAGAGCGCCTTGGTGATCTTCACATACAGCCATAGTTTTAGTTTGTGCCCTTGCCGTGAGATATCATGGAACGAAATCTATACCAAAATAGTGGCCTAGTATTCAGGAACATAACACTCTCAAAACTTCCTTGTTCCTGCGATGTTTTAATATGTGTTAGGGTGCAAACTTTTGCTTACTGTTTGTGGGATGTGATTTGGTGAGAGCAGCGACGCTGTTGAGGACAGGTCGGGACAGCAGCAGGACCGGTCGCCAGCGCGCGGCCTTGACGGCTGATGCACAACTACTGTGCAGCCAGCCACGAGAAAAACACCTCCCACCTCGACACAGGCGTCCTCTAACAGTTAACATACAAATCTGCCTTTATTTTATCTGTGCATTACAGCAGAATTCTTAATGAGACCTGACTGCCAGTATACTACTCTCGTCATATGATCCACTTTTACCACTATCAGCCGAAAGGCCCGTGTACTGCAGCCCATGGTCCCCGGTAAACAGAAGTTGAATTCAAGTATGCGTTCTTGTTGTAGGCTAGAAGTGCGGCCGATGCTACTGGTAAGCAGAATGACTCTTCACATTCTACCTAAATAATAACCATAATGATTAATGGAATAACTACAGGGGCCATTCAAAATTAGACGTGATAGTATCTCTTAAAGTAGATAATAATCTAAGCATTCTCATTGGGTAAGAAATAATCTGATATTTTCGATGCTCATTAACATCGACTCTCACTCAACCTTTCGGACGAGACGATGTAAAATCAGCAGATATTTCTTAATTCGAAAAGCTCATACCAATCTGTAACCGATGTTAAGAATATTAAATAAAAACAACCAAGGAAACACATTTGAAAAGTATGGCACGCGTACTATGTAATAGTAATGGAAACTATCGAACGAATTCAAATTGATTGATAAAACTCATATTTAGGTGTATTGACTTTAACGCGGTGGATTTTCTGAGTAAATTTGCGTGTTGCAAAAACAAATCTCTGCTCGAATTCTGATTGCTCCGAAATACTATTGTTGAATTTATGGTCGAAAAGATAAAAGGAATAATGTAGGTCCTTTAAATATTCCTTTATCTCTCGTGTTGTAAGAGTGTGGAACAAATGGGGTGGGCTATAACACAGGGGCCAAGCGCCCTCTGTCACTCATACATTATTGCGAGTTTCTAAGTAATATCACAAATGTAGACCTCATTCATAGATTCATTTTCTAGTGTTTGCTAAGTATTCCTCCTGCATGTTAACGTAGCTCTTTTTTGAATTTACGTCGCATTGTGATAGGCGGTACTTTAAAACGGTAGTAGTGACCATCTAACATCTGTTTCATTTTAATGGTCCTTGATGTTCTGACCAAATCTATTTGGAGAGCTAAGCCCTCGCCACAGCTCCGTTAAGATGTATACTTCACGAAAGTAGCATATCTAGTTATACTCTGTAAGTTCTTCTCTCCTAATTTAAGTCATAGATATCCGGTTACTAACGGTACTATCAGGATAGGCTTATACTATGGCGGAGGAGAAACGTGAAAAGCTAGAAATTTGACGCCAGACCAATCATCCGTATCCTGTAAATACTCGTATTGTTCGTTGACTGAAAACTATCTCAGTTCATGACGGTAGAACATGATAATAACTGTAACAAAATTCGTAATCTACAATTTCTCAACTAATTTCGTATGTTTTCCATTACTTATTTTTTTTTATTTTTACACCACTTAAAACGGGTTTTTCAGTGACACTTTAATAGAGGCGCAGTACTATTACACGTAAATACGTGTATGCCATTTAATTACTCAAAATACTGCTCAATTGTTAAATCGTTGACATTCAGCTTATTGACTACAGATTTTATCTTCAATTCACACAGCATTTTAAATTCTTATCTCATTATATTGTACACCTGAAATTATTGCTCAGAGAATCTTAAAATTATTAGTTTTCTATAACTCCTGTATGGATAGGTATTATATTTGAAGCTATGGTGTATCTTTGTAAATGGTTCACTTCCCCACTTTAAGACTGATATTACTAAAGTTATTAGGAAGAGATTCATTTCAACCATACTCTTTGGGAAAAAGTTGAGTCTCGGTTCTGTGCATAAACAGTTATATAGCTAGAAAGCCCGGTGGGCCCCTGTAAACAAGGATGAAGCCTGTATTTTGCTGACTCTGTGGGCGTGAGGTCCAATCTGTTTCACCTTGACAGCCGCGAGTTAAGATTATACTAAGGTACTGTACTTCCCCACGTGAGGAGGTCGATAGCACGTGGGCTGAGGCCAGGTCGGGGCTGCGGGTACCGCTGTCTGCATGCCAAACGAGTCTCAGGGTCTGCACGCCCCTCGCAAGGTCAGCCTTCCCACCGACACTTTCCCTAATGTATTCAACACAGCTTCACATAACTAAAGGTTAATGCTCTAAGTCTTACGTGCTGCACTGTTAGTCCCAGTACGGTGACACTTGACAACATCGCCCAACCGTGCGGTTTCGCAAGAACTCTACCAGTATACAGTGTACAACGGATTACTGCAGAATGAAAACTAAGAAGTGCTACGCCAATACGTAAACCCAGTACCGAGGTAGTGACGCAGTAGGCCGCTTTGCTGGACTGACCTCGTGCCGTCGAGTCCTCAGCCTCGTATCCGCATAAAAACTAACACTGTCAAGTGCGTGTTAGTATCGCGCACTGAGATTATATGTTAAATTTATTTCATGGAAAACTTTTCATAAACTCAATTACGATAGTCTTTCAAATCATACGCGAAAAGTACAATATATATATATATATATAAATGGGTTTTTTGAAAATTTATCAATAAAAAAGAAAGTGTTTTACGACATATTTACTAGCTAATGATGTATCAAATTTGTCGATATCACTCATTTAGTTATTTTATGACAAATGTAAAACTCCAGAATGATAGCTGTATTTTTCCTTTAAAGTTTAACAGATAGCGTATCACTGAAACCAAATATTTTTATAGTTGGCAAGGTTATCAGCTTTCAGTTGATACCCATTAGTATTATCTAAAAAAATATTTTCTTCAGTTTCCGCTCCCCCCCCCCCCCCGCCCCACACAATCAAATCTCAATAATTATTTTCACTCCTTATTATGTTTCAAAGGTTGGTAAGAAATAAATTAGTGCGTAACTATGAATTTTTAAGTTGGAGCATTCACACATTATGAGAGTTTGACAGAGAGCGAATCCATTAGGTTTTTTTTCACTAACCCTAAAAAAACAATCATGTCCTTGGGAAACAGGGCTGCAGTTTGAAGAGCAGCCGCTGCGGTGCGCTAAGTTATGCTGTGAGCTAATTTCTTTCTACGTTCACATATCCTGTTTGAAGAATTCTCAGTTCACAGGGCAAACACTTACTTAAGGAGCAAAGTAATCCTTCAAGTGAATGTGTTACCATGCATAAAACAAATTTTGAGCCTGGTTCCTATCAAAAAAATTATTAGTTGAAGCTAGTTCCGTGTGGTTTCAAATGAGCTGCTCATAAGAAGCGTCGAATTAGAAACGACTAAAAAATTCAAAATTCAGCCAGAGGATATCATGAAGGAACTAAGAAAGCTGAAAAAGAATAAAGGGGCTGGTGTAGATAATATTACTACGAATGTCTTAAAGATAGGAGGATGTGACATTGTACCTTATCTTGAAACGTTATTTAAATCGAGTCTGAATGCCAGAATCTGCTTACCAGGAAAAGTGCGATACAAGATCTGGTTCATAAAGGAGGGGAGACAGAAAGCGTCGTTGGTGATGATGGCTTGATGCGATGTGAAACAGACACGGCAATAAACATACAGGAAGCATTTGCATCGCCGATCTTTATCAACAATTAATTAACTAAGCAACTGAGGAAAAATGGTCTGTGACAACATTGTATAAACCCTATTGTTCAAATTTAAAGCAAAGAGCATTAATACACCAACAAACTATCGCAGAACAAACTGTACGAACTTTCCGCCATACTGTGATTTTTTGTATTAGATATTATCTCGTGCATTAGATGGCTGAGCTCAAATAATTCTCCATTACATGGAAAGAAACACGACACTTATGCGTATTTGTATATGGATACAATATTGCAGATTTGTGTTTCATACGATGCATACTTTTGCTAGTTATAACTAGCAAATTATAATTCCTTATGAAAATATTCTGTGGATCCTTACACCTAAGTCATGAGTTGAGTACTTCCATTAAGTTTATGCACTTAAAAAACTGTCTCATACGTCGTCACTAAATTTCGCTTCTTTGTGCAAATACTGAAGCAGAGATTTTAAGCTTCCTGATTGTTTGAATATTATTCGAAGTACCTATACTCCAGTGTGAACACTGAAAAGTGTAAAAAAGAAGCTGAATTAGCCGGCGTTTTACACGGAAGAAGATGAAATGTACGTATTGTAACTAATTGTTTCAATCAATGTACATTTTTTTTTTTTTTTTTTGCCTATGTTATTAGTGTTGCCCAGGAAGGGGGGAGCTAGGGGGCTCAAGCCCCCCAAAAGTATCTAGGTACACCTCCGACATTGTAATTTCCGAGGCCCACCACAAGCCCCCCCCCCCAAAGCCAAAATCCACTGAAGGCAAGCCCTCACAACCATGATCCACTCAAGCCAAGCGCCCCCCCCCCCAAACCAAAGTCCACTCAAGCCCCTCCCAATCCAAAATCCTGGATCCGCCCCTGGTGTTGCCTAAAATTATTTTCTTATAAAGTATATCTGATTTATTCTATGCTAAACTATAGGAATCTGTCAGGGAATTTGCTGATTTTTCTTACTTTATTTATGGTGTGAAAATCAAAATCTTTAAACCAATGCTTACAGTTATTTCTAAAACATTATTGCTTCTTTTTTCAGATTTAGTACTGTCGTGAAGTTGACGGACTGAAAATGACAACAGCATGCTCAATATCACGATGTCATGATTCTTTACCCCCCTTGACAGCCATTAAAGTAGGATTTTCTTTTCAGGAGGATTTAGGAACTTTCAAAGGCGTTTGACAGAGTAAGCCACAAAATGGTAGTAAATAAGGAAAAAACTATTGGAGTGGATGAGAAAGTGATTTGCTGGATTGAAGAATTTTCAAAAGGTAGAAAACAGAAAGTTAGGGTGGGAAATGCGGTATCAAAGGAAGTGGAAGTAAAAATGGGAGTGCCGCACGGTAGCGTACTGGGACCATTGCTATTCATTATTCTAATGAATAATTGTATTGATTGTTTACTATCTGAAATGAGATTGTTTGCAGATGACATAATGCTGTATAAAGGGATCAAAACGATAGAGGACTGTAAACAGTTGCAAGGTGATTTGGACAGGATATCTAGTTGGGTTGGTAAACATGGGATGAAGATAAATGCAAAGAAGAGTCAGCTAATTAGATACACAAATAAAAAACAAAAGATTAATTATGAATATAAGGTGGGGAAAGAATTGCTTGCTGAAGACTTTAAATGTAAATATCTTGGCATTACATTTGATAACAAGCTTAACTGGGCAGGACACATTGGTCAGGTGGTAGGAAAAGGTTTCAAAATTCGGCACTTGTTGGAGCGAGTGATGAGGGGATGCACGAGAGAAGTAAAGGAATTGGGTTACAAAACTTTGGTAAGACCATTGCTCGAATATGGTAGTGTAGGATGGGACCCACATTTCGAGTATCAAATACAGGAGTTGGAGAAGGTGCAAAGAAGGGCTGCTAGATTTGTTTCTGGAAATTATCGCAGAATGCAATCAGTGACAGATATGATAAAGGAGCTGGAATGGGATTCATTGCAAGACAGGAGGAGGATGAGGAGGGTAATGGGAGTGTACAGGGCATATACTGGCGATGAGGCATGGAAAGATATTGCAGTAGGTATGAAAAGTAGTTCATGGAAGGGAAAAGATGATCATGACCACAAGCTGGCACTCGATTTCAAGCACAAGGGTGTGGGAAGATTTTCTTTTTTAGGTAAGGGTGTCAGGGATTGGAATGAGTTACCAAGGGGAATGATGAATAACCTACCGAAAACGTTAAAAGAATTTAAAGTTAAAATTTGTAGAGGGCAAATGTAGGTTAGTGTAGGATAGGGGGAAGTTGGGTGTGCAGGGACATTGCCACCGGAGCGTGTGCTCCATTGCAATTAAAATTAAATTAAATTAAAAAATTAAAATTACAGTCTTAAAAATTAATATCGATTGATTAAAACTTTCTATACCACTTTTGTGAAAATTATCACTGAATATTGGTTTCAATATTGAATACAGTTTTTATTACTATGAAATTTCTACTAATGACATGAATATTTACGTAACCTTGAGATATAGGAATATTTTTAAAAAATGACTCTTCAGTAATTCAGTTACCTAAAGCAATTTCAGTAAACAGAAATACTTAAAGGGGATGACAAGAATTATTTGTTTACCCCTGTATATGATTTGGTTGGAACAACGTGTTTCCGTATCATTAAATTGTTTTCTCATCGTATTGAATGAAAAGCGAATTCTAAGATTTCAAATAAATAACTATTTCAGTGATACTAAGCGAATAATTAAAACTTGAATGGGGTTGAAATCTGCACTGCAACTAGTTCGTAGTTTCGAAACATCTCTAAAAAAACAAAAACAAAAAAATCTAAATAGCGATAGTCGGTTTCTGCGTGAGTGTTTAAACGGAAGAAGTTACCTCAGGTAGGAAACAGTGTGTTTTGTCTTCACTAGGCTTATTCGATCGGAAGTTTTCGTTAGTAAGCTCTTACCGGGAAGACTCTAGGAGCTCGGTCGTCTACCACCTGTGGCTGTGAAGTCGGCCGCGGGAGGAATTCCAGACCGGTTCTGCGAACCAAAGATTCCGCGGTGGTACTTTTAGCTTAATCTGCCTTCCTTACCCTCTCGTACTATCTTCCACTATTTCTTCCACCTGGGACATTATGCTGAGACATTTTTTTTTTTATTTTTAATTTTATTGGCTTTCGGCAACTAAGCCATTCAGCCAGCTCAATGTGTTTATGATATCTCTTCAGTGAATTAATTTCTAGCACGTTTTTTAATTCTAAAGTATAGACACCACAGGACGGACAGGACATTCACACAGACACACAACACTTAAACATCCATGCCCACGGCCGGATTCGAACCGGCGACCTTCGGCACGTGGAGCTAGCACTCTAGCCCCTACGCTACTCTATCTGTTAGTTTTTGATGTATCTTATTTTGACACGAGCTTTATTTTATTTTAGTTTCCTAACTGAAACATCGCAGTTAAATACTTATGACCAATTAACACATTTAAACTTGTTTTAGATGTGCGAGTTATCTAATGTTATGGGAATGCCATAGGGTAGTTTATCGGGACCATTGCCATTCATTATTCTAACGAATAGTTGTATTAATGGTTCACAGTCAGATATAAGTTGTTTTTAGATGACATATTATATAATAGATCAAAACGTGATAAGACTGTGAATAGCTGCAGGGTGATCTTGGGGGGGGGGGGGGACATCAAGCTGATGGTATCAGCATGGAGTTAAGATAAATGAAAGAGCAATGTCATTTTTTTTAGCTCTACTGCCCAGGGTGGCAGACTTATGTTTGACGGGGCAGCATTCTCAAAGTGTTTGCCCCGGCTCGGAAAATTCGTAGATCCGTCAATCGCCTAGACTCAGCTTATTAGGTACAAAAATTAAAAGCTAAAAGTCTAAGGTCCTCCATAATTCCAGCGTGGGGAAGGAACTGTTTGTCGATGACCTGGAGTGAAAATATCTTGGTGTAGCGTTTGACAGAACTACTCAACAGGGCAGAACACATTGGACACATTTGGAAGAGCTGTCAAAGGGCTTATTTCATTGGAGAGGGTAATAAAAGTGAGCGAATTAGGTGACTAAACTTTGGTCAGCCAATTTGCCTGAATATGGTTGTGTAGTTAGATACCCACATTTTGAGTATCAAATAAAGGGGTTGGAGAGGGTGCAAGATTTGTTTGTGGATATTAGCGCAGAACACAGTCTGTAGCTGATTTGATAGAGGAGCTGGATTGAGATTCATTGGAAGAGAGGTGGATAAAGAGAGTGCTGGGAATGTACAAAGCATATGTTGGTGCTCAGGCTTGGAAAGATATTAGTCGAAGAAATAGTAGTAGTGGATGGAAGGAAATCATGACAAGAAACTGGCACTCGATTTTAGGCGTAAGGGAATGAGAAAACTTTCTTTTGTAGGTAAAGGATTCAAGGATTCAAATAAATTACGAAGGGAAGTATTGAATAATTTATCAAAAACGCTGAAAGAATTTAATATTAAAATCCGTAAATGGCATAAGTTGGTAGCTGTGGGAATTACTCTTGAAAAATTTAATACACTAAAAAACAAAAACAAGTACGAGCTAAAACGGATGTGTAGGAAATTTGCCACTTGAGCATTAGCTCCATCGCAATTAAATTAATTATAACTATTTCTTTAGTGAAGAACACATTTTATCTTTGACTTTTACTGCAGTATCCACCTACATTTTGTCTTGGAAAAGGACAATAGCCAAATAATCTTCAATTTCGATCGAAAACATTTACATTTACGTATCAGTTTCGTTTAAAATTTGATTAAGATATAATGTCATATTTAGACCTCCAAATTTAATCACTGTTTAGGAACGACTATTTTTGTGTTAGTACTAGTCAACATATTCTACTTTGAACACTGTGCCATGTATTATACCCCATCATTTATTAATTCGAGCCTGGTGCGTGAACGTTTAACGTTCGGCCCTGGTATTCTGCCATCCATATTACGATTTTCTTCGGTTTCATGAAATCAGTACATACGAATAAGGGTGGCTCCTTCAAAAACAAAATTACTGATTTCTTTTCTGCCACCAACAATTCTCCCTACCCTTTTCCCTTCACATCCGATGACCTCGCCGTCAACGAGTCATAAAGCACATAAAATATTTATTTACGGTTGGTGCTAATAGCTGTACAGTTGCGTGGCTACTTGCTTTTACTTGATCAAACTGCTTTATGAAGTTTGGCTTAATCTCTTACATATTGGTATTTACTGTGTGATTTCATTGTGTTGCGCAGGAATAGCTTAAATTTTTCTTTTCAATATGCAGTTGTTTGTGCTTTCCAGGGTTTTGGTTTAGTCACATCATTAGACCTGTAGACCTCATTCGTTTGTTATTTCACTATTTTCTCCAGAGCAAGTAGTTCATGCCATCACACCTTCTAAAGCATTGTTCGTTTTTCACGATGACTTATTTATTTATATCCACAAGAAATGCACTTATGCCAAATCTTATGGTTCTTTCAATCTCGAATTTACAATAAATCTGTAAATGGGAGGAGCGAGGAAAGAGCGAGAGAAGATGACTGTAGCTTAAAGATTAGTTACCATCACCTAATTTAAAGTGTTATCTACTATTTTTGTTTTGTGTAATATCTGCTCTTATCTCATTCAGTGATATAAGTAATCAGTAAAAAGATTAAACTCTTCACCATTAACTTCAAACTTAGGTCTACTGGTAACTACAGTTTAAGCTTCTCAAATACTCCAAAAATGTAGAAAGTTCTATATAGTCTTCTCAAACTCAAAAGCTGAGCATGAATTTCCGTAGTATCGCTACCATAACAGCACAGATAATCCAGTTTCTCACAGTATCCAGGAAACAGTATACAAACTCCAACAGATTATAACAGTGATTCACAATTAGCTTTTCCCGAGTACCACTTCAAGAAAGAGCTCATCCTCACGTATCCCTTATAAATAAATAATAATAATAAAAAATGAAACCAGGTTTTAGAGATTTATTTAATTTTAATCCAATAAACACAATCCAATAACAGACGATACAACAAATGTTCAAAAATATATTTTGGCCATAGTAATGTTTGCGTAAGTGATTTTTTTAAAAATTATATTGCTGTGTCCTTAGCCAAGAAAGTATCGCGCATACCCCTTCAAGCAACCTTTTTTTTTTTTTTACTTATGGCTTTACGCCTCGTCGACAGCGAGGTCATTAAAGGCGGAATGGGACTGGAAACAAGGAACGGGAAAGGATTCGGTCATTGCCTTTTGAAGGAAATATCCCGGCTTTCGCCTGGAGTGATTTAGGGAAACCATGGAAAACCCAAATCTGGATGCCCGGACGGGGATCCCAACCGGCGTCCTCCCGGATGCGAGGACAAAGCATTAACCACTCACCCACCACGCTCGGTTGCAAACAACCTCACGTATCCTTGTGCGTACGCGTACCACTAATTGGTAGCCACTGGATTAGAAAATGTGTTGCATTTGTGTGTGCAAAAGCAAACAGCGGTATTACTGGTAAAGAGGTAGCTTAGATCAGCAGTTCCCAATTTCCTTTTGGCCACGGAACCCTAATTGGTCATATATTTATTGGCGGATCCCCATTTTTATAAGCATAAGCTGAAAAACCAGTCTCGCATCGGTAAGTCATCACAAACGGAAGCAGAACCATGATAGCCTTCTCACGGCGTGGTTATGACTCTTTTCAACGAACATTTTATTTAATTCTCATTTCTCGGACGGAACACGGAACCCTTGTGACCCTTCCACTGAACCGCAGGGTTCTGCGGCCCACCATTTGGGATTCACTGGCTTAGATTGTAGATGCCAGTAAAGGTAAAAGGTCCCGCTTTAGTACAACTTGTTTTTTTTTAGGTCGATACTTAACACCTTTTTTTTTTTTACATACGACGTAGGAAATATTTTCTGAACAGTGATCGCACATCGTCATGGCGAACTTGCCTACTGGTTTGTGACTCAGCCTGAAGAAAGGAAAGGTCCAATCCGGAACAACTTTTCCCAGCCGGAGCGACCTCCAACTCCTTGCGAAATGCAACCCGCCGCAAGTTGTGAGCTGTGCGAGAGGCCCATTAACAACAGGAAGTTTACCCGCGCGTGCCTATGACGGAACGTGCCAAAGGAGGAACACGTTGGGCCACAGTGTGATGAGTGATGACGTGGCTCATTGAACATCGTTCCGCTGAGACAAGATTGCGCACTATAGTTAGCAAAATACTTTAATAGTAGTGAATGCACATGCATCAGAATCAAGCACCCCTCAAGTTAAGACTTTATTAGTCATGTAGACAGATCAAGGTCTCCGCTCCCTGAAGTTACCGCCCGGGGTTTGCCCCCCCCCCCCCCCACCCCCAGATCCGCCGTTGGTGGTATAGAACTGGCATAATACGTTACCAGAGGACTACAATGGAAGACTATTGTGAACAGCTATGGATAGATGCTTGGGAAGATCGCTTTGCAATGAAGATAAATAGCAAAAAGTGTCAGCTTATAGATAAAAAAATGTTATATTTAATATTACTGTCTTGGGTAAATTTTTTGTTGAAGACATACAATATAATTTGGCCTATATTAGGCAGTAAGCTGTCCTATTCTTTCGGGCTTTAGGTCGTGCCAACGACACTGTCATTAGTGCCCTTGGGAATGTTTGTTCAGGGAGGTTGTAACGAAAGGACTTCATCTAACAGAGAGATTACTAAGGGTAAATACCAAGAAGCAAAATAACTGCGTTCCACAACATTTATCAGTACTTTGCTTGATCATGGTGGATTATGTGTATCAAATACATGACATATTACTTTTGTAATAATGTCGTCAGCGTTTGATCACTTTCGTTCCACCTCCCCGACTGGCAGAAACGAGAGGTTTTTTTTTTTTTTTTTTTTTTTTTTTTTTTTTTTTTTTTTTTTTTTTTTATGCCGTCAGTCTTTAGACTGGTTTGATGCAATCCTCCATCCCTTCCTATCCTGTGCTAACCTTTTCGTTTCTACATACCCCTTACAACCCAAGTCCTCGATTATCTGCTTCATATATTCTAATCTCTGTCTACCTCTACAGTTCTTACCTTCGACTGTTCCCTCCACTAACAAATTAACCAATCCAGCATGTCTCAAAATATGACCTAAAAGCCTGTCTCTTCTTCCTGTAAGCTTCTTCCATAAACTTCTTTTCTCACCTATCATTTCCAAAACTCGTTCATTTCTTACTTTGTCTGTCCAACTAATTTTTAGCATTCTTCTGTAACACCACATTTCAAATGCTTCAAGTTTCTTTCTTTCCGGTATTCCTAAAGTCCATGTTTCGCTACCGTAAAGTGCTGTGCTCCACACATAGAGTTTTAAAAATTTCTTTCTAATTCCTAGATCAATATTTGAAACTAAAAGGTTTCTCTTTTTCATGAAGGCTCTTTTTGCTAGTGCTATTCTGCTTTTAACATCATTCCTGCTTCGGCCATCGGTTGTAATTTTGCTTCCCAAGTAACAGAACTCACTCACTTCTCCTATAGCATCCGATCCTATTTTTATATTTAATCTGCTACTATTGGTATCAGTTCTGCTACATTTCATCACTTTTGTCTTACTTCGATTTATATTCAGTCCAAAATCTTCCTTCAGCATTTTGTTCATGCCATTCAATAACTTCTCAATATCCTCAGCCCTCTCTGCTAACAAGACAATGTCATCAGCAAATCGTAGCATACTGATTTTTTCTCCCTGAAAACTTATGCCGCATGGAAATTTTTCTTTGACTTTCTTCATTGCTTCTTCTACATACAAGTTGAATATTAACGGGGATAGACTACAACCTTGTCTCACACCCTTTTTAACCGATGCATGTTCTCGTGATTCTCTACTTTTATTACAGCCACTTGCTTCTTATATAGTTTATAGAGTATTCTTCTATCTCGATACTTTAGACCTGACTTCTTTAAAATTTTGAACATCTTGTCCCACCTAACATTATCAAAAGCTTTTTCTAAATCAACAAATGCCATAAAAGTATAAGAGTATCGAATATATTATACTCTGTGTCGATGGCACTTGGACTTTCGTCCAGGATACTTCGTTCACCTGAAATTAGAATGGTGTGAAGGGTGCAGGGCTTACAATAAACCAAGTTACAATGGTTTATCTTTGAAATATATCTTTAATGATCACTCCATTTAGCACCACCGATCTTCTACACAAAACTAATCAGAACATATTGCCAGGTTATAAGTTCCCATAATTTGTTCTTAAGACTTTTCCGTAAACTTTTCCCTTTTGGCCCGACGATTATGAATGTTCATCCGTCTAAACTGTAGTATTCATCTCGACCATAAAATTTTGTTTATTGCGCCAGTCAAACGTTATTAACGTCTTCCTCAGGAACACGAGTCCATTTGAATAACAGTATTACGCTTTTTATGTCTTGTGGCAGCATCGTTGATTCAAACATAGTCTTTCATAGATATTATTTTATATTAGCTTGGGCTTGGCATTTGGGTAAGACGCGGTTCGATACACAGTCTTCTATGGTTTCCCGAAATCACTTCACACACATGAAGGTCATGGTAAATTTATTTTCTATTTGTCAGCCCCAATTCTTTCTCATCGTCGCCGAGCTAGAAAGTTCTAATAATTAAAAAAAACTAAGAAAAGAAATAGAAAGAATATTCTTTGCCAAATATTTACGTACATGTTTAGGATTCAAAGACTTCCTGATAGTTCATGTATTTGTTGTCTTTTAACTTTTCCGATGTAAAAGTGCCCTCTAACAATCAAAGCTGCTGTCGCACTTAAAAGATGGTGCTTTGTGTGTTACTAGTTAGACGACATCATAAAATCGTTATGTATCTCTGAAGTAATGCATCTTCCACCAACATGACGTTGAATTTTGTGGTTGATGTTCTTTCTCCATGTTCCAGCAGTTCAGTTTTTTTTCTACCTTAAAAATGATTTGGAGGTTAATATTTTGTATTAATTGCGTTTTTGTATCTCCTGGACTTCCGTAGATTATATTCAAGTGACTGGACAATACATGCGGACTATTGGGTGGTAAGCAAGTTGCTAACCCAGAGTGGAGCTGATATCTGGCAGACAGACGATGCCCGGCTGTGTTCAAGGCCGCCTGCCTGAAAGATCACCACACGTGGCGCACCCACCCGAGGAATTAGCCGACGATATTCAGAAGATTCGATGACCGCTCCAGTTTCATTAGATATGTTGATTAATCTGAGAAGCATTAATATATTGGGATCAAATGTGATTAGTTTCTTACCCAACTAGAGATGTATTTCTGCAGTTTTGTACCCTTTTAGTCGACGGTCAAGTTTTGAGACTGTCACCGTATTTTTGTATGACTGAAACTGGGACAGAACCACATTTGCACAATGTTATGAGGAAACGCGATCAGTAAACAGCAGGGAATTATGTAATATATTTGGCTTGTCGACGTGATACTACTTTTCTATAGCGTTAACAATTAAGATGGGCAAACTTCCAACACACCGAAAGACATAGGTGAGGAAAAACTTTTTATAGATATCCAGAACTGTTTCTAGTTTGCTTACTGCGTGATTAGTAATTTATGTTTAATTTAATTGCGATGGAGCATATGCTTCAGTGGGAATTTCACTACACATCTGTTTTCCAATTTCTTGTTTTTTACCTCCATATCGACATACTTTTCCACTTTACGAATTTTTAGTTTAAAATCTTTCATTGTTTTTGGTTATTTGTTCGGGACTTACCTTGGTAATTTATTTCAATCCTGACTCCCTCACACGCTTTTCCTGATAAAAGTAGAAACAAAAGTATTGTCTACGTTTTATCATATTAACAAGTCACTGATATTCCTAGATGTGAACATACTTTCTGAGAGAGGAAACAAATTATCAGCTATTACAGCGAAAATATGGATGTTTACTACGTGCAGCATGTAAGCTGAAGTAATTTGTTATTTAACTTTCACCTCATTTTGCTGATTGAATATTATTTTTTTTACAATACCAGTATCAGCTACGAAGATCTAACCTACGAGAATGTCATCCGTCTGAGAAACATTTAGAGGAATGTATTTGGTGTTGTATTGTTTTTGAACCGGAAAGTAGGGATCGTACCAGAATATTATTTAGACGAACACATAAAATCGTAATCTGGATGGCCATTACGTTAGCACGGAGGTCTACAGAATTTTGGCATAACAGTGAATTCTGCCGGCCTCGGTAGCATGGTGTTTGAGGTGCTAGTTCTACGTGCCGATGGTCGCCGGTTCGAGTCCGGCCGAGGGCATGGATGTTTAGTGTAAGTGCTGTGTGTGTGTACATCTCGTGTCAGTCCTGTGGTGTCTAGAGTTACTTGCAAAATGATATACAATGGAGAAACTGAAAATACTCCATGATGTGAAATCACACTTGAGCTGGCTGTATGGTCTAAGAAAAGACAAATGCCATTAAAAAAATAAAAAAGCGATTTATAGCCTAAGCTCCAACAGATAAAATTATGACTTGATTTTCTGATAATCAAATAAAAATTCCTCAATATTGTATAACCAAAAAAATCAGTGACATAAATAATAAAATACTCCATCTCTTGTCATTTAACTTCCCTTAAAAGTGACAGTCCCAGAAATATTAGAGAACAACTTCTCGCTTTCACAACTAGCCTTTCATCCTAGATGACGACCAAAGCATGCCTCTACATACAGAAGAACACATGGGCAATGTCAGGTTGGATTCGGTAGGGAAATTCGGTTGAACGTATTTCGTCGTGGCAGTAGCCGGGTGCGGAAGGTACTTTGCAGTGTCTCCTTCCGCATCGCTTGCCCGGGGTCCTTGGAGCAGCCGCTTCCGGTCCAGCGGCCCGGCCGCAGTCACGTTCCATCGCGCCTTCAGCTGGACACCTGCCACTGTGCGGTAACTCCAGCCAAACACTGCTTACATTGCTGAATCCGTCTGCACGTGGAAACAGATTTTCGTCGCTGGCTGCGAGAGTCGCTGATATAAGAGCAATACAGTCTGGCGAGATTCTTTAGTTACTTTTTTTTCTTATGGCTTTACGCCTTGTCGACATCGAGGTCATTAGAGGCGGGATGGGACATGGGAAGCAATTCGGCCATGGGATTTTTAAGGAAGCATCCCGGCATTCGCCTGGAGTGATTTCGGGAAACCATGGAAAACCCAAATCTGGATGGCTGGATGAGGATTCAAACCGCTGTCCTCCCGAATACGATCTTTAGTCACTATAGTTTCTATTCACACTTAGGCATAGTTCTTTTTAATTTATTTTTTAATTGCGATGGAGCGCGCGCACCGGTGGCAATTTCCCTACACCTACTTTTTCCCCATTTCTTGTACCATATCCGCCAACTTTTGTCCTCTTAAAATGGAATTTTTTATCATCGTTTTTGCGAAATTATCAATCATCTTACTTGGTAATTTATTCCAATCCCTGACCCCCTTACCTATAAAAGAAAATTATCCCTCACTCTTATGCCTGAAATCGAGTGCCACCTTGTAGTCTTGGTCATCTTTTTCCTTCCATGCACCTCTTTTAATTCTTTCACCAATATCGTTCCACGCCTCATCACCAATATACGCCTTTTCGGCCCTCCTCCTGTCTTCCAATGAACCCCGTTTCAGCTGTTTTATCATATCATTTAATGACTGTGTTCTGCAATTATTTTCAGAGACAAATCTAGCATACTTTCTTTGCACCCCCTCCAACTCTTGTATTTGATACCCAAAATGTGGTTTTCATAATATATCACCATATTCAAACTATGGTATGACCAAAGTTTTAAAACCAAGCTCTCTCACTTCTCCGGTACATTCCATCATCACTCTCTCCAATAAACCTTCTCCAACTACCTCTTCAATGTGACACACCCAGTTGAGTTTATAATCAAATGTTATGCTAAGGTATTTACATTTCAAGTCTTCAACAGGCAATTCGTTTCCCGTCTTATAATTATAATCAACCTTTAGTTTTTTATCCGTGTACCTAATAAACTGACTTTTCTCATATCTTCATCCATGTTAAGCGTTCGGATCACCCCGTAGTTGTTCACATTCTTGTACCGTGTTGATCCTATTATACAACATTATATCATTTGTAAACTGCCTAACTTCTGACAGTAAAACGTCAACACAATCATTCATTGGAATAATGAATACGAAAGACCCCAATATACTATTGTACCCATATTCACTTCCACTTCTTTTGATACTTCATTTCCTACCCTAACTTTTTGCTTTTAAATTAAAAGCTTCGGTTAGTAAGCGTCTATCCAGAAATCTAGAAAAGGTAACCATGTTTTTTTCTCGTCTACCACCCGATGGCAACATACAGGTAAGTATCTACCGGTATTATTTCCGACCGTCCGCCAAGAAACCGAAGAACTTTACCATCTAACCTGATGAAACGATTTGAAAGTAAAATGCTAGATAATGAACATATTCTGGACAGTATTTTCAACAATTGTCTTTTTTATACTAATGACTTTCAATAACGTTACCTTATTTTAGGATGATTTAATGATGGGCGGTCTGATTGCTCAGTAGCCTGGGGACTGAAAGATCCTCGGTTCGAATCGCGGACTCGGTTGGGATTTTAAAAGACTCTTTAATCCATCACTCACCTCTGGCAACCACCAGAACGCTTCCGTGGTTCGGAATACTCTTTAAGCAGCACAAGAATCCTCTGCATGTGGTAGGATTACTAGATTAGGATAGTTGGCAACGGTAGAGAGGGACACGCTGTCAGTAAGAATCTCTGACACTAGGTCATAAAAACCGCAGGAATGATCTGATTTGATTCACTATGAAAAACAGTTCATTGGGCTTAAATCACAGCCTTACTACTGGATTGAGTATGCTGAGGTCGGGAAATGAACGTATTTACAGTTCGTCAATACATATTTTGCTAGTAATGATTATTGAAGGGACCTTAAAATTAGCTTGGTTATAGTCTATTGTATTTTTAATCTTTGAATGTAACCAAACAACTACAAAACATTCATTCTAATACCTCATTATTAATTATTTTGACTTCTATTACCGAAAAAAGTAGAAAATTCCTTTTCTTAATTTCTGGTTATATCATTTTCATTTGAAACCGTTAATTGGTTTACCTAAAAATGCATTATTTATTAAAAACATCAAAACATCTAGTTGCTGTCTTGGTAACAGTGTGCCTATTTTTCCATCATTGTTCATGACAATAAAGAGAGTTAAGGAAAGGTAGATTAAAAACCGCAGAGACCTAGTGACGCATTTATTAACAAAAGCAGCTGCATAATACAAAAGATTTAAAATGCGGAGTCGTTAAAATGTCGAAACAGATATGAATCACGTTTAAAATACTTGTAATAAAATATCTGTAATGTAACTTTGAACATGTATACTGTAAAACGGGGGTCCATCAAGATGTTTATTCCTGTTAGGAGCGGTGACCATTTCTTCCAGCAGTTGTGAACCTGTTAGTAATATATTTCATCATATTACAGGTAGAGAGAAAACAGACGTATGATGCAGAAGTTCCGCCGAACAACTCATTTCAATAAAATATTTTCTTAAGATAAAAAGAAAACATGGAATAAGTAAGTCGACGTTCGTTGCTGACCCAGAAAATTAGATTTCATTATTTCACAAAATGGAATCAAATGAATGTTAATTGTTCCGTTATGTTTAATCATACCACTTCATATCATTTAATTTAGCGTTCAGTATCAAATCAAATCATCACACACACGTACACTTCATAGTACAGGTCCGCCAAACAAATGTTTCAAACTGATTAATACATCGCCAAATTTATTAAGGCGATTCTTGTAGATCAACAAGCGCCGTAATCAGTTTGATAAGATAAAGATATGAAAATATTCTAGTAAATCAAGTGGTTATCAACGGAGAGATATTTCTAGTTCTTTCCTTATTTTTAACATCTTGCTCGAGACCATTGCTTACGCTAGTTGGAACTGTTAAGACCTTATAACAATACGCTTGAGGAGAAACCGATTATCGTGTATCGGTGGTCAAATGTAAAAAGAAATTTTAATTGTTCCTGTGCACAAGAGATATAGACTCTAGCTTCAACTTAGGTATCTCTTTTCCCGACTGTAGTTAGTAATACTTTGTAGTCAAATGTTCAATGTTTTAGAGTGCTATAGATCCAGACAGTAATTTTTGAGTTTCAGGAAGCATCCAATTACTTTCAACAGGTACGCCATATTTACCACTAAAAGTCGGCTGTGAAATATCATTAAACTGTCAATTGTTTATTTACTCACCTCCCTGCAGCGCTGATGAAGCTTATGTGCTTATTGCGCTCTCACTACGAGAAATGATAAGTAATGCCTGAAATGATGGTAGCGAACGGACGGGATAGTTACTTGAGGATGTAATGATGTGTTTTAGTACACGCAGATGAAGAGCAATAACTTGATCTTGATTACAGTGGCTTATGTTTCTGACTGTTAAATAGATATACCTATTGGCCGCAAAACATAAACATTTTAATTTCCTAATGACAAAATTATTTTGACAACACAACGGCAAGAAACGATTTAAATATTTTTTAGCACTTAGAACAAAGTTGATAATCCGCAACTTCGTCATATACATTTAATTATTAAAATACTTAATTTTAAATGACCGAAAAAAGTTATTATGATGAAAAATTAAAAAAGAAACACGAAAAATGTGGAACTTTCGAGTTGTCTTAAATTTAATGTTTTAACGTTTCAGATCTTAAGTAATTACATCTATTTATTAAACGAAATAAAATATCCGTATTGATTTTAAAACAGAAGTGTGGAAAGGAGGAGGGTGAAGAGAGTGCTGGGAATGTACAGGGCATATGTTGGTAATGGGGCTTGGAGGGATATTGGTCAAAGAATTAGGAATAGTGCATGCAAGGTAATTCTAGTAGTGCATGGAAGCAGGGCCGGCGCTAGGATTCTTGGGCCCGGGGTAAGAGTTCTTAGGGCCCCCTACACGTCCGCCCCCCTCCCCCCAACAATTTTTTTTTCTTTGAACATTGGTTTCTGGATAAAGTAAGAAAACTTTAATGGAAAAATTAAAAAATAATGCTTTTTTTAAGAAAGTTTTTTAAAGTTCGATTTCTATTTAACTGTACTACTCGTGGACGGAAGGCCCCCTGGACGAAAGGCCCCCTTCAGATGCCCGGGCCCGGGGTACATTTGCCCCGCTTACCCCTCCCTTACGCCGGCCCTGCATGGAAGGGGAAAGGCGACCATGACCACAAGCTTGCGCTTGATTTCATACATAAGGGAGTGGGAAAATTTTCTTTTGTTGGGATTGGAACAAATTACCAAATGAAATGATGAATAATTTACCTAAAACGATTGACGAATTTAAAATTAAAATGTGTAAATCGGGAAAGTAAATGGGGTGGGGGGAATTTACCATCCTAATTATAAAAGAAAATTTAAAATATATATACAAAGGGGTAATTAGATGACTAGGGGAATTGCCACCGGAGCGTTAGTTCCATTGCAATTAAAATCAATAATAATAATAATATCCAAATATGCGTTTTATACTTTCAGTTTGTTGATTTCTTTTATTGATTTTTTTATCAAAGTTAATAGGGAGACTTAATCAGAAAAAAAGTTTATATTAGATTCCAATCTTTGGCTCAATTATCTCAATCTCGTACTTTCATTAATTTTCAAGTTAATATCTGCTATTAATCGTAGGTAATTTGTAAGATGTATGTTAGTAATCGTGTGTGACAACAATAACTTAAGTGAACATGTTTTAATGCAAGCTATAGTTAATTTTAATATTTAACTTGGAATTTACGCAATTTATTGACAATATACCACATGACTAACGAATTTTCAAAACTTATTATTTAGCATTCTTAGTGTGGTGTGATTTGTAGGGCTAGAATTTGGCGAAGAAACAGTTTGTAAGCACATTTTATGTTCGTAATGTAGGCTATCTCTATATGTTAAAAGGATATGATTTGATGACAGTGTCATGCATAGTATTTAAATGAAGCACACCGTTATGTTTTGGCTCATAGATTTGTTCTAACGTCATGAATTTAAAACAAACATTAGTTAAAAACTCTTAAGTCTTAAATTACACTAGACAGTAAGATTAATGACCAAATGATTTAATGGATAATATCGAAATAACAATATTTGGATCAGCTAAAAATTTGATGTGCAACGACTTGGTGAAGGTTGTGCACTACACTCATTGACTAATATTGTAGACAGTCCATTCAAGCCAGTGGCGGCCCTAGACGTAGTGACACTGACATGTCTCCACCTCTAATCAAGAATAAATAAATTAAAAAATAAATGCAGTGAAAGAATTTTTTTATATATGAATGCGGCATTCTCTACTGTTCGATAACTTATGACAGATAGGGAAAGTATTGAACTCCATCTGTTGGCCACATCAGTGAACTGTTTCGCTGTCGTTGAGACAATTTTCGGATGGCACAGATCGCGCATGCGCTCTAACGTTTTCGTGGATATATTCAAGGTCGGGGATTCGCTTTGTTAATGGGGAATGGAGACAACTTCGTTCTGTACAACTTGCAGCTCGATAAAGTTTGTAATACTGTCGGTAGAGTGTAGCAGCAGCTGCCATTTTTGTAGCATTCAACTAAATATCCACTGGAACAGTGCTTCAACCTGTGGTTCGCGAACATAGTTCAGGAGTTCCACAGGCAGAATATCATAAACTTTGATACCATATCCATACTGTATAAGGCTGTATACCCAACTTTTTAAAAGCCTTGAATATTTGCAATGACCGGGCAAAAATGTGACATTTCCAGGATAGAACAGCACTGTTTCAACAACAGTATATTAATTTCCGTATGGTGTCTAGAGATTAAGTAAATGAAGGTTTACTAAGGGTTTTAAGTGAGTATGAGGAACCGTGGTAGGTGATAAGATTGGTAACGCGAGTGGTGAAGGAAATAAAAATAAAAGGCGTAGACCTACCGTCTAGTGTCTTTTATTTTGGTTTATGCATGTAGGCCGGTGGTATAGTGTAGCGTCCAGTCTGTAGTAACATTATTATTTATCTGGTTAGTAACATTATTATTTACCTGGTTTGTTCAGATTAACATGTAATTAGCTTTTAATAGTTCACATCCAGTTTTATATCTTCGTTTCCATGGATTCAAAACGTGGTTTTAGATTTATTATGTTACAATGGTACATGTCCGAGATTTTAATAATAACAATATGGAAAATAAAATTAGGCCCGAGGTGGAAGATATTAAAGACAGTGGAAAAATTGCGGTGGTAACTGGCGACGGAGGAAGGAAACTCAGAAGAGCAAAATGAAGTTGCGTAATCGTCATCCATAGGCGGGGGGGGGGGGGGGGGGGGGGGGGGAAATAGGCCTGTGTGAGTTAGAGGCCTACAGCATTATTTTTGAAAATTTACTGGTCCTCGGTTTGAAAAAGGTTTGGATACGCTGCCATAGAAGCTTTGACAATGCGAACAGGGAATATTGT
Organism: Vandiemenella viatica; assembly: GCA_031002005.1. Taxonomy (NCBI): domain Eukaryota; kingdom Metazoa; phylum Arthropoda; class Insecta; order Orthoptera; family Morabidae; genus Vandiemenella; species Vandiemenella viatica. Next base: position 178,342,231 of record JARYHS010013630.1, read on the forward strand.
TTTTTTCTTAGATTCTCTGAAGGCAAATTACATAAGTTTATGAATGCACGTAACAGGAAACGATTCTCAAGCGAAATGTGTTGCACTGTCGTCGTGGTCATCGAAGGCAGTGCCGGATAAGAAAGTATGGGACCCAAGGTACTCTCAAAAATTTTGATTCCCTCTGTTTTTGAAAATAATTATCTGTATTTTATAAGTACAAATAAAAAGTTTTGTAGATGACTAATAGAATTTATCATATTTATTTATTCAGTTAAGAAACGAATTTTACAATATATCATATTTTGAAAATTACTTTTGTTTATCGTACACTACAATGAAACAAAAAAATTCCATTATTTTCATAATACTTTGATTGCTTTATTCTGGATGATTTTATTTTTTATTATTTTTATTTAGTGAAAAAAGTGTACTTTCAGGGGGCCTTCAAAAATCAGGGGCTCCAGGCTACTGCCTAGTCCTGCCTTTTGGGTAATCCAGCACTGTTTGTAGATCCAACTTGTGGGTTTTTGGCTAATCACTAAATGTTTACCGTTTGGTCAATTTTAAAACATTTATCATTGATTAATTTCAAAATCATTTCTTTAATCCGGCAGTAACTGCAGGTTTCACACGTTAAAAATCTTTATATTGCGAGATTCTTACTCTGAACTGTTTTTCCAGGCACCTTTCGCTTCAATGGTGATCATTAAACCGTCGAAACATTCAGTCATTCTGTGGCCCCCCCAAAAGCTCGAAGGTCACCCACTCATGGATTTTGGGAACTTTCTTTTCTCTCTCTCTCTCTCTACTGTTCTTATAAGGTCGGCAATCTGGAACAATGAGATTTCTGTCGGCGAACCCCTCCTCGTCCAAGTCAAGCCACAAAACCAAATCCTAACCCCCCCCCACTCCCCTCAAACCAAATTCATGGATCCGCCACTGGAAACATTTTATTGTTATCACTACATGAGCAAATCAATTCGGCCGCCACTGATTCAAGCAAACAAAATGAATAATTTCATTAATGAAACTATTCCCCCCCACCTCTCACATTTGTATTTGCTATCGTTTTTTCGGGAAGAGGACATGTTGACGAAGCGACTGATGTAAATTTTAACAGGTTAGTACCAGTTTCTGAAAGGTTACCAAAGTGTTGCAGTTCCCGTTTTTTTTCTATTTCTTCTTACATGTGCGAGTTTGCACAGTCATATTTTTTCAGTTAGGATATTTGTTTACCATCCTTTTTTTGTTTTGTTTACAAAAAAAGAAAATCTATAACAGCTTCGAAACACAGAAAGGCCTCAAGGGAAAGGAGTATTGGAAGACTGAAAAAAAAAAACACTAAAGAGACCGTATGTAGGTGGCGGTCAGTGTGACGGATTGGACGTCACGCAACCGAGTACAGGTCGATACTAGCTGACTCACCGACAACTTCTATACCCTAGTTAGTTAATATTTACCGAAAAAATATATACTCGTTTTGGTTCTCCTTTTCACATTTTAATCTTTCTTCTTCGAAAAATAACAAAGTCATTCAAAAAAAATTATTTTGTTTTAAATCGTTACAAGAAATTTCATTTACGACATTTGGTAAGCTTAAAATATTTTGGTCCCATGGTAGTTATTGTCTTAATGCCTTAATGGCAATTTTACACCCCTTCAACTAACAGTGATTTGCAGTTGTAACCACAACACTTATGTAACAACTTTCATTAATTATAAAGCTTTGACTATGTTGTACGCGAATGGCAGGGGCCGTGTGTAGTGCTTTGGGGAAACTGGGATTACAGTTACAGGCAGCCCAACTAATTCGACACCATATGTTAGGAGTAACTTAAATCAGACTCGACCGTTAAAAGTACTCGTTACTAACTGTAGAAGTGTTTATAATAAGCAACCTGAACTTGAAAGCAGATATTGTGTTAGGTACTGAAAGCTGGTTAAAACCGGATATGAGTTCGGCAGAAATTTTTAACAATAGCATGAACGTTTTCTGTAAGGATATGTTGCATTCCAATGGAGGTGGTGTGTTTATACTTGTTAGTAAACACCTGCCGTGTAATGAAATAAATATCGATACAGTATGTGAAATCCTATGGATTAGACTCAACGTACCTAGGATAAAATTTGTTGTAACTATTGCTGAGCCCTTAAGGAATAATGTAAGTAAAGTAGCTAGTAAATTTCCGGATCATGCAATAATACTAGGAGGTGACTTCAATTTTCCGTATATCGGCTGGACTAATTACGTTCACATTACTGGTGGCAGGGATAAAACATCGTGTGAAATTATTCTTGACCTTTTCCCAGATCTTCATCTTGAGCAATTCGTCACTGAACCAACGCGGTGCCACAACGGTAACGAAAACATTTTAGATATTCTCGTTACAAATAGGCATGAATTATTCTATTCACGGAAATTTCTATCACCACGGGAATAAGCGACCATAAAGCTGTAATTACTACAGTAAAATTAACAGCCGCGCGAAAAAAGAAAGGATCGTTTACAGATTGAAAGGCCCCAAAGGAGTGTTTTAGAACGTATTTGAGGGATAATTTCCTCCACCTTCATAGAAGCAAGAGGCTCAGTTGAAGAGATGGGTATAGTCAGGGAAGGTATAGACTTACATATACCGAAAAGGACAATCAGGGGTGGGAATGATTCTCCATGGTATACACGTGAAGCTAAAAGGTTACCGGTAATTAAAAATCAAAGGAAGATACATGCACGCTCAAGAAGGGCGGTGTACAGGAGTGATTTAGAAAAGCTATGTGAGATTAGAGGACATGTTAAGAATGCGGTGCGCGAGGCCTTTAATTACTTTCGTTGCAATTCACTTTCCGGGAGCCTCCACGAAAATCGAAAGAAATTTTGGTCGTATGAAAAAAAAATTAGTGGTAGTGACAACAATAAGCCAGTTCTACTACAAGACGGTCGGGAAGTCAAGGCTACCGTATTTAACACCGATTTTAAACATTGTTTCACTGACGAAAGCATGGAAAACATTCCCACTTTTCCACGGCTTGTAGAATTTGAGGTGGATCCGGTACAAATTGATAAGGTAGGTATTATAAACCAATTACAGCCAGGGCCGGCGTTTCGTGTTAGGCCCGGGTGGGTAGTCAGGCAAGAAAAGGGGGGAGGGGCAGGTCCCTGAAATATCTTATTTAAAACAATAATAATGATAACTATGTAATCAATTCTTAAGGGAAATTCATAGGAGTAAAAACTAGAAAGTGAATTTGAAAATTCATCATAATATTTATTCATTAATATATTTATTAAATATATTTCAGCAGTGTACAAAAGATTTATTATTATTTTTTAAATTTACTATTAATCAGTATAAATTGCGCAATGCAAAAACTGTACTGCGCTTTGCTTGCTTGGAAATGAAACGATTCAATAATTTTTCCAAATCAAGTTCGTCAGTAAGGTTGCTATATACATGTAATATAGCAATGTTCTTTAATCGCTTTTGCAACATTGTCGATCTTATACATAACATCTGTATAGCTCTTGAGTCGGCGTAAGACCGAAAAACTTCGTTCATTTGAACAGGACGACCCAGGAATTGTGATGAGTTGTCGGACGAAGCGTACAAACTCTGGTATGAGTCCTCTAGTCCATTGGTACTTCTGTAAAAAATCTAGAACCCCTCTTAAATTTTTTACCTCCTCATCTTGCCTTTTAAAAGTTGCAAAAACATGTCTCTATCACTGAGCAATCTTTCTTGGTCAAAATCATGATTATAGAAATTTATGATTTTTTCTACATTTGTGGGCTGTCCCTGAGCGAATCGTTCTAACAATTTGAAGAACTGGGCGGAATCGTTGTCGAATCGACTCTTTAACGACATTAGTACTTGATCATATACTTCAAAATAAGATTTGCGGAGAAAAGCTTGAGGTGTTTCGAATCGGAGATTTTGACTCTTACATTGATCGAGGCGCTTCGAAATTTTGCGTTGATGTGGGATTTGTGGTTCACTGAGTTCATAGTTAGTACCTAACTGTACAATTTTCCACCAAATTTTGACTCTCGAGCACAGTACAAAATATGGGTGATTGCTTCTATCTTCTCATACGATTCAATAACACATAGATTAGATTTCTGCAGATCTGCATTCAAAATTTCGACGTGATCAAAAATTTCTATCATCATTGTTAAATAAAAAATACACTAAAATGATTCCATTTTGGAGTAAAATCCAGAAGCCTTAGCAGCGACAGCGCTGTCTGCTTCTCTGGCTACAGAAATATCGTGGAAAAATTGCATCAGCTGCTGATAATTATCTCTTACTGATTTAAGAGATTTTATTCTCATTAACCATCTGTAAAAAAAATAAAAAAAATGAATAAATATGTTTATACATACAAAACGATTATTTAAAAATTGATTTAAACTTGTAATTTTTATATAACTTGTCGGACAATAAGCTGCAAGAGCAGGCAAATCATCATTAGTTTCTTTTTGTATTCCCATTTGCAGTTTCTTAAACTGTCCAAGCCGTTTCGGCGAGTCTCGCACGAAGTTTATCAAATCTTTTACTGTTCCAATGAATTTTCTCGCTAATAGAACTCTCTCAATCCCATCTTTTACTACAAGATTGAGATTGTGAGCATTACAGTGCACAAATAATGCTCTTCTTTGCGTATTCGTGACTGTAATCCCGTTATTTTTCCAGAAACGTTAGAAGCCCCATCGTAGCACTGACCTCTGAGTTTTGAGAGTTCTAACTTGTGCTTGGCGAAAATATCAGTGACCAAATCAAATAAGGTTTCTGCCTTGGTGTTCGCAGTTGAAAAGAATCCAATAAAATTTTCACTTGCAACGAAATCATCGGAAACGATTCTCAGGCAAACGGAAACTTGTTCACTTCTGGAAATATCAGAAGTTTCGTCTACTGAAATAGAAAAATAATCAGCTTCTCTTATTCCTTCCACGATTTTCGACAGTACTGTAGTGGCCATTAAATCTAGAATTTCATTCTGACAGTCATGATGAAGCCATTTGTGACCATCTCTTTGTAGCCATGACTTCAGTTCAGTCACATCTTCAGCTCGTGCCTTTAAAAAAAGTCATGAAATTTGAATTTTCATCATTGTTGGCTCCTCTCAGAGGAAGACCTTGTCTCGCCAAGGCCTTCAAAGTACTAAATATTTTCAACAACGCTGTACGGTTATCCAGCATCTGTTTTAAATGAGCCGTCGATATTGACTGTACAACATTGATATTATCAACGTTTTTCAACGCTTCGGCGCAGCTGGTATGAAAAGAACTAGTGGTGTGAGAGTTTATCCGCTCATGCCCATGCTTCCAGTTTGAGAAACCGTCATCAACCCAGGCTTGCTTCGATGCGATAGCACGTGAAGTTAATTTGATAATCAACTTCCGCTCGCACGCTTCGGTGCAGATAGTGCAAATCGCTTTGCTGTTTTTATTAAGTTGAAGCCATGGATTGTCTTTCGCCCAGTTTTTAAAAATAACTGTTACTGAAGAATTACTCGAAGTAGCCTCTAGGGGAAAAAATGAATTCATACATTAGTATTTAAAAAAGGATAGCTTGGAGATAAATTAAATATCATTTTTGAATTAAATAAAGTGTTAGGCCAAGTGACAAATATATCAGCGGAAAAAGGATAGCACGGATTTTTTTTTTTTTCGTAAATCAGGAAAAACGAAAGTAGCACTGCTACGTTTGTTTATTAGTCCATGCACATTTTTAAAATCTCAAGAATTAATTCAGGCAAAGATATTTTAACTAAATAATTGCTAAGAAAAATCTTATAAATTCGTTTTAAAAACAAACCCAATAGTTTTTATCCAATTTCTATATTTAAATGTGGAAACTGTACAGAAAAAAAAAACCGAATCTAAATAGCTTTGAGTCATGTCAATTAATGGAATCGCTTATTTGCACACTCCTGATATCTTACGTATTTCACTATAATGCTGCTATACTATGTCGTTCTGGAACAAAGCCATGGGGTGCAGCTACAAGCTACAGCTAATAACATGGGGTAGTATATTTATACACGGGAGATAACAGCACTACACTATACAAACTCTTATATATAGATATACTACAATGTGTTACTAGCTGTAAGTGTGGCTGAAAATTTTGCGTGTTATGGGCCTATTCGCCCTTACGCATAAATACACAAACAAGAATAATATAATATATACACGTGTGTGTAACTAGACACTAAATGAAGATTCTGTTCACTAAATTACATTTTCATATAACTTTGGCTTCTGTTTCCGATTCCATAACGTCGCTTCCGTTACATCTCTAGTACATACACGTGAGAAGTCATTATATGCGCACGTATTTATGTATATAGTGAAGAACAAGAATGTGAATTTTACTTACTTTCTCGATTTTGACTGTCAGCTGACTTAACAAGGCCATCTTTTAAGGTTCCAGTGGATCCTTCGTCTAAGGGTGATGCAAATTTATCCTCCACATTCTGCTGTCTTCTAGCATTATCTACACTCAATTCGTTTCTCCTTTTCAACTTCATTACGAATTTATCCATTTAAATTTTTATGTTGAGAATCAGCCGAAATACACTAATGCAGCTTTCATACACGACTGTTTTGGACGTACACTATGTTACCGTAGCATTCTTGCTTTCACTCACGATTGTTTGCTCACTTGGCGACAGCTAGGGTGGCGGTCTCTATTGAAACATCAAAGGGATTTAGCGCTTAGCTAATGGTGTTGTTGTGGGTACACAGGCTATTGTACACGCATTTTGAAGGACGAAACTAACATGCTTAGCTGGTCTGCTCTCTCTTTCTCTCAATTCTTTCCTCTATGCACTCTTAAATTTCGGGTGGGGATTTTACCCACCCGGAATTTCCCGGGTGGGTACTGCTACCCACCATACCCACATTATCCGCCGGCCCTGATTACAGCTCCTGAAGTGGGGTGAAAGCGCCGGGTCCCGATGGTATACCAGTAAGAGTATTTTCGGAATACGCGGAAGAAATAGAACCATTTCCGTAAATCTTTAGAAGAAATAAAAGTACCTTCTGATCGGAAAATAGAGCAAGTGATTCCTGTTTACAAGAAAGGAGATCGGAGAGATCTTAGGAATTATCGACCCAGGGCCGCCGTAAGGGGGCATCCATAAATTACGTGAGGTGAAATAGGGGAGGGGGGGGGTCCGGCGAAATCTCACCAGATCTCACCAAGGGGGGGGGGGGGGGGGGGGTCTACGGAAAATCTCACGTGAGATTTTGCGAAAAATTTGTGGACAATAGAGCAAAAAAAACTACAATTTGCGGCAAAGTCGATTTTAAGAGGGTATTTGGTAGGGTATGACCTTAAAAAAAAAAAGGTCTACAAAAGTTTCCATGGCGATTTCGAGGGGGGTTTCTCACGGACCAGATCTCACCAGAGGGGGAGGGGGGGTCCGGCCAGATCTCACGAAATCTCACCAGGGGGGAGGGGGGGGTCCAGAAATCCGGAAAAACACCTCACGTAATTTGTGGATGCCCCCTAAGCGGGCGTGCAAGGCGTGCACCGCACGCGGGCGGCAGGTCGAGGGGGGCGGCAAATCGAGTGATCGACAGTCGCCGCCCCGGGACAGTTGCCTTTTTCTTTTTTTTTAGCTCAACAGCTGCTTCAGGCGGCCAGCAACACTCGGTGTGGCAACAATGGGGGCGGCAATTAATGTTTGAAGGGGCAATCTCACATTCTTTTGACCCGGTTCGGAAAATTCCTAGATCCACCACTGGCTGTAGTTAGATAGGGGGCGGCATAATCGGTATTGCACGCGGGCGCTCAAACAGCTAGCGGCGGGCCTGTATCGACCGATATCTCTAACATCTGTTTGCAGTAGAATTCTGGAGCATGTCATATGCTCTAACATTATGAAGTTTCTAGATGAAAACGTGTTACTTATAGCAAACCAACACGGATTTGGTAAGAACAGATCGTGTGAAACGCAACTGGCCCTATTTTCACATGACGTAATGAAAGTTATCGATGCAGGTTCACAAGGTGGATTTTATTGGACTTTCAGAAAGTTTTTGACTCTGTATCACACAACCGAATTTTAGCGAAGATTCGAGCTTACAGTATATCGGATCTTATTTGCGAATGGATACGCGATTTTCTAACTGGTCAGTCACAGTATGTCGTTGTTGACAAGGAAGCCTCTTTTTTTATATTTGGCATTTGACTTCCTTAGGTCATACAGCCAGCCAACTCAAGTGTGAATTATAGTACAGTGTTTTCAGTTTCTCCATGTGTGTATTATCGTTTAAAGTAATTCTAGACACACCACAGGACGCACACGACAAGCACAATCACATACAACACTTAAACACCCATGCCCTCGGCCGGACTCGAACCGGCGGCCCTCGGCACGTGGAGCCAGTACTCTAACCCCTACTCTACCGAGGCAAGCGAGAAGCGTCTTCTAAGTACTACGTATTCTTCTTCTTATTATTATTAAAAGTGAGGATTAATTATTATGAGCTTTTCATAATGTTAGAGCATATGACATGCTCCAGAATTCTACTGCAAATTTCTTAAATTTTAATGAGTACATTACATGAATACAGTATTTTCTCTCTTGAGTCTTTAATGTAAAATTTCTATTTCATTGAGCTGATTTTTATTATTTTTATCTTATTGAAACAACCTAAGAAAGTTTTACTGTGATTTTCTGTTAATATCAAATCAATATAATTTGATCCCATGTTGTGGACCAACTAAAATGAGCTCGTGCCTGTTGATTAGTTTATTTGAATTGAATTGCTATATACATAATACACTGAGGGTAATTCCTACATACTTGCTTTCATATTTCATGGTTTTAATTTTTTGGTTGAAATATAACCGCCCAAGTTACCCAACTGCTTTTTACCTTTACGGGGAAAAAAATTGTTCCCAATCCTACGCCTGAAATCAAGTGCTATCTTATGGTTATGTCCATCACTTTCCTTCTATGGCATCATCATCATCTGTCTCCAGTTTCCTGGGTGAGGTGTAACAGCCTTCACCACCTTTTTCTGTCCAAGTATGTTTCATCATCTTCTTATTTCGTTCTATGTATTCTTCCACAGATATTCAACCAAGCATCATCACCAATATATGTCTTATACACCTGTCTCCTGTCTTTGAATGAATCTCAAACCAACTGCTCGGTCAAATCAGCTTGTAATTGTGGTCTGTGCAAAACAAACAAATCTAGCTGCTGTAACTATTAATTTAATTTAATTGTGATGGAGCACATGATCTGGTGACAATTCCATTAATTTACCCCCTTTCTTTAATTATCTTATTTAATTTGGCTGTTAAATTACTCCACCATCTCTGCCTAATTATTTGTACCATCTTTTGTATGTCATTTTTTAATTATTTGCTGAAACAGTTGTGTAAATAACCTGATGTAATATTTCCATATGAAACTGCCCATCATTGTTCATCTTCCAACTCCTGGTGATAAGGGAGCGTCCCTAAATCAAGTAGCTCCATTTTGGCCTCCTGTAATTTCCCCCTCCCCCCCACGTAGCCAGAAGTGGCTTTTGCCTATACCCCCAAACCTCCCCCCACATAGCTTTTTCCCCTATTGATTCCAGGATACATTTTGTACCATTTTCTCTTGTCAGACTATCACAAATTACGTATGGAGATAGTTAAATGACAGAAATAAATATTCACATGCTGGTGTGTGCTCTATACCTCATTTTAACTGTGACAAATAATATGAATGGAAAGCTACATGGCCTGGCTCTGAACCTAACCTCCCCCCTCCCCCATGTAGCCCAGTGTAGCTTTCCAGCTAAACACCCCCCCCCCCCAGACCAAGCCACGTAGTTTATGGATGCTCCTTAATATCCAAAATGTTATTCCTATACCACACCATAATATTCAAGTAATGGTCTGATAAGTTTTTTGTGACCCAGTTTCTTCTCTCCAAATGAGCTTATCCACAGTTATTAATAAACAGACTAAAAAAATTGAAATTCTTCCTGAGGATATCATGAAGGAACTAAGAAAGTTAAAAAAGTGTAAAGCAGTTGATGCAGATAATATTACTACAGATGTTTAAAAAAGCAGGACATGAGATTGTATCTTATCTTGAAACGTTATTTAAATTGCGTCTCGATACTTGCTGCTAAACAGAGGACTTGAAAAGTGCGATAGCACATAGCAGTACTGGTCCATAAAGAAGGGGTGACAAACAGGGTAGACATTACAGGCCAATCAATTTGACATTACTGGTAGGTAAATTAATGGAGAGATTGATTTGCAACCACATCAGAAAAGTCTGTGAAGATCGGAAGTGGTTTTCAAGTTGACAACATGGCTTTAGGTGAGGATATTCATGCAAATCTCAGTTTGTTGGGTATATGCAAGATATTTCAGATGAAATGGACAAGGGAGACAAAATTGATAGTGTAACACTACTCTTCCAAAGGATTTTGATTGAGTGAGTCATAACATGGTGCTAAGTAAGGTAAAATCTATTGGAGTGGATGAAAAAGTGATTTTCTGGGCAGAAGAATTCTTAAAAGGTGTTAAGCAAAAATGGTCAAAAAAAGTGGAAGTAAAAATGGGGGTGCCACCGGGTAGTGTACCGGTACCATTGCTATTCATTAATCTAATGAATAATTGTGTTAATGTTTTACCATCAGAAATTAGGTTGTATGCAGATGACATAACATTATATAATAGGATAAAACTGGTAAAGACTGAGAACAGCTGGACAGGCTATCTAGCTGTGTAGGTCAACATGGGATGAAGATAAGTATGAAGAAGAGTCAGTTTATTAGGCACAGAGATGAAAAACTAAAGGTTGATTATATTTATAAGGTGGAAAAGATTTGCAATGTAAATACCTTGGAATAAAATTTGATAACAAACTCAACTGGGCAGGACACACTGAACATGTTTCAAAATCCTTCACTTGTTGGAGAGAGTGATAAGGGCATGTACCAAGTAAGGGATTAGGGTTACAAAACTTTAATCAGACGATTACTTGAGCATTGGTGGTGTAGTATGGGATCCACACTTTGGGTATCAAATACAGGAGTTTGAGAGAGTGCAGAGAATCGCTGCTAAATTTGGCTATGGAAATTGCCGCAGTACACAAGCAGTAACAGATATGATAGAGGAGTCAGAATGGGATTCATTGAAAGATAGGAGGAGGGTGAAGAGAGTCATAGGTGTGTATAAGCTGCAGATTCATGTGGAAAGATATTGGTGGGAGAATGGGAAGGAAAAGATTACCTTGCCCACAAGCTGGCACTTGGTTTCAGTCATAAGGCTTGCAAGATTTTCTTTTGAAGGTTAGGGGATCAGGGATTGGAATAATTTGCCAAAAAGCTGAAAGAATTTAATGTTGAAATTTGTAGAGGGCAAAAGTAGGAGTATACAGGAAAGGGGGGGGGAAATTGGTGTTTAAGGAAACTGCCACTGAAGTGTACACTCCATCACAGTTAGGTTACATTTTGAAGGTATGATACACGATCATATCCACCTATATTTGATACATATGTTGTATTATTAGGTTTCTTGGTTCCTTAATAATATCCATAGGATCTATTTCCATTATTTTTAGTCTTCTCATTTGTTCTTACATGTTAACACTTCTCCTCTGATTTTCCATCTCCAGCCTTGAATCATAGTCCATATTTGACTCGCATTATTTCCAATCCTCAGTAATGCTTTCTCCATCATTCTACTATTAGGCCTACTGTTTTTATTAATCCATGATTCACTAAACATGAGTAGCAGTGGGCAAGTTGCACCTATCCTAATGTGTAATTTCTCTTATTTTATTTTATTAGCCATTCCTTGATATGAATGTTGCTCATAGTAATACGCATTCTGTCATCCTGAAATAGGTCAGTCATGAATTTTTTAATTAGCTTCTGCTGAGAGCAATTCCTTCAGTGTCACAGATCTTCCCAACCTAACTCCTTCAACATATTACTTACCTTCACAAATCAGGGCGCTCTTTTTTTTTATTTTCTCCAATGCCTCCATTAAGTTCTTTTGATGAGGGCCTCATACAGAATAACACTATTAAAGTAAGGCTGCACCAGTGCTTTGTATGCAGTCGATTTAACATCCCATGTACACTGTTTTAAATTATGACCTAGAAATCAGAGCATATGGCTTGACTTCCCAATTTCCTTCTGAATATATTTATTGCACAACAAATTATTACAAATTGTTACCCGTAGGCATTCAGCGGAATCTACTGTTCGAAGGACAGTGCCATTAAATGTATATTCAAAGGTAAATGCTGTCACCTGGATTTTTTTTTTTTAGCATTTAGCTCCAGTTGCCAATCTTTGTACCAGGTGATTTATTTCCATAATATCAGCTTGTAACAAATGCAATCATCTTGGGTTTCTATTTCATGATAAATATAGCATCATCAGCAAAGAATCAGTTTTTCCCATTTTTTACATCGCACAACTCATTGCTGTATATAAAAGAAACAACAGGGGCCCTATCACACTACACTGGAGAATCCTGGATCTCACTTCAGTCAGTGATGACTGCTCACTATCAAGAACTACACACTGTTTTCCACCCTTCAGGAAGTCTGCAACTCAGTTGCATATTTGTCAAGATTTACCATAGACATGAAATTTTGAAACTAATGTAGTCAAAAGCTTTTTAAAAATTTAATAAAACTAAGTCAACCTGAGATCTCTCATCAGTTAAATGGTACAAGTCATGAATTAAAAATGCTTGTAGTGTTTTGCACCATCAACTTTTTGATTTGGATTTAAAAGATTTCCATCATCCAAAAAATGCATGATATTTGAATAGATGATATGTTCCAAAATCCTGCAAAATACTGAAGTTAATGAGATCAACCTAGAATTTTGAGGATCATTAACATTCCTACTCTTAAACGCTGGTCCTTCAATGGCAGTCTTCCACTCAGTTGGTATGTTTCCTTGATCCAAGGAGGCATTATAAAAAATTCATAAAATATGCTGTGATTTCCTAGTGTAGAATCTAGCAGGAATATTGTCTGGTCTGGGAGCCTTGTTGATTTTCATGTTCCTAAGCAGTTTTGTTATTCCTTTGATATCAAGAATAAGATATTTTATCATTTTGTCTGCATGATTGGTACATATCGGGATCTCTCTATGTTTTCTGTTGTGAAAGTTTTTGAAAAAATTTCTGTTTACTCTGTAGTAGATTCCTATAACTCCCCATTTTAATTAATCACTGATGGCGTAACCTTACGACAATCTCTTATTATTTTGAAATACGACCATGACCATGACTTGATTGGCAACCATTGGCTGGCACGAGGTATATATGGACAGTTACAGGAACCCAACACTTCACTGGGGATGAAGTAAGAGAGCAACTCTGAAATGTCACATCAAATTGTCATGCTTCCCTGGTACCAAGCCAGAGAACATTTTATGCACTTAATACACCACGAAAGCTTCCATTTATTCATAGCCATAGAAATTTTTAGATGCGTCATTTAGTGGTTCCCCACTACATTGTTCATAAACCAAGCTTCAGCTTCACTCTTTACTGTTTTTGAGTTATCGTTTTGTTGTTATATCTGTTCCCTGCTGTTTCGGAAGCCTATTGTATTCTATTCTTACCAAGCACTTTAGCCTATTATAGTATTTAAGTTCTGTACATTTCTTTATGGGACGGCTGCTTAGCTTAGGCAGTAGAGCACCTGACTGCAGCCCGTACAACTGGGGTTCAATCCACGATGAAGCCAAAGATTTTTCCTCAAAGCTGAACATCCAGAATGGCTCCCCAAGCCCACTCAGTCTACTATCCAATGAGTACCATTCAGGAAACTATGCAGGAAGGTAAATAATGGCCAAAGCGTGGGGCTGACCTCACTTCATCCATTCTAGTCATGATTGGAGAGCAGAGCTCTACTTCCCTGAATCAAACGGAATGTGGTAGGAGCCATCAGAATCACAACACCTTCACTTTTACAAGTCTTTATTTTCAGTTTTGGAATAAAAATGTGATTCACCATTCTTATTATTTCCTTACATTGTTCCCACTTTGGCTCCACTGCACTTGTGCTCTCCTTCCACAAACAAACCTTTTTCCCGAAATATATCTTCAGTTAAGAAATATGTTCTTTTTATAATGGAACAAATAACATCTTTCAATTCAGCTAATTGTTTACTGAATCCTCTAATAATAGCTGAAAGAATGGAATGACCAATACTATAAAAAAACACTGTGCTTTATTTAAAAAATGCATTGTAAAGTATTTAATACAAAAACCCACAACAGAAGTAAAAAATAATAATATTGCATAAAATGATTTTTTTTGTTACAGGTTTTCATGCTTCAGAGGCTATTCAGAGAGAGCCTATATATCACAGTCAGGAGGAATATGAAGCACAGGAACCCCCAACAATATTTCCAACAAAAAAAATTGTCCACCTTGAAGGTGATGCTCTAGAAGCAGTTGATATGTTGAACACTTCAAGCATAAAGCCAGGAGAGGTTGTTAATGCTACTGAAATTTTTGAAGGTCCTAAAGTTGTTGACTTGGGTGGGAAAACTCATGAGGAAAGTGGTAACACTACACTTTTCAGCAATTCTCTCTATTCACAGTATTATACCGAAGGTGTATGCTTTATGACAGATGACTGGTTAGACAAATGTGAAGACTCAAAACTGAATCTGACATTCATTATTAACAATCAGAAAGAAATAAGAGATATTCCAATTAACAACTGCAAAACTATTGTGATCAATAACAAAACAGAAATCAGTTGTTCTGTAACAACTGAATGGATGGGGAAAGATACAAATTTGACAAATATTATCTGTCCTTTTCCTAAGGATCTTTTAAGCTTCTTAAACAATTCTACTCATACATCATCTTGCCCAGGTTTGAGATCATTGTTCACAAAAATCACTGAACCAACATTTAAGTGTTCTGATAAGGAAGAAGGGAATGTAAGAATAACAGTCTGTCAGATTGCAAAGCAATGGCTTAAAAATGGAAATATATCAGCTAAGCTAAACTGTACCAATAGCAGCAATTCCTCTACAGGTACAGAAACATGCATAATTTCAAATAAAATAGTTCAAAAGAATTTTACTCAAATCCTAAACTGCACATTTTTAATTGAAAATATAACTTGTACAGTGCCAAAGGAATGGATGAAATACAATGTATTTTCGAAACTGGAGTGCATAGATGCAGATAACCCCTCTTTCATGGGCTGCATGTTCCCCACGTATATTTTACATAATAATGTTACAAATGATATAAGCTCTAGCAATAGCAGTCATGAACATAAAATACAGGGCAGTTTAGAAGAAAGCAGTATGATGAACTGCATATCAAATGGGAATGATACAGAAGTTCAGTGTCACATTCCACAAGAATGGTTATCAGAAGACCAAGATATTGTGAAACTACTCTGCACAAATAATCATAGCAACGACACACAGAAAATATGCAGCCTTCCACAAGAATGGCTGATGAATAAGACAATAAATTATACTATTAAAGCAGCTAATAACTCCTCCACATCACATTTGTGTTTAATTCCACATAAATGGTTATATGAAGATGCTAAAGGTTCCGGACTTAATTGTAGTACAGAATTAAGTGGAAGTGACATAATAGTATGCAGAGCCCCAAATGAAGGTGCAAACATTACTGAAACTGTTTGCCCACTACTTAATGAATTTAAAGATGTAGATTCTTATAACTGTACTTTAAATTTTGAAGGCAATGACACCGTATTCTATTGCATTGTGCCTGAAAATAGTACTGATCTTATGATGAAAAATGAAACAATCCTAATGGATTCAGAAAATGCTAAAAATGTAACACTATCACCTGAAGGACATTTAATCAACTCAACTGATTTTGATATGGATACAATGAATGAAACTTTTGAGAAAAATATTTCTACAGAAGTTGACTGTAAAAATGTTACTGGTGAGATAGATAAATGCAGTTCAAGATATGCAAATTCTTCCCATGGATCTATATTAAATGTTCCTGGACAAGAGTTAAACATATCTGATATAAATACGACAGATAGTCTCTTAAGATTTGACAAAACGTTGAATACACAATTAAGCAATAACACTGTGGATTATACCGTAAATGAAACACAAGAAAAAATGTCTGACTCAAATAACAAGATCTCCTTCAACGATGATAAGCTGGTAGGAGCAAAGAGAAAGTGTGAACACTATGAGAATGAAATCCAAAATTTAGAACCAGCAGCAACCCCAGAAGCTCTTTCACAATTTCATTCTGATCACACGCACAATTCAGATTCTGAGAAGACAGTTTCTTTCCTACGCCCGACTGAGTCAGCAGCAATTCTTGTTGGTGTATTCCTTTCCTTTGCAGTAATTGGATATGCTGGACTGCTCTTATGGAGAAGGATGCTTGAGTGAGTTTACTATTTACATTTCTACTAAAAGCTTCTTTGTTAATATTATTTACAGTTATTACAGGCATAAATAAAAACTATTTATTGTTAATACAAATGTAAAAAATTTACATGCCAGCATGGTTACACTACCACACTGGATCAGGATGGTACAATGGATCCAACTTCAAATCCCGTGTACCAGCCATTCTGATTGTGATTTTCTGCAAATAATTTGGCTAATGCTGGGATGGTCCTCAATCTCTGCCTCGTAAACTAAGCATTTCACAAACACGTACAAAAATATGCTTATCACATAGAACACAAAGTTACATGTTTCACAGATAGGATTCAACATATCCACTCCTCCATTAAAACTACAACATGCCTAGCAAGCTGGTAATAGATGAAACCATGTTTAGGAAATAAGCACAGCCTCTGGGAGAAAAATTTGTGATGAGATTTTTTTTAATTCATTAAAGTACATTATCATAAATTTCTTTAGTGAGAAGAAAAAAACTGCTCACAGAAATTACAAATTAGATTAGGGAAATGAGCCACCACTAACCTTTAGATGATGGATGTGGGGCATGAACACACAGAAAAGACAAAAACACACATGGTATAGTAATATTCGGGTCTAGCCCCTTTATCCAGAGGAGAACATTATGGGGGTGGGTGTTGTGGGAAACTGTCTCACAGAAAGACTGTTCACCACATAATGTTCTCCTGTTAGTAAAGGCCTAGACCCAAAAATTACTATATCATGTGTGTTTTTGTCTTTTCTGTGTGTTCACACTGCACATCCATTGTCTAAAGGTAAGTGGTGGCTCATTTCCTTATCCTAATTTGTAATTCCTATTTGCAACTTAGTGCCTTTTATTTAATAGTTTACTAATATATAATCTCACTTGAATAACATAACTGAAAATTAAAGAGAGACTATTTTAAATGGAGACACAGTCCAAACATTAAGACTCTTTGGATATCAAAACTATTCATTCTTAAAACATTTTTAGCTATCTTATAAAGGTTTTATCCATTATAAATGTTTATGTCTGACAATATTTCCACATAAAAGTCTTTTCTTTATATATATTTCTTCTGTCTGTGTGTATGTCACTGAACTACTCTTAAACGGCTGGACTGATTTTTATAAAATTTTGTCTGTGTGATTTAGTTGTTTCGAGAATGGTTTAGATTCACAAAAATCAAAAAAATCAACCCCCTCCTCCCCAATCCCCCTTTCCAACTCTTAATTTTATATGAAACTACATTTTTATCCAACTTCGATGAAACTTTGAATACTTTAAAATAAACAGAAAAATACTATCAACATTTGGTTTTCACAAACACAACCCCTCTCCAACCCCTTAAGTTTTGTCAACGTTCTTTAAACACACCCACAGTTTTTATCCACTGCGGACAGAACTTTGCATATGTATACTTTAAAACCAACAGAAAAAAACTGTCTACATTTGGTTTTCAGAAACCCCACCCCTCTCCCCCTTTCTACCCTCTTATTTTGGTAAACGTTCTTTAAACATATCCATAGATTTCAATGGTCCTGTATACAATAAAACAAACAGAATAATACTGTATAAATTCGATTTTCAGAAACCCAACCCCTCTCACTCTTTCCGCCCCATTAATTTTTGTCAATGTTCTTTCTACAAAGCTACAATTTCTATCCAATTTTGAATGAACTTTGCACACATATACTTTAAAGCAAACAGAAAAGTACTGTCTACATTTGGTTTGCCAAATTCTGATCCCTCTCCCCCATTACTTCACCCACTTTAATTTCAAAAGTTGTTTACAGAAACTCACAGTTTTTATCAGATATTTGATGGAACACTGTGCACGTATGTTTTAAAATAAAGAGAAATGTATTGCCTACATTATGTTTGCAAAAACCCACCCACTCTCACCCATCACCCTTCTTAAATAAAATTTCTTCCAGACAACCAAGGAACAAGTTGGCATAGGAAGGGTCATGCGGGTGCCCATAACAGTGTATCAGAGTTTTCCTTCGGAGATGGGAACTTGCATACGAAAATATCCTAGATACCAGACACCCACCCGGCCTCAACCACCGATAAAATTCCTTTCTTTGGTGCATCACTCATTATTATCAGTATTAGCATTATTGTCATTTAACTAATTACATTTTTTTCTTCCTTTCTTTTGTCCTATTTTACATTCATACAGTAATTTTCATGACTTTCCATGTTGCTTATTAACTTACTTTCAAATGGAAATGATAAAAGATGGATGCTCTTTTAAAAAACATTCAATATAATTAGTAGAGGTGACTTACATAATCACTGCTGAGCTGGATCATTAGTAATATAAGACTGCAATAAAATGACTTATGTTATGTAACAAAAATTCTTCTAATTGTTGATGTTTTTGCTTATGACTTTACACCTCATTGATGTTATAAGAGTCAGGAAAGGACTGAGGACAAGGAATGAGAAGGAATTTGGCCATGCTGGAATTTGCCTAGGGTGATTTGGAAAAATCAGGGAAAACTTAAATCCCGATGGTTGGATGAGCATTTGAAGTGAAGTATCCTCCCAAATCTGAGGCCAGAGCGTTTCTGCTCATGCCCCATGATCGGTTAAATGTTGAAAGCACAAAAACTAGATCTCCAGTGATTCTTGTGTGATAATAAGACTATTGAACAAATGATTAATCAATTTTATCTGCAGTAATTTATGACAGATTATTTGGAAATTTAAAAGAATTACAATCATTCTTAATTTGATTAAGAAAAGAAGAAGCTATTATAATAAACAAAAATGTACAGCTGTTACCCACTTAAGACACTTTTCAAAATTATTTCTTTAGACAAAAAATACAAATTATGACAACATTTCTCTCATAAAACTAATAGTTCTGTTATTCACAATAATTGTTCAATTGTGCTGATAAAATTTAATTTGTTGCAGGAAAAGATATGGAAACCGACAACTGTTGATAAATGAAGATGATGATTTTAGTAACACCAACAACTTTGAGGTAGGAAACAACACTTTTAATCAAAACTATTGTTTCTAAACAAGTACAAGTAAATATTCCTAAGAACACATTACACTGAAGATAACACCTTTAAACCTCTACCTTAGCTACTAGAATTATTCTTAAGTGTGTAATATAAGTCATTTTGCAGTTGCATACCAAAATAAAATATGTTTATAATAAACTAGCTGACCCAGCAATTCTTTGCTATTGTAAGGTTTAATTTATACCTATAGATTAAATGACCAAAACTGAAAGTTTGATATCAGTTTTTGTATCTAGTTAAAAATAGATATTTACATATACATTATTTTTTGGATTACATAAATTGTAATGACTTTGTCATTCAGTTTTAAGATCATTGCAATGTTCTTGAGTATACATATATATAAACAAATCCCTTGGTTTTCCTACACAGCAGCATGAGGTAATTTTTATATTTTCAATAATTTTACCACAAAATATCCTGCATAAAGATCATTTTGTAATTTAACTCACATGTTTATCGTCAATGAAATTTGTTTAACATGTTTCCACAATTGTGATAATTATAACCACACATATAGTTTATTAGCAGGCGTTGAACACGGAATAACAGACAATATCTGTTGTAAAGCACTTGCTAATAATATTAGGCGCCAACAACGGCCATTCGTTTCCATGAAAATCTTGTAATGTTCAATCCCATGCTTCCTTCAATTTGTTGTGTACCATTGTGCATTCATCTCATACTATTATCTTGAATTTCTGGAGCACTTTACACATTCCTAATGTTTTTAAATTGCAAGTTGCAATTTCATTGTTTTAATATTCAATGACAGTTTAAGTGCTGAATGTTCTATTTAACAACCATCCAAAAGAGTTGCTGATTGCCAATGTTATATTATTTTGAGCAAGTATGGTTGCCAGTATCACTGAATTAGGAAATGTTTTTCCTGTTCCACCTGGTGTACACATCTAACCAATTATTCTTGTGAGTGAGTGATGGTTTCTTTCTACTCATGAAGTTGAGGATATCAGTAGCTGTAAATCATCTCCAGACAATACAAACAATTTAAAAAAAAATAATGGACTGATTTAAGCATGGTTTTCTTATAGTCTATAGCAGAACAGATATGAATATTGCTGATAAAATGCTTTGAATAAAATACTTTGAACCTTGTTTGAATAAATAAAAAAGCTGATATACAATATATTGTTAAAATAACATCATAGGGTATTTTCAAATAACAGTCTAACTGATTTATTTGTTAGATGTTTTACAAAAAACTCCAGACAATATAATTGTAATGTACATAAGTTCTCAGATGTTGATTTTTGGCTTCAGAGACAGAATTTAAGCTTATATTTGTTTAAAAAAAGTCTAAAACTGTTATTTTGTTTCATAGCAGTATTAATTTCTTGGATTCTCCTATTCCTGAGTGTTGTCCTTGAAGTATCATTTTCAACTTCAGCCATGTATGGTTCATTTGAGACCATCCTGATCTTAAAAAGCTTTAACATTGCAACAGCTCAATATCTCTAGATTATCATGACACTGAACTGCAAAATACCTACCATCTGCTAACCTGAATAAGATTCCACAATCTTTCTACTTTGTATTTATTTATGGAAATGTTTACATAAGGATTTTCACTGGAGAAATTTACAACTTTGGTACTGCTAATCGTTTTCAACTTAGTTAACTAATTTTGGTCACATTATTTTTATGATAAAATATAACTCAATATTTGTCTCTATGTTGTTTTTACAAATGCTTAAACTTCATACTGAAATACTTTATTTCGTAGGCGACTGACTAATTTGAATTTGAAGAAAATAGGACAAGTATGTACTGACTGTTTTCCAGTTATTCATACAATATGCTAGCTACTGACTCACATTTCTTATTATCCCAATGTCAGAATCATAGAAGTGCAAAAGTATGAAAGGCATCAAATACAGACAGCTAGTTCGCTAGTAATGCTAAATGAACTAGCACATACTGGCAGTCAGAAAATCCTGAAGGATCTCCTAAGACACTAATTCATCTCAACTGTCACCTGTGATATGAACAAGATACCAGACAAAACAAATGGTCATTCTAAGGACCATTTGACTATAGACCTCGGGCCCTTAGTTCGAATCTGCCATATAAATATAGAAAATATAAGTCATAGTAAATGCCAGTATCTCTCAAGAATTTTAAAAAATGACAACATTGATCTTGTTACCATACAGGAAACCCACTTCGAAACAGAAGAACAGTTGCAAAAAAGAGGCAAAAAACCAGGTTATGAGCTGCTAGGAGCAACATACCACCGATCATATGGTGGAGCTACCTATGTTAAACATGACATTGGAAACGTCTCTCTCATCTCCACCTCCACTGATGATAACGTTCATAGCGTCGTCTCAAAAATTGGCAGCATCACTGTTTCCAATACTTACAAGCCACCTGCCACACCCTGGCCAGCCCAGGTTATTCAAACGCAGCCTCACCCTACCATTTATGTAGGTTATTATATTAGCTACCATGAACAGTGGAAGTACAGAGACAACGACTCGAACGGGTACGCACTGGTAAAATGGGCAGAAGACGAACATCTGCATCTTTTGTTCGATGCCAAGGATCGATATACGTTTAGATCAGCAGCCTGGAGACAGGAATACAACCCCCACTTATGTTTTGTTTCATCTGATAGTAGAGGACGGCCCCTAGCGGCCTCTCGAAAAGTTCTTCCAGATTTCCCACATAGTCAACATCGACCAACAATAATAGAAGTAGGGACTCAAATTCCCCTAATCACTTCTGTACCCCACCCAAGATGGAACTTTACAAAAGCGAGCTGGACTAAGATCTCAATAGACTTAGACAAGTGCCTGGGCTGGATACCACCAACTAGAGATAATTATCATTGATTTGTTGGTGTTATTCTAAGTACAGTAGAGTCTTGCCTATCCGACGCAAAAGGGCCGCGGGAATGTCGGGTTACCTGGAATGTCGGTTAACAGGGAAAGAAGAAACAACATCATAAATGGTTGCTGGTGTCTTATTATTGATAAAGCTGATACAGTACAGTAATTACTTTCATTGTGTGATACAATTAAAAAGCATAAAAAGAGGTATATTCAATTTTGTTTAAAAAAGTTTGTAATAGTCTTTTGCTTGCCTGCCGAGTGTCTTTTTCTCGCCGCCATGTCACGCATTCTCTGTAGAAATAACACTTCAGTGCTGGAGGTTTCTTCTTGTTGCTCCTTGTATTTCAGTGCTGTTTCAAGGGCTTTGAATCATTCATTGTGTGTTATTTTGGCGCTACCTTTATCAACTATATTTTCATCCTCTTCCTCTTCTGTTTCCTTTTCACTGTTGTTAACAATGCTGACAATGTCTTCGTCAGTGACTTCATACAGGTCATCAAGGGCATTAAGGTCCTCATCAGTTGCATCTACACATCCAGGGATTTGTTTCAACAAAGGCAATAGATTTACACTGTGTGTGTGTGTGTCTTAAGAGTCGGATAACACGGAATGTCGGATAAGCGAAGGTCGGTTAAGTGAGACTCTACTGTACTGCCAAAAAGCACATACCAAGAGGGTACCGTAAAGAGTACATTCCAGACTCGTGTAAAAACAGTGGTGAACTGTACTAGATCTTTCTTGAATCAGGTGATCAGGAAATAGCAGACAAGCTTCTACACAGTCTGGATGCAAGAAGGGAGAAGTGGACGGAAACAGTGGAAAGCCTCAACTTCCAGACGTCAAGCAGGAAAGCGTGGTCGCTATTACTGTAAAGAAAGTAGGGAGTGGTGCCCCCATACAATGCCAAAAAATGACCATTAGCCCAAACGAAGTGGCCTCACACATAGTAACTACATCCAGGGCACCAAAAGATAAAGCACATACCATCCAAGTGAAGAGAGAGCTGAAAATCTTAAAAAATGAAGCCACAGAAACCAAACACTCCCACCCCTTTGCCACCGAAGATATTTCAGAGGCCCTTCCTAATAAATTGCGGCAAGTACACAAAAAATGGCTGGCGGAATTCTTAAAGAGCATCATGCAGTCTGGCAACATTCAACAGGAATTTAAACGTTCTAAGATAATAGCCATACTAAAACCAGGTAAGCATGCAGACAGCCCAAAAAACTACAGACCAATTGTCTGTGACCTACAAGCTACTGGAGAGGCTTATATATAACAGAATCAGCCAGAGACTGTTTGAAGCGATTCCAGTAGAACAGGCAAGCTTTCGACCAGGACGAAGCTGTGTAGATCAAGTTCTTTTGCTAACTACCTACATTGAAGCAGGATTCCAAACGAAACTAAAAACTTCAGCTGCATTTATCGATCTCTCGGCGGCTTACTACACAGTGTGGAGAGAGGGCATGATATATAAATTTCTTCGTGTAATTCCCTGAAAACTTATTGCACGCCTGTTAGACAACATGCTTAATGATCGGGTGTTCCAGGTTGTCATGGGCACCGGTATCAGCTCTCAGAGGAAACTTAAGAATGGCCTACCACAGGGATCAGTGCTTGCTCCACTCCTTTTCAGCCTATATATCGCAGACATGCCGAAAACAAGATAAAAAAAGTTTGTTATGCCAACGATTGGGTTTTCGCCATGAGGTGCAGGTCAATCGAAACGTCTGAAGAAATTCTAACAGAAGACATGGAAACAATGGTCAAATATTTTCGTAGGTGACAACTCCAACCCAATGCTTCTAAAACAGAGGTTACCTGCTTCCATCTAAATAGCAAACACGCTAGAAGGGAACTTAACAAACGGTTCGAAGAAACTATTCTTACCCACAGTAAGACACAAAAGTACCTGGGTGTTACCCTTGACTGAACATTATCCTGTAATGCACATCTAACGAAAATGACTGAGAAGCTAAAAACAAGAAACAATATCATTCAAAAACTATGTGGTACCTCCTGGGGTGCATCGGCCTCCGCTCCTGTGCTTTGGGTCTTGTCTTTTCAGCTGCCGAGTACTGTGCCCCGGTCTGGTTGAATAGTCCGCACGTGAAAAAAGTGGACACCCAACTTAATAACGCTATGCGTATGATTGCAGGCGTGATCAAGACAACTCCCACAAGATGGCTCTCGATACTGAGCCACATACCACCACCTAACCAGCGACGGATAAATGCTCTTACATGTAAGTTCAAGAGAATAATGGACGACAGAAACTTGCCGATCCACCAAGATATTAAGGATGCCAACATCAACAGGCTTCGCTCTAGAAAACCGCCAATGAAATTAGCAAGGGATGCTATTCGTGAAGATTTTAACATCACCAAAGCTTGGATCCAGGAGTGGTCTGTACACCAAAACAGCAGCTTACCTTGCATTACACAAAAACCACCAGGTTTTGATTTACCTCGTAAAACTTGGTCCACACTCAACAGAATCAGAACTCGGCATGGGAGATGCGCACACTCCCTGTACAAGTGTGGTAAGCAACCATCCCCTTTATGCGAATGCAGAGAGATTCAGACTATTGGTCATATTATTGAAGAATGTCCTATAAGATCTTACAGTGGTGATCCTGTGGACTTCCTGCTGGCAACTCAGGAATCGATAAACTACATTAATAAACTAGATATATGTTTTATCAATGTTCTTAAAAGTGTCTAAATTGCCATACGATAAATAAATAAACTAACTATTTTTTTCCCCTGCCTGTAACCACAAGAAGATTTTTTTTAGAAATGTGAAAATGTCATATAAAGCCACTCATGCATGATACATTTTTCACTGGTATCAACTCTGCACTAAATGCAAAGAAGTTTCATGGGTGTTTGAAATGTTTGAAGTAAAAAAGCAAATTTGACAGAATGATCCAAATTCTCAGAATTAAAATATTACTTATTGTAACATTCAGTTGCAAATAATACCTACAAAAATGTCTATTTTTAAAAGTTTCAGCTAACAATCTAAGTCTTGTTACATACCTAGGGAAGATTTAGTTAATGCAATAATGTAACTGATACACCTGACTTCAAACATCAGTTTTAGTAGGGTGTACTGGAAGGATATATAGAACTCCAGTACCTACTTAATTTCTTGTGTGCAATAAGCACTGAAATGGAAGAAATAAGAATTTTGGAGAGAGCAATACTTAATATTTTGTAGACATTGAAAACCACCTCACAATATTTTTTTTTCATTTTGTTAATATTTGTTGTCTTTGAAATATATTTTTCCAGCTCAAAGAAAGAATTATCCAGAATCAACTGCCTAGATGATTACGAACAACTGCCTGAAGATCTTAACTGATGTACAATAGGTAGTGAGATCTGAAACAGAGCTGGTTATGTTTTCTGTATTTCTCTACTTTCAACTTTAAAATTAAATGTCCATTCAATTTAAATAAATATGAAATCATTACATTCAAGGGTGTGCAAGTATCACACTGTTAGTGCCCGAGAGCCTAATCGAGATAATTGTTATGAGCAACGTCTAGGAATGCTAACTTCTGAAGTACTGAAAATATTACAAAGAAAGCTGTTGAATACACCATTAGATTAAATATTGTTTCATTAGAGTCCTAGTTACAGCAGCATATAGAAATGAATAAGAAATCCTAAAATTATATTTTGAGTGCAGGTTTCATGCTAATATGTAAACAGAAAGTAAAATATTCTGAAATTATTGACACTTTAATTTTGCTCATTCACAAAAGTAGTTACATTTGTATAGTAGGTATATTACTTACATATACCAGAATTTTTGCCACCTGATCCTAATCTTATAACACCAGTCAAATGGGAGATATCTGGATGAGAGTACTTTGGGTGAAAAGTGAATCCTAACAAAATATTTTTCATAATTAACTTCCTTAGAATTATTACAGTGAACCAGTCAGGAAGTACACTATATATAAGCTGCTTTTCCATCACTACAAATTTCTGTATTGAAACTAAAAGCTCCTTAGCTATTTGATGTAAGCTTTATTTTTTTATATTAAAGAAGTTAAAACTACAAATGGATGGGTATTTCTGCTTCAAAACTTATTACTTGTGTATTTTCCAACTTAAAAGAGTATAGAATAATGAGAAATAACCTACCTCAAGACTTCCATTCAGTGTCCATTGTGATTGATAATAAAGGGTGCATACATAAAAACTTCAACATCTCTAAATTTGATGCCTTTTTTTTTTTTTTTTTTTTTTAAAATATACTGCCATACACTGTCACACTTAAATACAAGTATGAGCTAAAAAAAAACTGTCAGTCTTATGAAATGTAATTGCCAACTCACAGATTTGATAAAATGTTTTAAATAACTGAAGAATTAAAGGTTTCAAAAAGAAGAATTGTAGTTAAGATTGTTAAAATCTATCAACAATTCCCAAAAACTTTACCACATTTTGACATAGCATGGCTCTCAATATTTATACACTTTTTGCCATCATACTTTTCTTGATATATGCCTTTGTTTACCTCTGGAATTTAAACATTTCATTCTAAAACTGATTTTTTACCTTCAAGCTCACTCCTCCCCCTGTTAAAACGTTTATTACTGAAAAATTCCTTATTATTTCTAGTTTGTTTTACTGACCAATATTCCTATGTAAATGTCTTTAATAATTGAATGCTGGTCAAGAAGACTTTCTACACTACCACTCTGCCATATTTGTAATTAAATACTTCCCCTTAACTTTACACTGTGAAAATACCATCATTTCTAATATGTCCTTTCAAATCTTTTGTGTCCTTCCTATACTTAAATGAATTAAATTGCGACATTTCCATGTCATCTTCTGTTTCAAAAATGCACCTTCATTAAAACTTTTTAACTTGATAATCCGCAAATGTGATAAACTCTCTATCGCCATCATCAAACGAAGACCTGAACTTTACTGAGTGAATTGTAGACTGGCTAACACAGCAACAGCTGAGCATTGATTGGTTGACATGGATAGCAGCTGGGTGTTGGGGTGGCAGCACCACGACCTTACAATAGTGTCAGTTGGCTTCAGTAATCTGTTGAGGACAAAACTGAACACACTTATGTGCAACAACAATAATGGGGTGGCCACTTATTACGTGTGGTGTTTGACGGGAATTCTGAAAGTGGGTATCGGCATTGTTTGTAGACCTTTTTTTTTTAGCTCTACTGTTCTTCACGAAATTAAAAAGGCGAGATTTTGTGACATTTTGCCGTATCCCCCTCCCCCCATTTCACCTCACGTAATTAGTGGATGCTCCCTAACTGATATTCACACTTTGCAAAGTTGGTAACCATAATCCCAATTGTCAAGACTGGATTTGAGACAAATTTCAACTGCTTCAAACACTGACACAGAAGCTTCTCGTAAATGCCAGTAGAAGTTATGTCCTAGTTCAAGGCTATGTTATATCACAGCAGATTTCTCATTCTATCCCAGACAAAAATGTGGGGTATATTCCAGAGTTGCATAATGCACCATACTGTCAGGCTGTTATACTTTTCTTCCAACATTTGCAAGGAATACTATAAACACTTAGTGTATGAAGGGCAATCTCACCCTTGGGGAAGTGCAGAATGTTTTTCAGTTTTGTTGATGGAAGGAAGATCTTAATTCCATTTCTTGCCAGAAACCTTGACATTGTCAGCACCATCGAGTACAGTACATGCATGATTGCTGATCTTATGCTATTCTTTACTCCCATACCAGGAATCTCTCGTGATCAAGCTATGTCTTTCCCTCATTATTTTTAATTTTCTTTTTTATATTACTTGACCCACACGAGCGTTGAAATTCCCCATTATTATGTGATTACCTATGTTTACCTAGTTCTTCAGAAGACGACCATAACTAACAACTGAAATTAAGATTTGTGAAGAAATGAGAGGAAAGGAAAATTACTATTGATTAAAATTTCAGAAAGTGTGGTGTGCTTAAAAAGATAGGGGTTAATTTTGAATTAAATGTTGAAATGAAATGCTGATAAATAAATTAAAAATATTCCTGAGCAAATGGAAGGATATTAAATGAGAATGTTGGTGTTTAATTACAGAACTTTAACATAGCAGAACATTCTGAAACAGAAATGTACCAAAACGTAATTTATTTACAACATCTACAAAGGAATGGAGGTAACCAATAAACTTCTCCAAGTAATTCTGTTTCAAAATTCTGTCTAAAAATAGAAAATTAATATTTATCCAAGTCCTAAAGTACAATCAGCCATGTCTCAGAAAAGTAGCATTCTATGTTCATTGATGCTAATTCAATATGCATGCAGTTTATAAATAATAAAAATAAATCACAACATTTACATATCACAACTAATACTTGCAACTCATACTGCAGATTATAAATAATACTAAATCAGCTGAATTATCTAGCAAAACAATTGCTGTTTCTGGGGCTGTTTGCATTACTGAAATACAATAGAATGACAAATCGTTCCACAAGATGAAGGAAGAACACAAATGGTAAAAGGTAAATAATGTATTTATATTCAGAAGTTTCTCTCTTTAGTGGCCATGAAGTTACCAAATAACATATTGCCAAAGATTTGTTAAAACCTGAAATATTAGTGGAGTTCAATAAAGAATTTCAGCACCTGGTAGTTGCAGACTAGTCCAACATATTATCATTACTGGTGATGAAATTAGATTCTTTATGGTGAACCTAAAACCAAACAGTGCAGAAATTACAAGCTTGGTTGGACAGTGAATAGGGTAAGGCAATTTTCTTCTTTGATAATTTCTGAATAGTTTATAAAAATACTGTTTTCTGAAATAGTGTGATTACAGGGCAGTATTACAGGATAGTTTTGAAAATCTTAGCTGACACATTCTATATAAATACCCTAAGTTACCCTTATCTCTCTAGCACTCATGAGGCTCTCCCTTAATTTCTCATTAAGGATATGAAAATAACAAAGCTGGTGGAAGGAATTAGGAAGAGGCATAAAATGATGAAACTCATCCAAGCTCAGCCTGCAGAAACAGTGGGGAGGGAGAAGAGGATTGGTGGGAGCTAGCAACAGGTCACAGAAAAAATAGGTTAAACTGAATGAAGGTATCTGATATTTCCAGATTTTTTTTTTTTAATCAGTGGTTGACCAGTAAGCAAAGTTAGTAAGGGAAGAATCTGTTTTTGTTTAAGATAAGCAGCCTTCAGGAATAGAAAAGGGAGTGCAAAAATTGGGAGGAAAAGATTCTGCTGCTAGGTAGAAACCATGGGAATGGGAGAGGTGTACACCCAACTTTACAGGATTCATTTGATGCTGACTATCAGGTCACAAGTTGTTCAAATTTAATCCAAAGCTTGGCCAGTTAAGAGAGTATTTAGGATATATTTATAGGAGTTTCAAAAAGGAGGCTAAAGAAGTGACAGTATAATGTACAGAAGACATCACTGATAGAAGTCTGGATGAGGAAGATTGTGAAAGAGGCACAGCATACCAGGGTAGAACAGATTCAAGTCCCGAGTCACCAAAAAAGGCCAGTTGAACCCAGATAAATATGGAATGAAGGCATTACTTGAAAAAAACATGGAGACTGATGAGGGGTAGTGTTTGTGTACATCACTGGTACATAGGATTTCACTAGGCATCATCTACACTTAATAAGAAAAGAATACTTTCCAAGTTGTTAGCCAAAGTAGTAAAGAAGCTAACTTTAAAATACAATGGGGTTAGGGAAGAGTATTTCCTAGGTTAGAGGATGCTGGTGAAAGGATACCAATAGATGAGCAAATGGGTACTGATTACAGATACAATGCAGCAGAAATCATAATATTGATGAAATAATAAATAAAAGCAAGCCACAATTAGGAGAGTAATGAAAAGAACTAGCTGAAGTCTCATATCACGCTGTTACTATTAAACTCTAAAAGTATAATGAAAAGGTAGTAGAATTTGATAACTTGATAGAGATGAAAAAACCAGAAGTAGTTACAGGGATAGTATTGGAAGGAGCACTAAACAATGAGGTCTTCCCACAGTATTATAGATTGTAATGCGGAGATACAGGAGTGGTTGGTTGAGCAGTATTCATATTGGTTAGCAAAGACAGTTTGTTGGTGTTCAGAGAAGACAGTCATCATACAAAAAAGAAGCTAAGAGTCTTTGTTGATTACCATAATGATGGGTAAAAGAATGACTGCAGGATGGTCATTATTAATGGGGACTTTTACCATGCATGAACTGGGACGGTAATAAGATTAATAAACACAAGAGTGCAGAGATTTTAAAATACCTTAATTAGAAAAGGAGGCTTCACACAAATGATAGAATAGGAAAATAGATACAAAATATTTCAAACATCTTCATAATAATAAAGTCAAATTGTAACTATGTGGAGAAACAGACTGCAAAAAAAAAAAAAATGAGTGATTATGAAGCAGTTCTGACAAATATAAAAAGTTCAATAAAACAGTGGTAAATCTGAATGTAGTGATGGGTACTACTAGAAAAAGGCACATATTTCAGAATTGAAAACTATATTACAATGTGTGGATGGAAAGCACCAATACAGTGTGCTAAGAATAATTTGAAAAGGCATGTTTATTCCAAAACAGATAGTACAGTACTGTAAAAGAAAGGCGATAAGGTAGAAGAGTTTGGTAAGAAGAGAAGATAGAGTTAACTGATAGCAAGAAAGTAGGGAGTTCTTGAACCTACTTGCAAGGAATTAATAACAGCTGAGAAAAAATGCATCAAGAAATTTCTGTGACTATGCATAGGAAGAGAAGCTATTCAGATTTTTGAGACATTAGCACACATTTATTTTCTGAAAATTCTGACATAACTTAAAAACAACAGAATTGATTTTGATGGGATTTAAAATTGTGTATTTCAGTAAACAACATTGGAAATTTAAAGGGGTGGAGGTAAACCAAATTTAGACAGTATTTATCAGTTTGATTTAAAGTATACGTGTTCAAAGTTCATTTTTTTTTTTTTTTTTTTTTTTTTTTTTTTGGGATAGAAAACATCTTGATGAAAAAATACATATATGAGCCAACTATCATGGTGATTGGTCAAACGGCATCGACTACAACTTTGCCTAAAGAACATTGACAAAAATTATGTGGGTGGAAATGGGTTGGGTTTTTGCAAACCAAATGCTGACAGTAGTTTTCTTTTCATTTAAATGTATACATGTGCAAAGTTCCATCAAAATCAGATACAAATGTAGGTTTGTATAAAAATTAAGGGTTGTAAAGGGGGAGAGAGAGTGGTTTTTGGACATTTTTGGTCATAAACCTTCTCCATGAAAAAAAATACAAGTACGAGGTTTGTTGAAAAAGTATGGTGACTTTGAATTTTGTCGGATACATACAGTTGATTTTTGTTTTTCTAATTTTGGTTCGCTCGTTCCGCCCATATCTTCACAGTTTCAACTATTTAGCATTATTTGCATTGTTTGTGAGAAGCATAATTGTTAGAAGCGTTTTGTGCATTCGGTGATTTTCTGCTGTCAAAAACAACACGGATCTAAGAGTTTTCATCAAATTTTGTGAAAAAAAAGGAATTAAGTACTCCAAAACACTTGAAATGTTGACAGTGGCATATAGTTAATCTAAAAATGAAAAAAAGCTTAAAGTGGTACAAGCTTGTCCAAGAAGATGTCAATGATGAACCTTGCTATAAGTGCTCCAGCATGTCAACAACTGATGAAAACGTTGAATAAGTGAAGAAAATGGTGTTGGAGAATAGTCGAAACAGCATTAGAGGAGACACTGATGAAGTTAGCATCACGACTGGCTCGTGCCATGCAATTTTTTCAGATGTTTTGGGCATAAGACGTGTGTCAATGAAGTTTGTTGCGAAACTGTTGAATTTTGACCAGATGAACCGTTACATGAGCATCACTCAGGAACTGTTGAATGACATCAAAGATAATCCTGATTTGCTCATAGGGTCATAACTGGTGACGAATCATGGGTATATGGTTATCACGTCGAAATCAAGGCCCAATTGTCCCAAAGAAAGAGCCCAGAAGAGCCAAGACCGAAAAGAACATGCCAAGTTCAATCCAGTGTCAAGGTTTTGCTGTATTCCTTGATTAACGCGGCGTACTGCATCAGGAGTTTTTAGCACTAGGTCATACAGCCAATAAGGAGTATTACCTTGAAGTAATGTGCCATTTGCAAAAAGCAATAGGACAAAACGTCTGGATTTGTGGGAAAAGAATTCATGGCTTTTGTGTCACCAACAATGCACCTGCTCACTGATCGTTGTTTGAGAGTGATTTTTTTTTTGCCAAAACCATCACCACAATCATGCCTAAGCCACCATATTCACTGGATTTGGCCCCCTGCGACTTTTTACTGCTCCAAAAACTGAAGAGACCAATGGAAGGATGAAGATTTGCAGTGATTGAGGAGATAAAGACTGTATCGCTGAAAGAGCTCAAGGCTATACCAAAAAGTGCTCATTAGAAGTGCTTTGAAGATGGGGGGGGGGGGGGGGGACCATTGGCACAAGTGTACTATATCTGAGGGGGATTATTTTGAAGGGGATAACATAAATATTGATGAATATATAAATAGTTTTTGATAAAAATAAAAAGTCACCTTACTTTCTGAAGAAACCTCATATGTGCCAACTTTCATGGTGATAGGTGAAACTATGTTGGCATCTATTAATCTTGAATATACCAACATCCACTATTATATGCAAGATCTATAAGTGATACAGATTGGAGAGAGATTTGCAAGAGGATTAGAAGTAGTACATGCGATGAGAAACTTGATCCTCATCATTAAGTGGCTCCTGGGAAAATTTATTTTTGTAGGTGAGTCTGGGATTGAGATAAATTACAGGGAGAAATTAAAAATTCATGGAATATAAACTTAGGTGGGTTGCCACTGCAGCATGTGCACCATCATAATTAACCAATTATAATAAACACGTGGCAGCATAATTCTGCACTGGAAGAAGGGTAAAGAAGTTTGCAAAAATTTAGGCATTTAATACTAGGACATGCCGCCCATGGAAACTAAACTATAATCAAACTAGCCAAAAAACCCGTCAAAAATGACGGGGTTTAACGGACTGTGCTGGCAATTGATTTCATTTTGGTTGTTTACCTAGATAGAAATTTTATAAAATAAAGCTCACTATGCTGTAATTTCTCATCCCTTGTGATGTAGCAAAAAGTTTCAGTTGTCAATTTGGTCCAGGTTGCGTTTCAGCATAACTACAATCTTCGCCAATATAGCTGGTAGAAAATCAAAGCTTCATTCACACGTGAATTTATACATTCCCTGAATCGCATGTCAATGTCATGATGCATCTATACCAATCATGCATCATGCGATACAAACTTGATCCAAAATCTTCACAGTTTCTTACAACTTTCTTATTGTCAATGATGAAGATGGATGTTTTAACGCCTGGCACAGCTTACATTCGGCTGAAATAATGACCCGAGTGAAAACGAAGGATGCTAAAAATAAATCTTAACTTCTTACGTCATGTAATATTAGTTTCAATTGTGGTTTAGGTTGCATAGATCGCGAACAATTTGGAACTTCTTTCATTCAAACCAAGTAATCATATCATTAAAAAAAGCAACTAATAATCAATATGACAATTTAAACAAAATTCATACTTTTCTTTCAGTATTGTAGCAATTCCTTTCTTAGCAATTGTTGAAATAAATTGAATTGTTATAAAATAAATGCAATTCCTATTGCCTGGCGCTTTGACAAAAGGTTTCGGTTGCTATCCTGGTCCAGGTTGCATTTGAAAACTAACCACATACGGGAGTAGTTTACATCGTGATTCATGATATCAAAACGTGACATAGTGCTTATGAAACCTGCTTAAATAACTGATAATAGCTAAATTCAACATGCTATTGCTGTGATAAGGTTCTTTATTTATTTTTGTCCGGCTGGATTTCAACCTAACCACAATCTCGGGTAATACTGCCACTACTAAATGAATGCTTCCGACCAAAACAACAATTCATTGATGAGATACATTATGCAACAACATAAATTTCATCAAAAAAGAAAGGTAATAAACCAAAAATCTGCAACGTGATTCAGACCGATATTACAACGTTCGAATAGCTGTCATAGTTACACATTGCGGAAATACGTAATAGCCTCAGTAATATTACTCAGTGAAATCAAAGAAGATTAAAATAAATCTGATAAACTTACATTATTAATTGTAGTGTAGGCTGCACAATTCGAGATGAGTGGGCAACTATTTCGGTTCAAACGAATTAATAATTTCAATAATAGGTACAGTTTAAATTATTTTGAAAAAAAGCTAAATTATTCATGCCCTCTGCTGTAGCGTCAAATGTCAGTTGTAATTCTGATCCATCTTAAGTAATACTTTAACCAAATTTTTCTCAGCATTGATGCTCGAAATACAAAGCTTTTATCTTACAATATCTATGAACAAAGAATTTAAGGAATACTTCAATATATCAAAAGAATATTACGTAAATATAAGCATCTAATGATTGATATATCGATTTTAACGCAATACATACTTTTATTTCAGTGTTCTGTGAGTTAATTTATTCACTGTTGCTTGGAAATGATATTAAATAACACGCACTCCCACAAATAATATCGTAAAGCGTGACGTCGTATCGCAACGTCATAGCTTGACGTCACCGCGTAACATGACGTAGGTGCTACACGCTACATCTTGTCTATTATACTAATAGATAAGAGAGGTGAGAGTGGGAGTCACAGAAAGAAAGGAGGTGGATTACAAGAATTTTGGAGTTTATTGTGCCTATATTGACTGAACATACTAGAAAGATATTTGTAGAAGAATTGCAAGTAGTATTTGGGAGGGAAAAGACGATAAACCGAACATTATTATTTTAAATTGATAGTTAAATTAATTCATAAAGCTACTTTAAATAAATGAGAAATTAATTATTATATCCCTGTAATTCAATTCCTTGATAAGATGTATCGGCAATCAGTCAGAAAATATGGCATTGAATTACAATCATACGATAAACTGAACATTATTAATTTTTTAAATTAATAGTTAAATTAATTCATGAAGCTACTTTAAATCGATGAGAAATTAACTATTCTATCATTGTAATTCATGATAAGATGTATCAGGAATCAGTGAGAAAATATGGCACTGAATTACAATCATAAAAGTAAGTTACTTCTCCTCACACAATATATTAATGTGGCATACACATCAAGAAACTTGAA
The DNA here is from genome assembly GCA_031002005.1 of Vandiemenella viatica. Taxonomy (NCBI): domain Eukaryota; kingdom Metazoa; phylum Arthropoda; class Insecta; order Orthoptera; family Morabidae; genus Vandiemenella; species Vandiemenella viatica. Next base: position 178,377,775 of record JARYHS010013630.1, read on the forward strand.
ATCTGAATATAACAGATTTTTCATGAACAGGACCATTTCAGTAAGAAACTTTTGCGTCTTTTTAGCCAACTGATTTACAATCATAGCATACTTTAACCATTGGAAAACCATACCTCTTTGCACAAATTGCATCTGTAATGGAAAAGGAAAGTACCTTCAACTTAAATATTTGCGAATTTTATTTTTCATCTCAAATAAAAATCATAAAATGTAACAGAACTTAATCCCAGAAATTCTGTCTGTTCCTAGATGCCACAGTATGAACTACATGAACGTTTTTGGCCAAAGGGAGTTGAGAAGGGAGTTTCAAGGTAAAGTGATTTCAGGCAAAACGCCTGTTAAAGTGCAATTTAACATGACAAGCAAGAGATTAAAATATTGAAGTAATTACAGACTACTCATGTGGAAAAACCAGTATAGCAGTGTGCGTCTATTTTCTAGTTTTCTTAAAAATTGAACCCGATTGAAGACAAGCGAGGAATGAGAGAGATAAACCATTGTTCGCCAAAGTTTACAACTTGATTCCATGGTATCACAAAATAATGGAAATTTATGGAAAAACAACTTTGATTTGACAAAATACAGCTTTTCTTTCTAAGCATTTTGACTAAGTTGTCAGTTAAAAGTAATAATGGTTTAACTCTCTCTATTAACATTTTAGCTATGTGCAAATCTGATTTTTGTTTTGTTTTTAACGATTATTTAATCACAGAATTCCACGTTAAAAGTTTGTGACTGAATCAAAATAATTTTGCATATAAGTATTAAAAAGCTAATTATGTCAAACAGTGAAGTTACCTTTAGATTTAAACACTGGATGTCAGTTAACTTTAAATCAACATTAAAATAATAGATTTGATGAGAAATATAAAATGAAACTACGATTTTAGGTTTGATAAAATTTGTTTTTAATTCAAGCTATACAGCCCATTGATATTAAGGTCATTAGCGCTGAGAGGAGATGAAATATAGGGGCAGGAACAACGATTTTTGGCTATGCCCTTATGAAGGAACCATTCTGGCATTTACCTCTAACAATATTTGGGAAACCATCGTATACTGAAATTAGGACAGCTGGATGGGTATTTGAAACTGTGTTGCCTTGTATACTAGTCTTGAGCCATACTGCTTGCTTAGATTCATGCTTTCTTCTAAGACACGCTAATTTTACTTGCCACCGATCACAAGAGATAGTCTTTAACTTCAGTAAAAGATGGTTATGATTTGGGAAAGTAATATTTTGAACTTTGCCCATGTATACTTTCAAACAAAGAGAAAAATTCTGTCAACATTTGGTTTGTCAAAGCTCAACCCCATTAACTTTTGTCAATGTTCTTTATAAAAAGCTACAGTCGCGGTCGTTTGACCGATTACCATGAAAGTTGGTGCTTATATGTATTTTTTCACGAAGATGTCTGACCAAAAGATCTAAAAACCACCTTCTCTCCCCATTAAACCGATTAATTTTTATACACAACCACAGTTTTTATCCGATTTAGACAGAACTTAGCAAATTTTTACTATAAAACAAAGAGAAAAATAATGCCAACTCTTGGTTTGCAAAAATTGAACCCCTTTCCCCATTTCCACCCCCTTGATTTTTGTCCATTTCTTTTTAGAGAGCTACAGTCAACACCACTCGACCGTTCTATATTTTTTATGGATAAGATTTCTGACCAAAAAAATCAGATAAGAAATGTAGATTTCTATAAAATTAAGGGGTGTAAAGGGAAACATGGGGCGTTTTTTTATTTATTTAATTTTTGTCAGAAACCTTCTCCACGAAAAATTACATGTATATGCCAACTTTAATGGAGACCAGTTAAATGTATCGACTGTAGCTTTGTATAAAGAACATTGGTAAAAATTTAGGGGGTGGATAGGGGGAGAGGGCTTCAGTTTTTTCAAACCAAAAGTTGACTATTTTTCTCTTTATTTTTGGCTATATATGTCCAAAGTTTCATTGAGATTGAATAAAAAAATGTGGATTTGTATAAAAATTAAGGGGTGGAAGGGGGTAAAAGAGGTGGTTTCTCAATGAAATACATATGGGACCACTTTGTAGTTGTACCCTATCCACTAAAAAAATTTCATTTAAATCGGTTCAAAATTGGCGAAGATATTGCTGAACATACATAAAAAAAAAAAAAAAAAATTACAGACGAATTGTGAGAACCTCCTCCTTTTTTGAAGTCGGTTAACAATGCAACCTATAAATTAAATAGCCTTTATATAACCTCTTTTTTACATACTCTGAAATGTATGATTTCACACAACAGCAAAATGATTCTGGTACCAATACTGATAAAGTGGCCAACAATTGAAGTAAAAAAATGAAAACAATCTTTTTTTTTTTTTTTTTTTTTTTTTTTTTTTTTTTTTTTTTTTTGCTTGCTTTTGATTTTAAACCTCGTCGATGTCGAAAGGATGGACAGCAAGGAACTTGAAGGAATTCAGCCATCATATTTTGAAGGAACCATCCTGGCATTAGTCTGGAGTGATTTGAGGAAACCATGGAAAACCCAAATCTGGATGGCGAGGTGGAGGTTTGAATCATCCTGAATGCGAGGCCCGAGTGTTAACATATTTAAGGAATGTATGAATTAACTAATGGATAACTGACAAACCATATTTTAATATAATGCAAATTCTGGTTTTATGCACAAGTTAGCGCAATTATAATACTATGCCAAGTTATTTCTAGCTAGCAGTCTCAAAACAATACAATTTATGTTTGCTGTATTATTTAAGGCAAGTTTCATGAATGTTAACATCCATTTTAGGCACCAATAATCATTAACATTTAATTACAAAATCTGATTCTTAGGGGATGTTGAATCTCGAGTTATGAAAAGGGGTGAAAACACAGTTTTTAGAAAAGCCAATTCTGCAAATCATAGGTCAAATTTTGAACAACTGCAATATATCTGTAAAAGAAATAGCATATAAAAATCTTGTGCCTCCTCATCTGAAGTACTGTTGTCCTGAATGGGACTCTTAAGGTGTCAACATAGTATCTAGAATGAGCAGAGAAGAAATGTTAGATTGTGACCACTTCCTATCGTCATTACAAAAGTGTCACAGAATTGATTGCAAAATTCGGCTGGGATTTTCTGGTTGACAAACAACAGTTTCCAAACGAATTTGCTAAATAATGTGCAGACTGCGTTTGATAATTATGAATGCAGTGAGCTCCTCCAACCAACGAACTCTAGTTGTATAAAAGGATAAATAAGATCAGGGTGATAGGATGCCGTAGTGTTGACTATATGAATGCTTTCCTCTCCCATGTCATGTGCGTTTGGAATGCACAGAATACATTAGTTTTGGTACACCACACACACTGCCACTCACACTTATCTGTGTATTGAGATTATGGATCTGGAAGTAGATTTTGCCTCTGAAGTAGTGTTTTTTCCATCAGGATCTACAATACTTCCTCAAATCAGGCAAATGATTTTAGAACATGTTCAAGTAGTGACAGACATGCTAATTATTAATGTCACTTTCACCCATCTTACAGCGGTAAAGCCTCGTCACATTCTCTGTTGCCAACATTTCTAGTTCTCAGTGACATTACTATTGTAAAGCTATTGCCAGGGTGCCTTATGCCTAATTTCTAGAAGTCTGAGTATTACCACTTCAGGCAATTTTGGGTATACTAAAACAGATTGAGCTATCTGCAGCTTATGGATTAATGAATTGTTAAAAGTATGCACAATTTATTTCATGTTCACCATGTTGCCTCACAGTAGTTTGATAGCTCACTATGGGGAAGTCTCAGAGCAAAATCCCGGCGAAGAAAGGAATTTTTAAAAGTTGTTTGATGACAGTTCATCCTGTGGATCGGAACTCACATTAAACTGTAGGTCCAGCCACTACATAGATGGAATGCATGGAAAATTGAAACTGTCAAGGTCACAGGATTTACTTTTTACGTTGCCTTAAATTCTCTCTTCCACTCTACCATGTCTACTATCATCAATATTTATGCATATCAGACATATTTCCATTATGTAAAATTTTGTTTAAAAACTTTCATATCCAATTGTTAGATAAACCAAATTTTTAATAAATGTTCATCAACATAGAATAAATGTTTTTTCAGTTATGAAAATAACAAATTTTGCACATGACAGTAAGAAATTTGTGTTTGTTTCAGCTGTGACGGAACACAAGTCACTTCACACAGAAGTGACTTACCAATGACCTGAGAAGTTGGCTTAATGCCTTTTCAGCATATCTGTGATATTCGGCTGCTTGTGTTTTAATTTTTAGAGACAGTGCTATTACATACAAATAAACATATTTGGCACTTTTCTGGTGTCAACTTAAAACTGTGAAATAGAAATATACTGAATTGCAGAACAGCTGTATAATTTAAGTATTTGTAACTTCACATTTTTAGATTGGAAAATGTGTACCGTTATAAAATAATTTATTACTTAAATTGAATACAAAGTGTGATTGCTTTTCAAGTGTTCTAATACAATTACTGGTATCTTAAAAATGAACTTTTAAAAGAAGGTGTCACATTTTTAAGAGATCTTTCATAAAGATTTCATAGTTTGTTAAAAATAAATTGAATAAAAAAACCACAAAATATAACTTTTTCAAATTACCAAATCACCCATTTCTAGAATATATTCAAAATATTTTTTCTTCCCTTCTATTAGCAAAAATGAATCTCACTGGATTTTTTTTTTTTTTTTTTTGTATATCATCAAATCATGTGAGAGCTTGTCAGTGCTTTCAAAATGATATACACCTTTCAGGAACGAAATATTCCTGAAAAGTTTGACCATGTGAAATCAGTTTAAAAGACAAACGCATGAATTATTACATATTCAGAAAAGGAGCATAATTACATAATATTAAGGGAAAGAGTATTGGTAATAGGAACACAAATGGTTTTTAAGGAATTAAAAAAAGTCAATCAAAAACAAAGTTTTAACTCTTCTGATCAGAATATACACAGCTAACATTTTCCAATGTCTCTTTTCTATGTAAATTATTTAGAAACTTGGCATTTTATCCAGCACCGCAGTATAAACCTATACTTAAAAGTTTCTTTTTGTTTGAACACAGATATATTATAAATTATTTAGAACAAAGTATTTAAGAACCTTCATTCATGTCAAGCATTTTCTACTGTTCTATCAATTATAAAAATACTAGCTGCAGTTCTCTCCAGGAAAATTTGTTACGGAACATCCAACCATTATGGGAAGATACTAATGCAAAACTTTTTTTTCAAAGATGCTAAGTTGTCCAACATTTCTTCACTGCTTTTGTTTAATTGTTACAGGTCCAACATTATCACCAGTCTCCTTGTTATGTGTTCCATGTGCACCATCACAATAAGGCCACTGAAAAATAAAAATTATTAAATACAAATTAGTAATGATACTAAAGAAAAGAGAAATGGCTTTTAGGCAATATAAATAACAAAGGGTTGAAAGGGTTTGGAAAAGGACTCATCACGAACCAAAATTGAAGGCTGTGATGAATGAAAAATGTATGTGGTGAATAGAAACATAAAATATTGTGGTTTTGCACCTTATTCGCGTGATGAGGAACTAGCCATATGGTTCAGGATGTGTGCAAACTCAGAAGTTTACCACATGAGTCATGCATGAGTGAGCAGTATATCGGCAGCTGGCCACTCACTCACACTCAGTTAGGACATTCCCGATCACCTGGCAGGTAAAAGTACCACCAAAAGAACCCGTCTTTTCAAAAATGGTTTAGGTGTAAACCCCAGCATGCCTCAAAGATATATATATTTATGGGACAATTTTGTAGGAAAATAAAATTTTGAAAAGTTAATTTGGCTATGCCCCCATTCCCATCAGCCAGGTCTTCGATTATGTATTTAATCATCACAACAGAACTGTTACACAAAATTTCACGGTGCCTCAAATGCCTACTCAAATGTTTACCAGATCTCCTGCTACAAGTTTTCTCACTTAATTCCTTCCTATTCCATTCCATAATCACTTGTGAAAAAATGAGTACAGAAAATAATCTGTTCTGGCTAAGATTTTTCTCATCTTATTTTCTCGGTCATTCCTAGATATGATTGTAGCTGGTAGTAAAAATTCTTTGCACTCATCCTGCAATAGGTCTGTCATGAAATTTCCACTTAACTTCTGATGAGAGCAACACATAGTGTTTTGGATTCTTCCAACCCAACTTCTCCCTCCAGCAATGTATCCAAGTCATTAACCAGGAGGCTCTTCTTCCGACCTTCTCCAATGCTCCTTTTACGGGGTATGCATACAGAAGAACAATGTTCAAAGTGAGATAGCACTATTGCTTTGTATGCAGTCTAACTTACCAATTGAAATTACGATGTATAAAATGGAGCGTATGGTTTGCTTTCCCAGATACCTTTTAAATATACGCTCATTCCACAACAAATTATGAATTGTTACCCATAGGTCTTTAGCTGAATCAATCGTACTAAGAACTAGGTCATTAATTGCTTATTAAGAGCTAAATGGATTCATTTTTTTAGTTATATGCATTACCTGGAACTTTTTAGTGATTAGCTTCAAGTGCCAATCTTTGCAATAGACTCTTATTTTCACAACAATGACTTGTAACAAAGTCAGTTTCCCTGGGTTTTTATTTCATGATAGCATAATAGCATCAACAGTATTTTCCCATCCATCGAGGTTTTTTTTTTTACTTATAGTTTTACACCTCATCGAGGTCATTAGAGGCAGGATAGGACTGGAGACAAGGAATGGGAAGGAATTCGGTCATAGCTTTTGAAGGAAGCATCCCGGCATTTGCCTGGAGTGATTTGAGGGAAACCATGGAAAACCCAAATCTAGATGTCCAGATGGGGATTCGAATGTCTTCCTGAATGCGAGGCCGGAGCATTAACTGCTCACCCACCACTGATTTATATGATAAACAGGATCCCTATCACACTTCACAGGGCAACCACAGACCTCATTTCAGCAACCCAGTTTCATACTTGCTAGAGATGCCATAGCTATGAAGTTTTGGTAAGCTGGTATATGGCACAGCGTCAAAAGCTTTTTTAAAAATATTTAATACAGCAAGTCAACCCAAGATCGTTTGTCTATTGTATGGCACAAGTCAAGAATTAAAAGAAAAAGTTGTGCTCCACAGCATCGGCCTTTTTTGAATCCATGTTGACTTAGGTTTAAAAACTCTCCTTCATCCAAAAAATGAAAGACATTTGATTAGATTTGAGGAAACTTCTGCATGAAATCATACCTCCACTATTGGCTGCACAAGTTTTAAAGTGAAGGTGTGGAGGTATAATGGATGTTTTGTTTACATCACATTGTATATATTATACAGCTTCACACTGTGTTCCTCCTCCCAAATCAATCCTGCAGCAAGAGAAACAAAGAAATGTATACTGGTGTTAACTTCATGAAGATTCCAGACTTTCTTCACATAATAAACACATTTACTCAAGCAAATGTATTCCTGTTTCAATCTCCTGTTACGGAGTGGGTGCATTAACGAAGCCGAGATCTCTTCTTGTGTTTTTGGGCATTAGAAAAACCTTGTGATCTACCCGAGCCCCATAGGATGGAACATAAGAAGCCATGATAAATATACAGAATTTGGTTAACAGAATAGAGACTAGGTGAGAACTTGCTGACAAATATGAAACTGTTACTGGTTTTTAGAGGTGCAAGACAGAAGTAGTGCAGAGGCACGATTGTAAGACGAGGGATTTTTGTATAAGATCAGTGGGAAATAAGGGTCAGTGGAGTCCCCAAAATGTATGGCAGGGATATAATGAAGGAATGTTTGATGTGAAGGGGATGACAACTGCCAAACATTAGATAGTTTTGTAAATTAGTCTGCTTGATGCCAATAGTGGTGTATAGGACATTCTGCACTAAGGAAACTTCTACGTTGAGGAATGTGGTGCATTTGTGAGCACTAACCCCGGCAGAAGATTGAATTATTTCAACAAATACAGTAACATCTCATTGACCCTTCCCATCTATTGGCCCAACCATGTCAAACAATCATTTTGAATAACTCTGTTACCACATTTGTACAGCAATCTTTCAATGATGAACTTAAAAGCACTGTAAAACATGAAAATGCTATCAATGTTTTCACCAAAACAAATCACACACTACAGATAAATACAAGAACTGTAAATTTATTTACCAATACAACACAGAAAACTTACTTCTAATATGAGCAAGGCTCAGAATCTTTTACAAGCTTAGTTTCTTTGGTACAGGTTTTACATACAGGGTGTCCAGAAAAGGACTCCCTGATTTCAAAATTAAATATCTCAAAAACAAAGATCGATAGAGGAATGCAGCAAACGGTATGCTTATTGTGACAGCTGTAAGAAGTGTATACAGCAGTGTAAAATAATAGTTACAAAAGCTGCTAACAGATGGCGCTGTACGCTCATATCAGCATACATAAGTGAAATAATCATATGAAAACAATCTTTGCAAACAATCACATCACAATGTTTTCAAAATGTTCACCATTGGCACGTTTCAATGGTGGAACTGATCGCCCTGAGCTTCGGATCACTATTTAGGCATTACGTATGGCGATTACAGCGCCATCTGTTAGCAGCTTTTGTAACTATTATTTCACACTTCTGTATACACTTCTTACAGCTGTCACAATAAACATACCGTTTACTGCATTCCTCTATCGATCTTTGTTTTCGAGATATTTAATTTTGAAATCAGGGAGTCCTTTTCTGGACACCCTGTATTTTTTGTACAACAAATGTGTTCACCAGCAGTCATAAAAACTGGAGGGAGAAGTACAGCAACAACTGGAAAACACTACACACATAAACAATATTTCAGTCCATGACCTTTTTCAAGATGACTGTGCACTTGTGCAGGCTGTCACGTTTTCTTGAGAAAGGGCATGGCCCAAAATAGTGTGTGTGTGGAGTGTTTTGTTGTCACTGCCCTCCTGCCTTCAACTGTGGCGAGTTGTGGGTGTATCTTTCCTTTCAATATAAAAATGTGTTCAAAAAATCCAAAATGAGAATTTTATCAATTAGTGATAAATTGCTGTTAGTAGCTGCATTTCTGAAATCATCATCCGATATGTAAAGTTAACTTTATAGCCAGCAGTAGTACCAGACTGATGAAAACCACAGTAAACTGACATTGTACAAACAAAATCAATGAGAAATATTCCTACTACAACATAACAGCCTGAGAATTTAGGAGAAATCTTAACACAAGAAGAAAAACCAAATGATTACTAAAAGAACTTGGTACAAGATTGCAGACTGCTGATTTTCTGAGAGTGATCCAGTTTACCGGGTTAGTTTAGAATCGATTTAAAACATAATACAGTACACATGTCGCAGAAAACAAGAGTATAATGAAAAACAGGTTAATCCTGTAATAACCAAAACTATGAATTGAGTTTTTAAACACTAATGTGATTTGAGTGATGTTTGTTTGGAAATGAGAAATACTAGTGAATTACTAATGTGAAAATTTGTATTTTGCTGCTACACACCACAGTATCTGCCACAAAGGAAGATTACACAGTGTCCACTCTAAATTTATAATTTATGTGATATTGTATTTGTGGAAAAATATTTAGGGGTAAAACAGACACCCTTCCAAAAAATAGTTGTTCAAAAATTAAGGGTAACTATCCAACATAACAATTCATCACACTTATACCACAGACACGAATGTGCCACTGTAAATTTAAACGATTTTGTGTTTTTTTTCAGCAGATTAAAATCTAAATGTGAATATTGTTTGGTGGAGGTATAGTGCTCTTAAGTTATGGATGCCAAGTGAAAATTTTGTTGTTTCTTACAAGAAAAAAAGGTTTGATTTTCATAATTGAAGATTATTTATCATGAAAGAATTGCCATTGTGACTAGCCCCCCCCCCCCCCCCCCCAACACACACACATTTTGTCAAAATTCAAATCAAAACATCATAAAGTCCTTTGCACAGTTTTGCAAATCTGAAATTTGAGGGTATTCACACAAAAAAGTTAATCACCCTTATATTAAAGAAGTAATATGCTCCTATCACAATTTTTTTTTTTAAATTAGATACTAAGGCTGAAATAACTTTTTCTGCATTAAAACTTTTTAGGAAGAGAAACAGGTCCTCCCCTCTCAAAATTAGGGACGTGAAGAAATAAAATTTCTTACTGGGGGTGGGGGAAAAAAATAAATAATTTTGACAAATCAAACTGGGAAAAAATCCCTCACTCATTTTATACTTTTTAAGGGTGGATGACTATATTAAATCCCAATTTCCACCCAAAAATTGTAAATGCCTATGAAGATATAGAAAAATGCTAATCATACGAGTAAACAAAATCATATTTTACAAGTAAAACAAATTCTTCATGCTTGAAGAACAAGGGGAGTGGGCAAGTTGCACTATGATCACTTATCTCATACATGTTCTTCACACTGCTATGTTATGTTTTTATGCTGTTATAATTAGTCTAAAAATTTGCCCATTTTTTGCATGTTCATTATGGTAAAATGAGAAACACTCAGCTGGAAGAGTAATACTTGTTTTTTGGTAACAGTGAAGTTGTTCCATGCAAGATGGATTTATGAAAAAACAATAACCTTCTTCAGTGGATCCTTGTTTTCCCATCTATGCCACTAAGATTACAATAAAATGTTACCAGTCACAATGCCAATTTAGGTATTAAGTGAACTTTACACAAATGAGAATAACATGACTATGGTCAAGCAAATCAAAAGGAGAATAAGAAAACAGGTCATTCAGAGGCTTAAGGATTTTTGAATACCTTTCATCAAATATAATGCTCTAAAATCATATGAGTAAAACAATTATAATTCGTTATTTGTTTAAGATACTCAAGTGCAGTGGAAAAAAGGAATTACAAGCATTACCTTTTTACTAAGCCAACAGCGACATAGGGATACTTTCCCACCATCTTTTAGTTTCTCTGCAATTTCTTCAATGTCAAAAGCATCAGCAACTTTTGGCAGATCTTTCCTAATGCATCGGTTAACAAGATTTTTCTGGAAAAAAACCACCACAACACACACTACATTAGAAAGAATTTTTGGCAGTAATAAAAGAAGAACGAGGTAAGAAGGCATTATACCATTCGTTTGAAATCTGTCGCAATGTTCCTCAGGTCATACCTATTGAGAAAAAGTGTACACGAAAGCGGAATGAAACGTATCATAGACGTGGTGCCACACGAAAGTTATGAAACAATGGTTCTTACACAGTAGAGACCGCCATTTCCATTCAAGTTGTTCACGCCAAAGATGTAATCGCTGCCACGTTTATGTGATAGCAGACCAACTGGACTATATTGAAGAAATGCGTAAATTGTTACAGCTATGAAGTGAAGCATTTAGTTTTAATTAATAAATTAAGGCGCCCGATTTTTTGGCGTCAATATACTGGCTTGGTGGTTAGGTTGTAATGCAGCCTGGACCAGAGTGAAAAAACACTTGCTTTGTTACAACAGTATTAGATGTGAGGAATTACTTTTAGAATTGATTGCTGTAGATTGCAGATCCTATCTTTGGCAAGAACAATTTTACTGCAAATGGCAGTTTTTTTACTATTGAAATTCATCGTTTCGTAACTTTTGTGAGGCACCATATCTAAGGTAACTTTCATTTTGATTTCATGTACACTTTTCCTTAAAAATTATGACCAGAGGAACATATGTCACAAATTTCAAGCAAATAACACAAGTCCTTACCTTGTTCTTATCTTACAGTCACTGAATTTTTGAAACTTTGAATAAAATTACAGCAACAATGGGAAAGGAAGAAATGCCGTGAGGCTATATTTATACTAAAGGAAAGAAATTATACCCAAAATTCAAGGGAAGAGTATAGCAAAAAAAAGTAAATAATACACAAGTGTTGGGTATATTTTATATTTCCTTTCAATATAAATTTCAATAAAATTAGACAATGTTTCCAGTATAGTTAATCCATACCCTACTGTGATCACTACCGATCACAACAAATCATGCCAGTTTGCCTTGCAATCCCTTCTGCATGTACTATATTTTCCTACTGCTGAAGGAAATAGTGTCGATGCTGGCTTACCATCTACTGTGATAAGTGGTGGTTTGCTCTTCCTGATTTTTCTATCATGCACATTTTGAATATATGAATTAGGATACAGGAATGAACCATGACTTATCACAGATTAAATGAACAACTAATATGAAAATGATGAAATGGCAATACCTACCATCCACTTCATGTGTCACTAGCAATCTCTTTTCTCTCTGGATGTTACCGGAGATCACAATTCCACTAGAACATCCACTAATGATGTCATAATACTACGGCTGTCGATGGCAAGACGTAATATTTTGAAGTAATAATTAGAGCGTAATATACCATGAACCATCATTTTCAAGCAGAAATTAGGATGTAACACACCCTGAACCAATAAATATACTTCATAAAGTATTTCTTGTGGTGTCTTGCATTTGACTACCCAGTATTATGGCACCAATTCCTCGCGGAATTGCGATATCCGGTAATCCATTCTCTCTTTCCTTATTTATGTATTATTATAAACATCTAATACATTTCCTACAAGCACTATTAATATTCATTAATTTTTAAATTTCATCTTCGATATGTTAACACAGTAATTTTCAAGTTACATTTTTTTTAACTTGCTGGTGCCCACGACTTCCTTTGTAAAGAATTTGGATTGACATCTACACACCATAGTGCATGATGGGAGACGCAATGCTATTACCACACACAAACACCAGCCATCTGCGCTCTGTAGTTCAGGCAGCAAAGTAAAATATACGGACACATCTTTAGTCGAAACACGAAAATATCCTTGATCCGCCACTTTCAACCACCATATCTCCCACACTCCCACAGTTACCGAAATTCGGCCAACATTTTGATCAATGGGTGACTGTGCTACTACCACACACAAACACCAGTGATCTGCGCTAGATAGTTTTGGCTGAAAAGTGATACACCATGACATGTGTTTTTGGTAAAAATATGAAAGTGCTGCAGGTCGACTACATTCAACCACCATAACTCCCACACCCCCATAGCTACCGACATCTAACCACCATAGCACACGACAAGACTACCACACACAAACACAAATGGTCTATGCTATGTAGTTGTGGCAGCACAGTGACATATACGGAGACACATGTCTTTGGTCGAAATACGAAAATGTCCTGCATCAACCACTTTCAACCATCATATCTCCCACATACACACAGCTATTGACATTCGGCCAACGTTGTGCACGACAGGAAACTCCATGTTATTTCCACATACAAAGATCAGTGATCTGTGCTAGGTAGTGGTGGCTTGTAAGCACCTTACAATTTTGGCAAATTCTAGTTTTGCTTATGCGGGACTTGAGAAGTGCAGTTTTCAACTTTAAGGAATTTCCCTGTAATCTTTCCCACAGTAACAATTCATTATAAAAATCATTTTAAAGTGTATTTAACATATCGGGAAACATTTGGTTTAAGAGATATTCCCGTTTGTTCAAGTTTTGAAACACGCGATCTGAAAAGTAGAAATTCTAAGATTTGCAATATCTTTAAATCGCCTAAAGCTATAACCGAAACTTTTATCACCAGCTGTAGTCAGCACTATCCCCGATATTTTGGCAATTAAATTAAGTAATTTGGTAAAGTCTAATTAGTGATTTTAATTAAGAGAAAATAAATAAGCTTTTTTATTAAAAGAGATATTAAATTAAAAATTACACCAGTAGATAGCCCTAATTAAGACGATTTCATACATATATGGGTTTTCATAAAAAGTTTAAGCATTTGTCCGGAAATTAAGTTTTTGTAAAATAGATTATCCCAGATTGTTGTACACGCGCGTAAAATTCTAGAACACTTAGGGATTTTACCCAAAATTTGAATGTATCACTACGCGGAGTCTTAAACAGCTAAAACTTTAAAATTAATTACTTTAAATTTCTCAAGAGACTGCCGTCGGACTTCTAGTAGATAAGTCCAGGTACTGTCAAAGTTTGAACATTTTAGATAGTCGGGATCGTCAAATAAATTACACATACTTTGAGCTACGTGGAAGCAAAAAGATGTGATACAGTTGCTGACGTCACTGGTTCTTATGGTTTCTATAAAAAGACCCCGCTGCCATTATGATTTGTCTGTTCCTGCCTGTGGTCTGTTCCTGCTTGAGGTCTCGCTTAGTCTGTCTTTCGTCGCGCTGGTTGTAACTCGCCACGCTGGCTAGTTCAACGATGTTGGATCGTGTCGTGTTATATAGTAACTAACATGAACTTTTAAATTTACTAAAGGGGTTCGGTCGGTTAAATTTCTCTCCACAACTTGCAAACTTTTGGAAATGTATGTTCGATTCGCCAATTCAACTTTTAGGATGCTACTTTGAACTTTTGGTTTTCTTTTGAATAAATTTGAAAAGTGAACTGTTGTTATTTCATAGTTATCTGAGCACCTTTTCAATATTTGTGGGTCAACAAATATTGTGGCGACCTCAAGCATTCAAGTTGAATTATCCTGGCTACATGGTCAAGTCAAAATTATTTCGTAAGTTTTCCAGAGGTCTGTTAATCATCATCAAGAGTTTAGTTGAGGCACTAAGGCTATAGTCAGCCCCGTTATCAGCCTTGGGTCTTACAGGCTGAAAAGTGAAATATAGGAAAACACACATCTATGTATATATGATTTAGTAATATTGAATTAGTTTTGTAGCTAAAACTTTGCAATGAAACTATTGCAATGTATGATAGCATCTAAATTCATGGTTTGGCATTAAGATTTGGGAGCTGTGAGTTTAACAATGTCATAACAAGAAAACTGATGTACATAGTTGCCTAGTTGAGAACAAAATATACATAATTATCAGTACCATATTGTGCACTTACATTGGGGCCAATAGTGCACTAACAAGGAACTGATATGGAAATGGTTAAAACATGGATAAACTTCTGCCATACAAATTCGAGAAAGTAAAACAATAAAATGCCTGAGTGTAAAGAACATCTAAATGCAGTGTTGCTGTAGGCAATTTTTACGCAGTTGCTCAGTAAATTAAATGAAAAGATGACGCCAAAGCAACTGTATTTTGTAGCTTTATTGCCGTACGGGTTTCACCTCTCATCGAGGCATCATCAGCAACGAATCTATTTTAAAATTTACATTGGGTTTACAAACTTATTTGACATAATTCTAAATTGATACATTTTCTTATTATTTACAGTTACTATTTACATTAGTTGATTTAAGGATAGTAACCACACATCTTTGCTTTCTCTTTGTCGTTGTGTACAGGATTTTCATATACCATATAGAAAACGAGATATGGGAAAACCTGTTACCACAGAAAGGATACAATATTATCTATAGGTGGAGATTTGTTGATGATGTAATATGCCTCATCAATGAAACAGAAGACCGCATAACTGAACTGCACCAAGACAAACAATATACACAAAAACATCACCTACACAATAGAAAAGGAAAACCAAGGAAAACTGAATTTCTTATATCTCGCCATAACAAAGATGCAAACACACACTCATTTCAGACATACAGGAAATCTACAGCAACAGATCAAATAATACACTCCACATCAAACCACCCACAAAAACACAAACAAGCCGAAATACGGTTCGTGCTAAATAGATTAAACAGAACACCACTAACATAGAAAACTACCAAACAGAACTCAACAAAATAAAGGAAATAGCAACATAAAATGGAGAAAGAACAGACAATAACTAACACAACCAAACTTCAGCCACCCAGTACCCAACAGACAAGGACACCCACAACACAGACAATTCAAAACAACTCATAAACCACAAAAAACACTGAAAATATAAGTGAATGGTATTCAATGACATATTCCAACAAACAAACCCACAGAATCACAAGCATTTTTTTTTTTTTTTAAAAAAAGGCATAAACATTGCTCTACGAACAGACAACTCTGTTCAAAAACAATTAAATACCCACTTAGACAGAGACAACTATCAAAACTCAGGCATATATCAACTGACATGCCACAACTGTGATGCGATATACATAGGACAGACAAGAAGACAGTTTAAAACTAGGTACAAAGAACACATGTGGGCACTTAAGTACAGCAACCACTCCACATTCGCTGAACATCTAATAGAAAATGATCACTTACCAACAGACATTAACAAAGACATGCAAATACTCACAATCAACAATTACAGACAATACCCTCACTCTACAAGAAAACTACCACATACAAAAAGCAATAAAAACGGCAAGCAGGTACTGAATGACCACATAAGCTTAACAAACTTTTTTTTTTTTTTTTTTTTAACAGTTTAACGTCCCTTTTTAACAACGTGGTCTTTAGAGACGGGAAAGGATGGGGGCAAGGAATGGGAAGGAATTCGGCCATGGCCTTTTGAAGGAAGCATCCCGGCATTCACCTGGAGTGATTTGGGGAAACCATGGAAAACCCAAATCTGGATGCCCGGACGGGGATTCGAACCGCCGTCCTCCCGATTGCGAGGCCAGAACGCTATCCGTTACACCACCACGCTCGGTCTTAACAAACCAAACACTGTTCAAACTGGTAAACATACAATAGCCCTACAGCAAAGAAATAAACCTAACAGATACATACACTCACACACTTACATAAAATTAGAAATAAAATCTCCTACGCAATTTCAAAACTGGCGCCGTCAGCGCACCACCACCTTTGACAGTAAGAAAATAAGATGGCCACCAAAAATAAGCGAATTGTGGAAGATGCAATGTTTATACCCTGTACACAACAGCAAAGACAAATTGCTGTAATGAAAACATGCTTTGGAGAGAAAGCAAAGATGTGTGGTTACTATCCTGAAATCCACTAATGTAAATAGTAAGTGTAAATAATAAATGTATCAATTTAGAATCATGTCAAATAAGTTTGTAAACCTAATGTAAATTTTAAAATAGATTCATCGCTGATGATGCCTCGATGAGAGGCGAAACGCGTATGGCAATAAAGCTACAAAATACAGTTGCATTGGCAACGTCTTATTTAATAAGAAAACTTAAACATGAAATTCTCCTAATTCACAGAACGTCTGTTTTACTATTAAACAAAATGTCTAGACAACTATAAAGGTTCCAGTCAAATTTAAAAATTTTATAGCAAAAAGAATTAGCCACACTGCCATTGTTTGAAACAAGCGTTAGGCCATCCGGCCTTTGAAACAACAAAATAAACAGTTCGGAGGGAGGGAAGGCCCTCTCCATTAAGAAAACTGCTCACCCACTGTAGGGAACTGATCCTTGACTGTATGGTTGAACAGACTAGCCAGAGCTTGTTATGGTTGGATTCCAGTCGCTGCCTGTGGCTAAGATATTTTACTTCCAATTAAGGAGAAGGCAAGTTTGAGATCGAAACAAAGTCGGTCCTGACTTTATTGCAAGCTAATTTGGCACCTTCTTACTTCGAAACCTTCATCCTACAAGCTTCTAAAAACAGCTTCCTACCTATCCTTTATGCCTTCGACAAGCAATTTTTCCTCCACCTTATTATCATACAAAACATTTGCCTACATATATACATAATAAGCAGACTCTTTTTGGACTCATTTATTAGATATTTTGCTAGCTTCCACTTCAGTTAATCAAAATAAAATACAGTATACAGCACTGTATGTCATCTGAAAACATTTTAACCCAATTATAAATAGCAAAATAATTTATCAGGACAATAAAAAGCAACCATTTCTTCTCCCAACTCCGATTTCTACCACTTCATTCCTGGACCCAGCAAGTCATATCCTGATTTACCATGATGTGATTAGCCTTATCCACCACAACTCTACGGAATGCCTTGCAATTATCCCCATTGCCACACTATTAACTAGGCCTCCCTTCTCCAGTCCATCTTAATTCCAAAAGCTGAGATTCACATCCTTGTTTCCCTCAAAATTTTTCTATTAAATTTTCATTGGGATTTACAACAAACATATCATGCATCCCCCCCCCTTGTGTTCTGTTCAGTTGTGTTCACAAATCTCTATTCCCTTGTGTTACTCTTTCTGATTTTTTTTTTAATTGCTTTACGTCTCTCAACAGTGAGGTTTCTGCTTCTTCCACAGTTTACATCTGCTTTATTTTTAACATTACTTATGACCATTTTATTACCTCGTATAAATATACAACCAATTTATCTCACCTTATTCATTCATGTTCCCACACAGGAAAGTAACCATGACTTGTATATTTTCCCTTCAGTCCTCTCAATACTCCACTACCAGTAAATTGCATTTATCTACAAATGCCAGTAAACTGGAATAGTCATTTCTGACCAATCTAAATTTTCATTTATCATACACACTGAAACCCTCCTTCCTAGAACCAACACTTACTCCTCAAACATAACTGCAGCTTGCATAATGCCACAAAGCTACCAAACACTGAAACTCAATTATTTATACGCCTTCATTCTCACAAATCTGATTCATCATATGTTTACCCTTCCATTAACTTTTATTTTGTATGTCTATAATATGATGAAATTTTGGTAAAACACAACACTACCTGAACTTCAATGATAACTGATATAAAGGCATAAAATTGCATGTCAGATGAAAACTCAATAAAAATGGTTTTATAATACTTCCAAATATTACATCAGCCTATCCTCATATTATACAGTGCACCTTTCTATCAGGTATAATCTTTTTTTTTTTTAAAATATAATTTTGATACACAATTTGAGACAAAAATGAGTTTTCAAAAATAATAGCTGCTAATATTCTGGAGCTAAAAATAACTGAAATAATGGCAATGTGACATCTTGAAATGATTGCATTGAACCTTTTTTTCATATATATTTCTGAAACAAAATTTCATAACATTTTCTTCTATAAGCAGTAGCTGGCTCCAGTTTTTAGAAACTTTTAGGACATTCAAATAAACAAAAAAATTTCATTTGCCTGAAACATATTTGTCATATAACAAACTTATAAAATTAAATTTACACATTACTGAACTTTAGAGAAACAAGCACAGGAAAGGGATTACTGAAGATCGCAATACCACATGGAATTGGCATCATAATACTATGGTAGTCAAGTGCTAGACACTGCTAGAAATAATTTCTAAAATACATTTAGTGGTGTTATGCTGGTTCAGCCTGTATTAAAATCCAATTCCTGCTTCGAAATAATTGTATGGGGTATATTACAATCTAATTTCTGCTTGAAAATATGTCGTGACCGACTACTGTAGTATTATGATGTGATTAGCGAATGTTGGTGTAGCGGAATCGCAATCTCCGGTAGAACCACAGAAAATATATTTTTCACTTTGAAAAAACATTCTAAAAACACTGCTTCCCACTGACTAATGTCAAAGTACTTTGGCAGTCAGCCACAAGGCATACTTTCAAGCAGCAACTGGGTAGTAATACACCATGATACCACTAAAACTACTGGATTTCTAGCAGTGTCGTGCAAGTGAGTACTGTAGTATTATGACAAATTCTTTGTGGAATCACAATCTCCAGCAATCCTGAAAATTTTATACACTACCTTCGTAGCTCTAGGGCAATATGCCTTGTATGTCAAATATGTTACACCTGCCAGAACTGCACCTAAAGGCAGCAGAGTTTTCCAATCTTGACCTGAAAAAATTGAGGCTTAGATGAGAACTACTCATTATGAACATCAGAACCATAATATTGAAATAAATTAAATTTGTTAATCAGGGCACCTTCAAGTTTAAGCCATCCATTAAATGAATCAGGCAAAGGTAAATTTGATAAATAATTTGGTACCGATACTTTAACTGCATGTGAAACTTGCTCCATTGCCACTTTTTATTTAAAAAATAAACTATAAATAAATTTTTAATAAAAATAAAACCAAATTTTTAATCTCAGTTTAACGAATCTAATGTTGAAGTTTTTATTTTATCTTTAAAATCAACAACAGTTTCTCAATTTAGCTTTTGCAAACTTTAACACTTGATACCCCACAGCTGTTCGATTGCAAACAACCGCAATCCGTTTTCCACGTTGTATCGACTGCGCACTCTCAATTGTTTTAATGGCGGCAATCGCTAAAACACGTATCGCAAAGTGATCGCTATTTTACACAAAATTCATTTTCTTTGTAAATGAAATGTACAGCTTCCTCAGCTCACCACAAAATGTCTCGAGTATTGGTATCGAAATTTGAAAAATAAATAATAGCTAGTGAATACTTGTTTATTAAAAATACGGTATTTTCAAATACAAAATAGGAATAACATGAAACAGAAACTATATTCCAAGTACGGTCAACCGATTACAAGTAAATCGTTCATATAAAATAAGAAGTTTGTTCAACTGAACCTGATAACAAAGGAATGAGGTGAAATAGATTCTCAAAGACAGGTGCACTGTTCTTTGTTAATAATGCGTCACCCGCAATTCGTGCTTTACCTAAAAAGTGTGGAAACATGTAGCCTATACTACAAGACCTAACAGAAATACAAGTTTCCAAACTGACAATCATCATTACGCGATACAGAAACATAATAGCCCAAACGCAATTACTCTAACGAAAATATTTACTTACTATCAACGATCATGTTCAAACACCTTTTCAAAAATAATCAAGAATTTCAGACGTTCACACCCAATACACACAAACCGGGAACTACGACTGTCAGCAGACTGCAGAGAGAATATTTACACTTGTTAGCAGTACCAGAGACAATACGAGCAGTATTACCTCAGCGACTACTGTTATCCTTATCTCCAACTCAAAGATACCATTTAACAGAGGGGCATTGAAAAAAACCTTTGTCAAAGTTCTTTTATAAAAGATTTTACCAAATTTATTTTATAAAAGATATTTTTATCAGGCCCATTTCACTACATAAAATTTTTCATCACAGTTCCCTGAAATGAATGAAGTAAACTTGTATGCTTGTGCAGCCACAGTACGTGCAGCTGTCATAATATGTGTTTTATTGAAGAAAAAGGAGAGAAGTAAACAAATTTGGGTTAGATCGTGGATTGCAAGACATGATATGAAAGGAATTCGTCAAAGTTTAGTGAAAGAGATGCAATGTGAAGATGTGACATATATTACAAGTTATGGTCGAAGCTGAAGCATAAGTCCAATTCATTCTTACAGCAATATTTTCAAAAATTTTATATCGGAATTATTACCCTCGAACTTAACAATATATACTATTGGGACTCTATTTTTACGATGTATGTACAATGGGTTGTAGTCAATTACTGGTGGCGGACCTACACCATCCTGCAGCATGGTACCTGTATTGCTCAGTTATTATTCCAGAAACATGTCAAGTACCAGCTTCTTAATCCATTTATGCTCGTTCTTTGCGAAAGTGTCCGCCTATTTATTCTTATAGCTATATATTTCTGACTGTACAACATTTTCTTCTGTTTATGCTCGGAAATCAAGATTCTCATGGATTCCTTATAAACACCTGTAACATTGCTTGCGCCATTTTCTTTGTTTAAATTTAAATCTTTTATAAAATGTAATGCCAAGTTTTACAGTATATAAAAGAAATCTTTTATAAAATATGTCTCGTTACACTAATTTTTTTAGTAAAATATCTTTTATTAAAGATCTTTTACAGTGTAATGCCCATGGAGGAAGGTACCTTCCTTCCTCCATGGTAATGCCGGCCTAAGTGCCAAGATAATATAATCTATGTTATATATCTAAAGCCTGTTAAACTTATTGTCCTTCGTGACGTCAAACTCCTTCTATTCTGTCGAAGAATTTATTTCTAAGGTGTCTAAATAGTAACTGCCAGTAGCTTATGTACATGTAGTTTACATATTAAATTTACCATGTATGCTATGACTGTACATCTCCTGGTGTATGTATTTAGTTTGTTACGGAATTGTTTACGGTACCATGTATGCTATGACTGTACATCTTGTGTTGTATGTGTTATTTTATTATGGAATTTTTTTAATGTACCATGTATGCTATGACGGTACATCTTCTGGTGTATGTATTATTTTGTTATGCAATTGTTTAATGTACCACGTATGCTATGACTGTATATCTACTGGTGTACTTATTATTTTGTTATGCAACTGTTTATCTGTAAATGGACAACTTTCCACATCCCACAGAGCCAGTCTCTTATATTGGGCTCAAATGATTGTATTGTATTGTGCTTTCTTCAGTACAGAAAAATTTACAGAAGCTCACAACGTGGTGTTAAATATAGGTATTATATGTCTATTTTAGTTTCGTGAGATGAAATTTCCAAAGTATATGGCTGAAATCACACATGAAAAACGTGAACATTAAATACGTGGATTTCACTTTGCCTCATAAACTCCAAAGATTATATACTATTTTTTTATGTCATTTAGCAGAAGTGGTACGTCAATATTTACGACCCTTTCTGGTCTTACAGATCTTTTTAATTTTATTTCCTGAGTTTCATAAATTAATACTTATTTCTGGCTTCCAATTAGATTTCTATTTCCTTTTCGATTAATTCTTTCTTCTAACCTTCATTGCATATTTATCTATCACCAGCTCTTTAAAATTCACCTTCTGCACTTAATTTACTATGCAGATTAATGACTTTTGTTTACATAATTGCGTCTGAATGTCAGCTATCGAGGCAGCAGATGTGCTGCTGCTTTGCTTTAATCCTGAAATAAAGGTTGATGGCAAGTTTTGTATCATATGCAATAGTTCGATGCTCAGAATCTTCTATGAATTGAATGCTATACAATTGCCATTAAGAGTAAATTTGCTACATACTTTCTGTCATTAAAGTTACTTAAATGTGCATACTCATTTGTACCTCTAGGGACGGTCAGAATACTAATATCATTGCTCATTATATGCAATATTTCAGTTATTAAGGCGTCCAAAAGTAGTTATACAGGGTGCGGTAGCATAACTTCCTTTTTTCAAATCTTAAGAAAACTAATAGTATAAATGAGTTTTTTTCAATAATGTAGGCACTTACATAAAGTTGAACCGACTTTTACGAATACCGTCAATTTAGCGTGCCAACAGACCATAGCAAAGATAAAGAACAATTTGGAAAACATCAAAAAATCAGTGGGAAGTCTATTGTAAAGCCAGTGTTAAATACCAAACCTTGATTAAATTAAAAAAAAAAAAAATCAGAGATCTTGTATGCGTCTCAAGATTTTAAAAATGAAGTTTAACAGTCTACTTCACGCGATATCGTAGAAAAAAAGTAGCGCCACCATGGCTCGATAATCATTCGATTTCTTTGTGGATTAATGTGTTACGTATGGACCTGGTCATCGTAAACATGTTTCTGTACAACCTCGTTGAAGGAGAAGCAATTCCCAGACTTCTTTTTACTGATCCTCAGACTCGACCAAAGTACAAACAAAAGTGAGGGAAATAATTTAGAAAATTTTTAATGCCAGCTACGTACGAAAAAGTAAATTTACATTGCTTTTAGAAAAAGACTGAATGGATCAGTTTTACCACGAACATATGAAGTGATCAAGCAAACACGTTTTTGAGTGTCACGACACATAGCATTTCGAGAGCTTCCAAAAGAAAAAAAGAAAATAAACTGGCTGTTAGTGTGTTGGAAGAAGACCATACAGGGCAATATATTGCACAAAAATCACTGAAACTGTTACCAAATACAATACAAGAGCAAACATCCATAGGGGTATACGTAATAATGCTATAAATATGAATGCAACCATGCACTGTTGAAACTTTGATCACTTTGGCCGTATCTTTCTTTAATGGATATAGTTTTACATATTTAGACAAAAACATCCAGTATGACACATATTTGCGTTGCCCTCCCACAAGACATTGGTAGTGGACCAAAAATGTCTAGGGCCACTAGTTCATTGGGTCCATTTAGTAGCACACACTGCATTTCTCCAACGCGCTTTATGTTGTCAGCTTTAACCTTTTGACATACCTCGCAATTGGCAATTACCATTTGTGTTCTCCGGGCCATATTTAGAAATTACAGTGTTTCTTTCATAATTTTATGGCATTTATTCGTGCCATAGTGACCATAACTAAAATGATGTTTTAAGATGAAATAGTTGACATAATTTTTAGGTATCCATATCTTCCATTCATCACTATCTGCATGGTCCCTTTTAAAAAAAATCCCATCAATGTGTAAAATTGTTTTATTTTCGTGTTTGTCTTGTTGTCCTTTAGTTTGTGTATAATTTCTTGTATTACACTGTCTTTCTCTTGCTCTTCCTGTATGAATTGCAAACAGCATCTTACCTCTTTATCTCCTGTTACCTCTTTAATATAAAATATCTGTGGCTCCTTCATTCCTGAAGGGGTTGATTCCATATTATCTAATCCTAAAGCATTTGCGACAAAGAATCAGCCAGACAGCTGTCTTCTCCATGTATATATCTATTTCAAAAAACCCATCTAGCTAGTCTACCGTGGACTAGTTTACATTTCATCAGAAAATTAAACGCCTTGTGATAAGTGAAAACGATGATTTGTCGACTAATAAGCAGATATCTGAACTTTTGGAAGATCCAAATAATAGCGAGTGCTTCTTTCTGTATGACACAGTAGTTACGTTCTGATTTGTTGAACACTCGACTGGCAAAGGCAAGATTTTTTTTTCTTTTTACTAACTCTCCGTTTTCTTCTGTCTGTTCAAAAATTTCAGCCCCGAGTCCATAATCCGAGCTGTCTGTTTGGACACAGATAGGTAACTCCAAATTTGGTGCATATAAACTCACTTTCTGAAGCAAGGTGGCTTTTACCTCCTGAAAGCCATTTTCACATTGCTCATTCCAGAACAAGTGAGAGTTCTTCTTTTTTAGTTTTTCGAAATGACGACTATTGAATATTTGTCCCCTAACATATTTGAGAAAATAGTTACAAAGCCCTAAAAACTTATTAACTGTTCTTTATTTTTGGTCTAGGAAACTCTCTGATTGCCTTAAGTTTTTCCTCATTTTGAGTAATCCATGTAGGGGTAATCGTATGTCCCAAAAATTCGAACTTACTCGTTAAGGATACACATTTCTTTAACCGTATTGTCATTCCACCTCTTCTTAAAGCGGTTAAAACCTCCATTAAAGTTCTCCAATGTTCTGTAATTGTGTCACTAGCAATCAATACATCGTCCAAGTAGACAAATACTTTGCTCAGTAGCTCTGTGCCAAGGACTAGGTCTAATGCCCTGATGAAATTTGCCACTGCGTTGTTTAACTCAAAAGGTAAAACTCTGAAATTGTAGCTCCGGCCTTGGTACAGGAATGCTGTATATTTCCGTGAAAGTTCCGCTATTGGAATCTGCCAGTATGATGCTGTAAGGTCCATAGAAGTTAGGAACTTCCCCCCCCCCCCCAAGACCCAGCAGTAATTTGTCTATGGGTAGAGGATGGTCTCTTTCCGTTACTAGAACTGAAACAATTCGAACCGATTGGTAAGCTTTACTAACCACTACTATGGGGCTTTTAAACAGACTATTTGATCTCTCTATTATCTTCCATTTAATCATTCTTTCCATTTAATCATTCTTTCCATTTAATCATTCTTTCCATTTCCTCATCTACTTGTTCCCTCTTAGCAATTGGTATTATATAGGGTATCACAGAAAAAGGAGTCTTGCAATTAACAGTAAAATGGCATTCATAACCTGTTACAAGTCCTGGTGTATCCGAAAACACATCATTGAATTCATGTAAAATGTTTCTTAAAATTTCTTTATTCTCATAATTAATATGATCCTCTTCTACTATCAAATTGTTCTCATCAACTTTCTCTGGTCGTAATGTTCGGACTATAAACTTAATTATTTTATCAAGAAATTTATTTTCTTTCGAGATTCCTACTGCAGTTCTCCAAGGCAATATGTGAATTGTAGTTTCCTGTTTATCTTTCCAAAAACTATTCATAATATTTGTAATATTCCATCTTGTATTGGTAATTGGAGGCATTTGTGTTTGAAATCCATGACGGCGTTGAAGGATCTCAACCAGTTTATGCCGAGAATGCATCAGTGGTGAGTCCACGTACCACAAAGACAACAAAATCAAAAAAGTATTCCTCTATGTTTACATGTAAAAGTATCTGTTTCCTTATTAATTTACATCTTCCCCCAGTTGCAGTTAATACAGACATGCCACTTACTGGTAAGTTTTCTATTTTAATTTCTATTTGTTTTGCCAGGTTTTGAAACATTTCAAATAGACTCTCTGAAATACGAGAAATTTCCGCACCTGAATCGAGTAAAACTTCCACTTTCTTTCCATAGACTGTTGCTAAAATAACTGGTGCTCTAACTAATTGCTCTTCAATCTTCAACACCTCTTCCATTAAGGCTTCTATTGGATTATTGTGAAAAACACTACAAACTGATACTATATTGTTTTCATAGGTGGGTCCATTGTGAACTTTTGCCTCTGTCTGGACCATATCTTCGGCATTCTGTAATTTTTTTGATTTTCTTGACTCCCTTCTTGGTTCCTACATGTATTAAGTGTGGTATCATTGCTGTCCCCATTTAACTGAGGTTAAAAATGTCTTCCTGGGAAGATAACCCCTGTTCTTTGGGTTATATTTCTTACATTAACTCTACCTTTGTTGGGGAAAAATTGTTCAGAACCAGGATATATCTTTGGTTCAGAATAGTGGTTATTATTCCCTAAATGTTTGTGCATGTCATATCTGTTATTATCGAGTCTTTGGCGGTTACTAAAATACTGATATCCTCCTTGGTTGTGACTGTAGTGTGAATCATTTTTCTCATAATCCCTTTGCTGTCTAAAGGTATTGTTATTATGATCCTTATTCTTACAAGTTTTATGATAATATCCATTGTCAAGCCTACATAATAATTGTTCAGCTTCTTCAATGGTCTTAATATTCTGTGTTGTAAAGATATCTTTTATTTCATCGGGTATCCTGCTCACAATGTCTCGCACTATCTCTTCTTCAGGGAGTGGATTAGTAAAGATATCATTCTTTACTGCTTCGCCGGTAAAAAAGTCTAAATACAAGTCTCGCCCTTCCTGAAATCGTCTCCCCTTGCATAGTTCTCTTTTTTCATTGTACTGCCTCTCATGAGACCAAAAATGATTCAAAAAATTGTTTTTTAATTCATCATAGGTTTTGCACTTTTGAATTTGTTACTCTCCCCATACCTGAGCTCTACCCCTAAGATGCTGATAAAAACAGTTAATTTTTTTCTGTATTATTACAATTTTCAAAAGTCCTATAAGCTTCAAAACTCTTTATGAATATAACAGGGTGGATGTTCCCATTATCTCAGAATTTAATAATTTCTACTTTGTCACTAGAAATAATGTTTATTTGACTCAAATTACCACAAGAGTTTAAAGTTTATGCCTCTTTAGATTTTTGATGTACCTCTGATAGTTTTATGTTATGTAATTGTAGTGTTTGTTGGATGGTATTCACATCAGTTTCCATATTATTAAATTGATCTTCTATTGGACCATAGTGTTGGATCAAGCAGGTGGTGGATGTTTTTTTGTCTTGCAACCTCTTTATAAGTTTCATGATGTTGTGCACTTAACGTGTGGAGGTCTGTTACTATTTTCTCCACTTGATCTCCCATTTTTGTGTAACCTTGTTCTACTCTACTGATCTTATCCTCTGAACTTTTCATTTGTAAAGTCCTCAATGACTAGGTCATTGGTGTCATTGTGTGTTTTTATAATGTCAATTTGGTTTGCTTATTCTTATGTATTTTTCTCACAAAACTCTTGCTGGATCTACTTCCTTTCTAATGTTGTCTATTTGAATACCAACGTTATGAAATTGCAAACCAAACTGATTTTGGAAGGTCACAAGTTGTTCATACATACCTTTTAAGTCTTGTCTATTTTGTTCAGATAATTCATTTATTTTGGACAACTCAGATTGTGTTTATTTATTTTGTTTAAATAATTCATTTATTTTGAACAACTCGGATTGTGTTTGTTTATTTTGTTCAAAGAAGCCTAATATTAATAGTTTCAACTCAGAACAATCTGAAGATAGTTCATTGTTCATGCCAGATTCTTGTCCGTTATTGTTACTCGGTACCTGTGTCTTAATGTAGGTTATCGGTGACGATGCATTTAAAGGGAATCCATAAAAATCCTCTGACACATCCCCAGAATCATTAGTTGCAGAAGGGATATAAACCTTAAATTCAGAAACAACCACTTTTTAGTTCTTATAAAATTATTCTTTATGGTGGATCTCTTATAAATCGAGTAAAGATGGATTACTTGAAAGCATGCGGAATTAGTTGCCAATAGGAAAGATAGGTTATGTCCCGGAAATAAGTAAACTCTTAAGAATTATGATCATTAAATATTCATACAATCAAAGTTTAGCACTATCTGGTGTCCTAAAACACTTTAGTTATAAAAATCATTTATCTCCATAAATGACATGCGTTGTTTGTTTACGCATTTTTCCGAGTATTTCGGCCACTGCAACCGCCAAACGTACTACATCTGTGACCAGCTGTTTGTAGTCGGCGATGGTATATACTGCGTAGTTTCAGATTTTCCACCGGAGGTGCTGCGGTAGACACGTTATCCCGTTTCTGTCGAATGCTCTTCTTTATCGACGAGGTTTGGTTAGTCGCCCGGTGTTGTGATGATCTGTATTTTTATTAGTTATTTCGGATCTGCTGCACGATCACCATGTTGTATTTTTTAAAATGCTTCTTCTTCTTACTTCTTGTTGGACTATCGGACTTCGCATTTTTTGCTTTTTTTGGTCGCCAGGGACTAATGTCCCGTTTGTTTTTCTTTTTTTCCCCCTTTTTTTTGGTTTATTCAAAACTTTAGACTTTTAGACATTTATTCATTTAGTATTTTCTGTTGAAAATAAATAATAATCCATCTTCGACTTGATTCCATTTTTTTAGCAAATTATCCAATACTAAAAACTCCGAAGATTACTAAAAGTCCTTTGCTGCAGTAACTTTGCCATTCAAAACGAACCCCCGAACTTTTTTCACGCTCGTCCAAATTCTTATCTACCTTGTCACTCTTTCGTCCTCCTAGTAACCAATTCTCACAGAGTAATTATCCTTGCTTTATAGTTTCTCTAAGTAATGTGTTATCCTACACCCTAATTCTGCACACACTGAGTAAACAGATTTCTGGTGTTTGTCATGACTCCTGCCAGCATAGCAGGCGTTATGTTGGCAATTTCTTCCTGGATGTTGCTCTTCAAATCTTGTAGGGTCCTTGGACGGTTCACATAACCACGGGATTTAAAAAAATCCCATAGAAAAAAATCCCAAGAGGTCAAATCAGGACAGCGGGCCGGCCACTCCAAATCGCCCCTAATTGAGATGAGGTGCTCTGGGAAGTGTTCCCTCAAAACAGCCATCGATGCTCTTGAAGTGTGTCCCGTTGTACCGTCTTGTTGGAACCAAGTGTCCCATAAGTCCAACTAATCCAGCCGTGGGAAGAAAAAATTCCTGTAATATGTTTATATACCGGTCCGAATTCACTGTCACTATGACTTCATTTTCCTCAAAGAACCAGGGACCAATAATTCCAACTAAGGAAATTGCATACCACACTGTGACTTTAGATGAATACAGAGGCCTTTGATGCAATTGTCGAGGATTGATGTCAGCCAAGGAGCGCATGTTTTGTTTGTTGACGGATCCACACAAATGAAAATGGGCTTCATCACTAAAAAACAATAGCGTCCTCAGGAACGTCTTCCAGAAGAACCTCAAACGCGTTCCTCCGAGAATTGAAGTCACGTTCCGAAAGTTCCTGCACAATCGCCATTTTGTATGGATGGAAATGAAGATTTATCTTGAAGAATTCTCCTCACAGAACGATAGGAAATTCCAATGGCAGACGCATGTTTGCGCGCTGAACGCCGTGATGATCGCAACATTAAAGCTCTCACTGCCTCAATATTCTCAGGTGATCTAATGGGCCGAGAGCCTCCAGTTATTCGTCTTGTCGCACTTGCAGTTTGTCTGAACGTAGTGACCCACGTAACAATGGATTTCCGGTCCGGGACAGGGGCCAACGGGGCTAAATTAAAGCGATTCCGAAAAGCGCGCTGGGTTTCGATCACAGAACATCCGCTCGAAAAGTAAGCCTCAACGGCAACGCACGCTCCTCACTGTTCCAACGCATGATGGCGACTGAACTGCGTCGGGCAAAAATTTATAGACACGCCTCTCGAACGAGATCACTAGAGCTGCGCTACGATATCAACCGACTGAATGGCGCGCATTTTAATAAAGGAAGTTATGCTGCCGCACCCTGTATATACAGAAGAATCATTATTCTCGAAAAAAAAAAAAAAGATTTGCGATATGAGGTAGCATGAAAGGGAGACAGGAAAAACAGATCAAATCTTTAAATATTTATCAAGTCCAGATCAGAAAAATCCATTGTTTTAAATGATAATATTTTCTAACGACCATTTTCTTCTGTTTCCAGTAACTTAACAACCAAAATCTCAGAATCCAAAAGAATACCTATAGTTGAGACATGTTTCAGAGAAAAATTTGAAACCATGTCTGTGGACTAAATTATTTTTTATCTTTGGTGTTCTCTCGTTGTATGTGTAAACTGCTGGGCTCTAAATTGGAAATAACTTCGTTATCACCTAAGTTTTACTGACTAAATCAGTTTAAATTTTTTTAATTACAAATTAAATAGTTAGGATTATTGTTAGTGAGGTAAAATATTAATAATTTCATTTGGAAAAAGAACTTCGAAAATTGCTTATTGTAAGTGGATAATCTTCATTTATTTTTCGCTAATTTTACTTGTTTAGAATTAGCTGAAAAAGTGGTAGTCAGAATAAATACAACAAATCACAGTTAAACGTTTTGGTATATCTATTTTAACATCTTTATTTCTTGTGTAACTAAATAAAAAAGTATTTTACATTCTGTATGTTGTAGATGGTGACTATAATACATTATAATTTTTAGTAGCTTTGTATTAAATTACTTTGAAAGTTGCTTCCCCATAAAAAGGCGTCAACTTCTCAAAAAGAACAAAACCATGGACAACTGTAAGCTTTAGAACATCGTGCATTTGTAAAACGAAGTTATATATTGCCTCTAAGAATAATCACAATGCTAATATTAAAACACATAACAGTTGGTACTACAAATACTGCCAAATGTTATTAAAGAATATTAAAAGTATGTACCATAAACATAAAATTCATGATTCTGGATATAAAATTGAGACAATATAGGACACTGTAAAAAAGGAAAAAGTGAAAAATAGTTAAGCCAGTAATGACATTTATATCAAAAGAATCTAATTTTTCAATTCCTGGTATATTTTTTATCCGTTGCTGATAAATTGACTGCCAATATTGTTTATTTCGTCAATACAGACTTCCAAAAGAATTTGACGTTATGTCTTTAAATTTAGCTAATACAGAAGAGACAAGGAAAGTTATAATTTTTCTTAAATACTCGAGTGCTTATGATGGATTTTCGTTCAGATTGATTAAACTGTGCTCCACAGAATTAATTTATATACTAAGTTACATGTTTAATATATTTTGACTTGATGGTACATTTACAGAATGGCTTAAGAGTGCTGTTGTTAAACCATTGTATAAAAAGTGGATAAGTCAGTTGTATCGAATTACCGTCATATTTCATTACTAACACCTTCTCCAAATTTTTTGAGAAATTTACAGTAGAGTTTACCAAAACTTTAAAAAATTTTAAAACTAAATCACAATTTGGTTTTCAGAAAGGCCATCCAGTAGAACAAGTTATACTTGCATTCACTGACAATATTTTACCAAGGTATAAATGATAAATTAATTCATGAAGGAATTTTCTGTGACTTGTCTCAGGCATTTGACTGTGTTGATCATGAATTCTGATACTGAAATTAAAGTATTATGGAACAAATGGAGTTGTTAATAATGGCTTCGTTCTTACCTTCTTAATAGAAAGTATCATTAGAAAATTTTAAGACTGCGTTATGTGGTCCATTATTTTCTGAGTGGAAATTTATCAGATGTAGAGTACCTCAGGGTTCTATGTAGGGGCAACTATTGTTTTTGATATATGTAATGATCTACCCTGTGTTACATCTAAAAATTCAAAATTTGTCCAATTTGCGGATGACATGAGAATAGGAATTAAAAATAGATTTATCTACGTACCTTATTTCAAATTATATCTTTGACCTTATTAATAAATAGTTTACAACTAATGGTTTGTCTTTAACTTTGATAAAACTCAATATATGGAATTCAGTACGTCACACAGATTAACACCAGACATAGACATAAGATTTGTAGGCCAGTCCATTCAAGAGGTAGAGTTTGTGAAATTTTTTAGGTTTGCATATTGGTCATAATTTAAATTGGAGGGTAATGTCTCAGAGTTACTGAAAGAATTGGGTGCAGCACACTTGTAGTTTCATACAATTTAGCTACAAGTGATATCCAAGTGAGGAACTATTTTATCTTGCTTATTTCTGCTCCTTGATGTCATATGGAATAATATTTAGGGCCGATTCTACTCTCAGATACAAAGTATTTAGAGCCCAAAAGCCAGTAATAAGATTTATGTGTCGGGTTAGCAGTAGAACTTCATGCAGAGAGCTGTTCAAGAAGTTAGCGATTTTAATATTGGTGGCTTAATATATATACACGTTAATGTCTTTTGTAGTCACAAATTATACTTTGTTTGAAACAAATAGTACACAATTATAGCACTAGAAGAAAAATGATCTTCACGAGAATTACCATTCGTAGTTATCTGTTCAGAAAAGGGCAGGTATTCAGAGATACATATCTTCATAAGCTCCCAACACATCTTTAATGTCTAGTAGATGATAAATTTAAATTCAGGAAAAGATTAAAAAATTTTTAATATAAACTCTGTCGAACAATTTATTTGTGAGGTATCTACAAAATAATTGTCAGTACATGATTAATAGACTTTCGGGTTTTGCCGCGTTGTTTATTTCCTTATCTAAGCTTTCGGCTGGTATCCTCCAGCCTTCGTCAGAGATAGTTTATGTTGGCATAGCAACGAGCGCCAAGCATCGCAGAGTAAGAGGCCGCTATCTTCGTTGATGTTGTTGGTGTTTTTTAAAATTTCTGCTGCCTCTTTCACCCGTCGGAGCCACCACTGGTCTTCTCTCCACAGTAGCCTCGTTTCTTGAAATTTTACTTCATGCCCGGTATTAATAGCATGGCGGACTACGGCGGATTTGTCACTGTTGTTATATTTGTAGTGGCGGATATGTTCTTTATGTCTCTCCGCCACAGTGCGACCTGTCTCGCCGATATAAACACTGCCACAACTGCAGGGGATTTCGTAAACACCCATAAGCTGGTGTGGGTGTAATTTGTCTTTTACCTTTGTCAGTGACTGACCAAGTTTGCAGTTAGCCTTAGATACTATTCGCACCTCCACCCGCTTTTAACAATTTCCCAATCCGGTCTGTGATGCCCTGTATATGGGAGACAGGCGAATTTTGTTGGCACATTAATATCATGGATAAGTTGACGTCTCCCATAGGTTTTTTGGGTCTTAAAACCCTCCTGATCTCAGATTCACTATAGCCGTTGGCTTGGAATATTTTTGTAAGTGTCTCCATTTCTTCATTCAGACTTTCCGAGTCACATATTGTCAGTAGTTTGATAAATGTAGTTGACATCATTAATGTACCATATATGCTGTGACTGTAAATCTTCTGGTGCATGCATCTATTTTGTTATGCACTTGTTTATCTGTAATTGGAAACTTTCCACACCCAACAGAGCCCGTCTCTAATATTGTGATCTATGGAAAATGGATGTTTTGTATTGCATTGTGGACTTTTGGTTCTGTCTGAAATATAAGAGATTGGTATTTGCATTAAAACATAAAATTAACAATAATTTGCTAGTAATGTAACAATTAAATGTATTAATAAAATATATAAAAAAACTTAGTCGACAACCCGAAGGCGTGATACTAAGCCATTGTGTCAGAGATGGGACGGTCTGTTCCTTTCCTCTGGGACATATAGTTTAATGTGGAAACCGAGCCACGAAACGAGCTGGCATACTTCATATAATCATACACAATATTAGGATGGATTGCAATGCACCCTGCGCCGCCCACTTTTATTGAATCGCGGAGTAATAATAATAATAATGTACGGCCATGTAAGAAGGATGGAAGACGCTAGGATATCTAAACTAGAACAAGAATGGAAAGTTAAAGGAAGGAGGAAAAGAGACGGCCCGTGTTTACCTGGCTCCAAAGTGTACAAATAGCAATGAGAGACTTGTGCAGAAGAGGAAGATATACACGATCGAAATATTTGGAGGAATATTTTGAGAAGAAGAAGTCAAGATCTATGTTCCGAATTCTTTATTGTTGTGTTGGAGAAAAAAACCTCTGTAGTGAGGAAAATCTCTCTTAATAATATAATAATTAATAATAATAATAATAATAATAATAATAATAACTCTTAAAAATCCCAGCGCTCACCAAAATTTTAACCTGAGACCGAAAGCTCGGTCCTTAATCACTGAGCTTCCAGACTTATCAATTAATAAATTAATACTTCTGATGTTCAGTAGTAACTACCCTAAAAAAAATTGGTTGTAGATTTAACTACTGTGTATCACAAGTTATATTTATTGTCTAGTACAATCTTATACAAATCACTGTCTTCTACAATTATTTCTAAAACTATTAAAATAACAACTTGTAAGTAAAAATATCCTGATAAACGATCTAGCACAACGAGAGAAACCATTCTGTTTCACAAAGTGAAGTGAATACACACTTCAAAGTGTAGACTTGGCTCAGAAGGAGATCTCATAACTTTTTGTCACTACACGAGCACGAAATTTGGCCTATTTTTACAAGAATTGTTTTTGTGGGATATATGTTTCTATAAGGTGTTTTTTACTGTCATAAGACATTATCTTCCCTCATACCCCAACCGAATCGCTGAATGAGGTATCATTTTAAAGATTAAGTTTTCCGTTTTGATTATATCAGTTTTTAAGGAAGTAATTATTTCAAATTCGACCCTTAAAGGGCAAAAATGTCAATATTTCTAAAATGCTATTTTTTATGTCACGAGGCATTTATCTCCATGGATTCCAAACTGAAATCGTTAAATGAATTATAATTTAAAAGATTAAGATCTCCGTTTTGGTGGCATCATTTATTAAGACATGAATTTTTCGGATTTCCACCCTTAAAGTGTAAAGGTATAAATATTTCTGCAACGCGTTTTGTGCCACGAGCCATTTATCTCCATTGATATCTAACTGATATAGATAAATGAGGTATCATTTAATGATTAAGGTTCTCCGCCATGGCCACGTCAAATGTTAAGAAAGGAATTTTTCGAAATTCGACCTATAAACGGAAAATTATCATTATTTCCATAACGTATTTTTTACATGAATAGTTTTCTCCCTTGATATCTAACCGAAAACTTGAAATGAAACATTTTTTTTTAGAGAATATGATCACCGGTTTGGTGAAATAATATTTGAGAAAGGAATTTTTTGGATTTCGGCCCTTAAAGGACAAAAATATCAATATTTCTACAACACATTTTTAAGTCAGAAGCGATTTATCTCGTTTGATATCTAACCAATATAGAAAAAAAGAGGTATCATTTCAAAGATTAAGGTCTCCGCCGTGATCACATCATATTCTAAGAAAGGAATTTTTCGGAATTCGACCCTTAAAGGGCAAAATTATCATTATTTCCGTAACGTATTTTTTTAAAATCATGAGCCATTTTTCTCCACTGATATCTAACCGAAATAGATAAATCAGCTATTACATTAAAGATTAAGGTCTCTGCTTTGGTCACATCATATCTTAAGCAAGGAATCTTTTGGAATTCGACCCTCGAAAGAAAAAGCCTCATAATTTCCGTAAAGTGTTTTATTTTTTTATGAGCCTTTTATAATCCATTGATAGCTAACCTACATCGATAAATGAGGTATCATTTATAAGATTAAGGTCTCCGTTCAGGCAAAATTATAAATTAAGAACGAAATTTTTCGGAATTTGACCTTTAATGGGCAAAAGTAATAACTGCGAATGTCGTGCGTGTTAGACAGTTCAGACCCAATCAACTAGATAGCAGTAACACATATAACAGAGATATTAATAGACTGCAACACTGGCGTTGACTTTTATTAAGTATGTATTACACTAAACAAATAAACAATTGAAACAAATGGGGTGGTTCTTTTTCATCCTATTACAAACCACGAACCTTGCTATTCATTGTATTCGCGAAATTTTCTCATGGATCATCTAGTAAATTAAATATTAGCAAAGTATATTCTCGTACACTTCATTCAGGTATTTAGTTTATATACTGCGTTCCAGAAAACTTAACAACTAAAAAATTGGGGTCAAAATATTAAACACAAGTTAAGTTTTTTTTTATCTTTTGTCAGTTTTCCGTGAAAGAAGTGAATGTCTCAAATACTGTGTGATCCACGGCCCATAAGTTTCCGTCTATAAACGATATCAAATAATTTATCCGTTCCTTGGTGCACATAAATCATTAACTGTTTCCTCAGATTTATTTCCAAACCATTAGCTCTTAAAATTTGAAAACACCATCCAAATTGATGCTGTATTTTTCGAGTGATATCGTTTCATACCTCTGACACAAGAAGCTCACATAATTTGTTTTGGATTAAATTTAACTGCAATGGAGCACACGCTCCGGTGGCAATTTTCCTAAACACTCATCTTACCCCTTTCCTGCACCCACCTACATTTGCCATCTACAAATTTTAACTTGAAATTCTTTCAACGTTTTTGGTAAATTAATCATTATTTCCCTTGGTAACTTATTCCGATCTCTGACATCCTTACCTAAAAAAGAGAATCTTCCCACACCCTTGTAGCTGAAATCAAGTGCCAGCTTGAGGTCATGGTAATCTTTTCCCTTCCATGCATTACTTTCATACATGCACTAATATCTTTCCATGCCTCATCACCAGTATACGACTTGTACACTCCAATGACCCTCTTCACCCTCCTCCTGTCCTGCAATGAATCACATTCCAGCTCTTTTATCATATCTGTTACTGATTGCATTCTGAGATAATTTCCAGAAACAAATCTAGCAGCCCTTCTTTGCACCCCCTCCAACTCCTGTCTTTGATACTCAAAATGGGGTCCAAAACTACACTACCATATTCAAGCAACGGTCTGACAAAAGTTTTGTAACCCAATTCCTTTACTTCCCTCGTACATCCTCTCATCACTCTCTCCAACAAGTGCAGAACTTTGAAATCTTTTCCTACCGCCTGTCCCACGTGTCCTGCCCAGTTAAGCTTGTTATCAAATGTAATGTCAAGATATTTACATTTCAAGTCTTCAACAAGCAATTCTTTCCGCACTTTATAATCATAATCAACCTTTAGTTTTTTATTTGTGTATCTAATAAGTAGACTCTTCTTTGCATTTATCTTCATTCCATGTTTACCAACCCAACTAGATATCCTGTCCAGATCACCCTGCAACTTTTTACAGTCCATTACCTTTTTGATCCTTTTATATAGCATTATGTCATCTGCAAACAATCTAATTTCAGATAGTAAACAATAAACACAATTATTAATTAGGATAATGAATAGCAATGGTCCCACTTTCACTTCTTTTGATACTACATTTCCTACCCTAACTTTTTGTTTTTTACCTTTTAAAAATACTTCTACCCAGCAAATCACTTTCTCATCCACTCCAATAGTTTATACCTTATTTACCACCATTTTATGGCTCACTCTGTCAAAAGCCTTTTACAGATCTAGTGCTACACTATCAATTTAGGATTCCATTGTCCATTTAATCGGAAATACGTATTTAGGATATATCCCACTAACTTAGATTCGCATGAATATCCTTTCCTAAAGCCATGTTGCCTACTTGAAAACTTCTTATGTTCCTCACATATATTTCTGATGTGGTTGCATGTCAATCACACCATTAATTTACCTACCACTGATGTCAAACTGATTGACCTATAATTTACGATTCCATTTCTCACCCCTCCTTTATGTACCGGCACTACTATCGCACTTTTCCAGTCCCGTGGTAAGCAGCAGGTAAGTATCCAGACTAAATTTAAATAATATATCAAGATAAGGTACAATGTCACATCCGGCTATCTATAAGATATCTGTAGTAATATTATCAACACCAGCTATTTTTTTTTCAGCTTTCTTACTTCCTTCATGATTTCCTCAGGATGAATTCCAAATTTTTTGTATCTTCATTTCTAATTGTGTTGTTATGCACGTTCTCCGAATTAGACCCTCCCGTTTCTAATTCATTATCCCTAATACTCTCACTAAACCAGTTACTTAAGATCTCTGCCTTTTTAAAATCCACAGTAACTTCTTCTCCAACCGTATCTATAACTGTCTCGACACCCTCCCTTCCCCTCAATTTTCTAACATAGCCATAGAAGTTTCGAGTGTATTAGTCATTGGTGCTCCTGCACTGACAATACTCTTTATAAACCAATCTTTAGCAACTTTGTTTGTTATTGTTAAGTCCTTGTTTAGTTGTTTTAAATATTCCCTACTACCCTGCTGTCTCTTAACTCTATAATGTTCTCTTCTTACCAACCTCTTTAACCTCCTCACTTCCCTAATATAGTACACAGTTTCTCTACTTCTCTTTATTTTCTGCTGTGGAATAAATTTTTCTTCCCCCTTTCTCACTATCTCCTTGAACTCTTCCTACCTTGACTTTACTGTACTTGTGCCTTCCTTCCATTTGCTGAAACGTTCTCCGAAATATTTCTTCAGATTCGAAATCTGTGGCTTTCTGTAATTGTACCTATTTTCCCCTTCAATTCTGGCTGCTGGTTCACAGAATCCACTAATATCCAACAGAACTGCTTCGTGATCACTTATTCCTTCGGTTACTTGACACCTCACAAGGTTATCATCTGGCTTTATTAGGAATATATCCAAAATATTTTGTTCGTTAGTGTTTTGCTCTATCACTTGTGTAAATCCTGCTTCCCTTGTTAAGGTATTTGCAAATCTCTGTTCCTTTGTGTTATTAATCATATTTCCTACTCAGTTTACACCTGTTAAATTTAAATCCCCACCAATAATGATCATTCTACTCTCACCTCTGAAATCTGAGTATGAATTTAATTTCTCCCCAAGAGCCTCATCTTCATCTGTCATTCTTCCACTGCGGTAAGAAGTCAACACCCTGATTTTTTCTTTTTATTACCCCACAAATCTACCCCAAGTAACTCATGGTCTTGATCTATGAAATCAGTGAACTTTGGTAGATTTTGCTAGCTAGTATGAAAACTCCTCCCCCAATTGCTCCTCTATCTCTGCGTTACACTCTGTAACAATCAGGAAAAACCTTACTGTCTAGTACTTCTTCTTTACCCAACTCTTTACTCCAATTGTTACTTGTGATTCGTCTATCTCTATTAAGTTTGCAAATTCGATTACTTTGTTTATTATACTTCTACAGTTCACCATTGACACTCTTATTACTGACTTTATATTTTCAGCATTAACCCCCTCTTTCTCATTTTTACCCGAGTCAGTTATTGTTTCAGCAACTTCATCTATTTCTTTAACATCTGTGATTTTGCCCATCATTGAACTGCAATCACTATCACTTTGATAATCTTCTTCCGTCCCTTCACCAGCAGCCCCAAACCTAAAAAAGACACAGTCCTGACCCCATCATTACTGGAAATGGGCTCCCTTCTGCTATAGCTAAAAACTCAGAAAGTACCCCATTGCCTCTACTATTTAGGTGAAGGCCATGCCTAGTGAAACCCCACCTATCAATGGTGTTTACAGACACAACCCCCAACACAGAACTAATGCCTTTTCCAAGTAGCACTTCTGTTTCCACATTAGCCCGCCTCACAGCATAGTTAAATTGTGGCCGGTCATGGCGACTTAGGACCTTCATGAGCTCCACCCTTGTACGCTGTGCTTCCTTCACCACCATCCTCAGGCCACTCTCTAGATTTTATTAGTATAGATGTGAATCGGTACACCCTATCCATGTTCAAAATGTCTTTGAGACGATTGCAGGGGTAGAGTGTATGCCATTTGATAGTGGCTGCATCTATCCGTTCCTTGAAGATGGATTCCATTTAGTTCGGAGTTCGTGCTGTCGTCTCATTGAGTACATTGTACCAGACTGAATGTACCGATGTCAGTAAAACTGGATTGTGGATATTTGTACAAGGATTTTTCCATGTAACAATTGTATACTGTATTTCCTGTTTATTCCCGCAGATATTACACTTCCAAATATTGTACGTAAATTATTTTTCTTGTTAAAGGGCAGCTATTTTTGTGTTGGAGCTTTAGGTAGCTGAGTGCCAGGTTGGAAAGTTGTAAGTATTTTAACTGATTTGGTATTCCGACGATACTGATAGGTGGTGTCATGCTTTGCAGCTTGTAAAGGGCGATCAGATGCGCTGTAATGCATTGTGGTTTCCTACTTTTTGCCTATAGCATGTTTTTGTCAAAAAAGCTTTACTCTTCTTATATTCATCGACAGAGCCAAGTACCTCTCTTTCTTTTGCTAGTGTCGGTAATTCAATTTTAATTTTCAAGATATTTCTTCGATATATAAAGTATCCGACCTGAAACATAATTCTGCGTGCTAAGGGTGTAGAAACTGGAAATACTTACGAAGTGCACCATAACTTCCCAAATACAAATGTGTTAATTCTTTGAATTCTCTGTATCATATTAAGATGCCTCAGTGTGTTGTTGAAAGCTAGTTCTAATTTTGACTAAGAGGTTCCCCCAAATTGTATGCAGACGTTTTTGGAATTAATTCCCAGGTGGTTGATTTCCGAGATTTCTTCCAGCCAGGAGGGCTTACGCATTAGACTGGCCGTCCTGTGGATGCGAATTCGCGTGAATATGCTAGTATACGCGCCAACAGATCACTCAAATCCAAGCACAGGAAATGTTATGTGAGCGCTTTAGTCGCGCGATCATTAGCGAGGGCGACGAAATCCGAAATTATTTGGATTGGGTCGCGCGAATACGTGCTTCGCGCAA
The DNA here is from genome assembly GCA_031002005.1 of Vandiemenella viatica. Lineage (NCBI taxonomy): Eukaryota > Metazoa > Arthropoda > Insecta > Orthoptera > Morabidae > Vandiemenella > Vandiemenella viatica. Next base: position 178,418,853 of record JARYHS010013630.1, read on the forward strand.
TGGATATTGAGAAATTGATTGTTCTTGTTGAAGAAAGAGCCCTTTAGTGTGATTAAAAATTACCCTAATATCACCAGAGGAATATTCAAGATGTGGAAGAAAATTGGAGTTGAAATGAACCTACCATATAATTAATTATATTATTTATTCATTTAGTTGAAGAAAATTTAAAATTAATTACCTATTATTATTATGTAGCACAGGTAACTGAAGCTTATATAGGCATCGAAGAATCTTCCAGATAAATGTAAAGGAAACAATAGTAAATGCACAAAAACAATTGAAACCTATACAAAATTACTGTAAATCCATATGAAACTTTTTTCACTTTTAAACTTTCACTAGCTTACTCAAAACATTATGGCACACATAAAGTTCTTAGTTACAGTTCTATAATATCACACGCACTATCTTGCTTTTAATACATTCATTACAGTCATTAAGTTCATTTAGACTATTTTAATCCATCAAAACACAACATATTCGTGGAATAATCATACAAATTTCAATTCCCTCTTAAACACTAATTCAATTATTACCCGGATTGTAATTAGTGGCGATTAATCTTTGGTATGTAACAGTTGCGTATAGTACAATATATTAAGTTTATGTTTGTTATTTTTTTCAATAAAATTACAAAACTACTTAACATATTGTATAATATTACGAAACGAAACACCGTCAATTTATAAAGATTGTTTATGATGTAGTTCATTTCTCTTTGTTTACATAAGACCACTAGTTTACTCGAATGTAGCTGGAAATTGTTTCAGCCGTCCTTTCTAATTACTTATTTTGTGTACCATTTTCAAGCAATTATTTTTCTCTTAACATAAAAGTATTTTTTAAATTTACCAGTATACTTTCAAGATAAATTTAAATAACTAATACGTTATATGATTAAAATGAACTAAAAAGACATTCCTCAAGTGCAGATCCTATGACTAGAATCCTCCATTATATATATATATATATATATCACAATTCGAACATTGGTTGGATCCTCAAGAGGGAGGCACACTAAGCCATTGTGTTAGAGGTAGGATGGCCAGTTGTTTCGTCTGGTCAACGCAAAATCCGAACATGTGTAATAATATAGTTATGTACATATATTTTCCTAAATCTAATTTAAATTTCTATTAATTCGTTTTTTTTAATCAAGTCTTTATATTACACCAGTTTGTTTGTATGTAAACTGTGTAACCGAAAATAGAATGTGAGCCTAGAAATTTTTCTGATCTAGGGCCTAAGCAAAGAAATTTACTGTTATCCTTTCTTAATTAAAAAGTAAATAAATTTGTATTAATGAATTAATATTCTATTTAGTTTTGTTATACTCAGTGACATCAATGACATCAGTGACGTGGAATGGGTTGCGGGATACAAATGAAAACTGGCGACAGAGTCGGGCGAATCTGTTTTCAGGGGACTGGGTGTCTTTGTGCCAAGTCAGTTCGAGGGAATACAGGGGTATTCGCAAGAGAATTTTTCAGGCTAATACGCGTCCACTGGATGGCCAGCCTTAGACTTCAGTCCAACTCCAATATCCATGATTTTTTATTTTGTCGCGTTTAATACTATCCCAGAGCATTGACTATGTCTGTCGGTGATTTGTTTTGCTACTTCTATGTCTGTTGCGTCTTTTGCTAAAATTACATCATCAGCAAAGGCGTGACATATCACTTTCCCCATTCCTGTGTGTTACTGTTTCTGTTAATTTTGTCAACAGTGGCTCAAGGACAATGGCGAATAGGTTCACATATGGACGACATTCTTGGCTTTATGATCGCTTAATTCATATAAGTCCACGCGTAATTATTATCTTTGTTGTGGTCAATTTTTTTTCTACGTTTGATATCCCTCAAATCCCTTCTTTATCATCGTTTGTTTCAGAAAGTTACGGTTAACTTTATCAACGGCTAGATTGAGATCAAGCGAGAGGATGGAACTCTGTAAGTTATTTGTGTTGACATAGCATATATCATTTCGATACTCTGATAGTATTTGGACAATTGATGAAATTTCATCAGGAAACTAGCCTAGTGAGATGGTTTGGATAGCACGACGTTTCGGTGGCCACTTGACAATGGCGGAAGATTTTTCTGACCGCTTAAACGTCGTATTATACAAACGTTTTCACTCGGCTAGTTTCTCGAGAAAAATTCATCTATATTGTCAGGGGTCCGAGTGGTTGTTTGACTTTTTTATGGACGTTGTGAGTGGTGGACCTTAAGTGGGAGTGACTAATCTTCATGTTTTTAGGTCTCTTCTAAGTTTTCTGCTCATCCGTGAAGTTCTTCATCTTGCGGGCCACTAATAGTAATAATTTATAAGGATATCTAACACCACTCCCTTTTACGGTCGGAGAACCGTGGATGTGAAGGCTAAGACTGGTTTAGCACTAGCTGATATAAACTATCCTATGAGAATGATAAGACGGCTGACTGGTTGTGAGTCCGTTTAATGGCCACTGAAAACATTTACAGTCTATAGCTTGTCCTGCAAGGACCACTCCGAGTGCTTGCGTCTTGAAGCCAAATTACTGCTCCCAATAATGACTGATGGATTGAATGTCTATGACGCGAGACATGGCAGTTTGGTTGGAAGGCATTAGTGCTAGGCAAAGCTACGATAGTTGGCGCGATAGATTAGCTAACCCATATTGACTGAGTCAAATCTACACGAAGAATGAGAGAGAGAGTAATGCTACTTATGTTCCGAAGTGAACATGTATTTGCGTCATAACTGACCGGAACGAACCAGCCGAAGGTGACATTGCTGTAAGCACTTTTATCGAACAACAAGCTATGCTGAATTGCGCCTGTCTTAACCGACAAACTCCGTTGCAAGTTAGAGTCAGAAGGTACATATCGTTCGTAGGTTCAGCTTACGCCTCCCCCTGGCCGCTTCATCAGCGCTAGGATCCGTCCTCGGGGGTACCCGAGCCAGGTCCACTAACCCCCTCGAGAAACAAGCCAGCAGAATACCTGACCACTTCGCAGCCACCCCCGCCGCGGAAGGGCTCTTCCGAATTACCCGCCATTACGGCAGGGACGGTGAGGAAAGGCGCCTTCTGCACCCCTTATGGGTGCCCACGGGGAACCAACGTGAAGGCGGCGCCCGCCACGAACCAGGCCGAAGACCCTTCCAAAACCTGGCTGTATAGCAATGCCTCTCTGTGGTTACCACACGACCCCCAGCCCCACCCTAACCCCGGAAGCCATAGCGACCGAGAGCCGTGCAAGAAGGCCCCCCAGCATCCACTACGCCAGCAGGCCGAACGTATCGTCCCCGAACGCAGCGTCCCACACCGGGGGGGTTGCTACTAGTATGATTTCTCCCGCGCCTGCCGACACTTGTGTCCAGTGCGAGCACAGGATCCCACACACCAGTCCCGGCACCACAGAAAACCGTCGCAGCACACGATCCCGCAGCAGAGGCCCGAAGATCCCCACCACGTTCACAAGGTATATGTTGCCCCCCCCCTGGCTAGCCAATGCGCTACCGGTTCACACATATATAGTGAACCTACTATGGCAACATAGAGACATGCTCCCACCAGCAGGAGTGCAATCCTGAGCCCCAGGGGCTGAGCCCAGAGGCGGCGAGCCGCAACCAAGCACAGTCCCCGAGACCGTGGTACTGGCCCCTTCATACGACTCCAGGGTCTATGCTACGCTGACAGCAGGTGTGCACTAAGCCCCTGGGGTGCTTGGTCTTCATTTAAAAGGACAACCCCAACACCGGAGCAGTCAGGGAAAGGTTGCTCACTGCACTTGAGCTACGGCCAACACCGTAGTGCGCCCCTTATTTGCAGCTTGAATACCCACATGCCTTCCGTCCAGCAGGGGGCGCGACCCATCCTGAGCCTCAAGCCGGGGGCGACGGGACTGTGGACATCGGGCATAAGTCCTGGGGGCGGCGTAGGCGGTACTAACCCGCCTCCTACAACCGCCCCTTGCGAGGACCCACTTCCGACGCCCAGCAATATCCCCTCTCTTGGTAGACACAACAGGTACAAGACCAAGACTAGCGGTTTCAAAGTTTGCCAGTCATCACAATTCAGATAAAGCTCATTACAGACACCTCTAGCTCATTCAACCAACCACATCCTCCAGAGGAAGAAAAATTTCCCCCAACGCTCAAACTTACAACTATAGAGTTACAAGAAAAGCATCGGGGAGGTTCGGGAACCCCGTGTGCGCCAGACCCGTCATCTGAGTCTCCCCGAAGGGAGGCCCAGACCCCTGGGGGAAGTCAGAAGGTACAGCAACTATTCCGAAAAATACTAATTTCTCTTAATCAAACCCTTAGGTCCAAGATGACCTTCACAATATACAACGCAGCAGCACCGCCATTTGCTGCCCATTTCCTCCTTGGGCAGAGTAGGGTGGAGTGTTTGTCTTACGACATTTACTCCTAGTCTTCTAGATCGTTTGTTGCTTTATGTTAAATATGTCATCCGAGCTTTCAACTTGAACCAGATGGGGTTTAATTCAATACAACAATCATTACCCTGCCCCAGATATTTATAAAAGTAATATTTCTACAATTTCCCTGGAAAGGAGCAAACTGACTGTTTCCAAAGCCATCACCAAACGTTGAAAACCAACTCTTGTTACGAAGTTTTCACACTATATTTACAATTTGATGCTTCCTTTTGGAACAGATCCTACTTTCTCCTCTCATCGGATTCCTAGAGTATTTGCAAATGAAATTCCCGTTAGCAACAAACAATTTTTTCACTTTTGAAGAGTTATTATTAATATTTAATTCAATTACGATGGAGCTCACGCTCCGGTGAAAATTTGCCTACACACCCATCTTCTCACCTTCATGCAACCTCCGCAAATTTCAGCTTTAAATTCTTTCAACGTTTTTGGAAAATTACTCATCATTTCCCCTGGTAACTTATTCCACTCCCTGACACCCTTACCTAAAAAAGAGAATCATCCTACATCCTTGTGCCTGTAACCGACTGCCAGCTTGTGGTCATGATCATCTTTTCCCTTCCATGCATTACTTTTAATTCTTACACCAATATCTTTCGATGCCTCTTCACCAATATACTACTTGTACACTCCCATGACCCTCTTCACCCTCCTCATGTCTTCCAATGAATCCCATTCCAGCTCTTTTATCATATCTGTCACTGATTGCATTCTGCGATATATTCCAGAAACAAATCTAGCAGCCCTTCTTTGCACCTTCTCCAACTCCTGTATTTGATACTCAAATTGTGGGTCCCATACTACACTACCATATTCATGCAACGGTCTGACCAAAGTTTTGTAACCCAATTCCTTTACTTCTCTCGTACATTCCCTCATCACTCTCTTCAACAAGTGCAGAATTTTCAAACCTTTTCCTACTAACTGACAAATGTGTCCTGCCCAGTTAAGCTTGTTATCAAATGTAACGCGAAGATATTAACATTTCAAGTCTTCAACAAGCAATTCTTTCCCCACCTTATAATCGTAATCAACCTTTAGTTTTTTTATTTTTGTATCTAATAAGCTGACTCTTCTTTATATTTATCTTCATCCCATGTTTATCAACCCAACTAGATATCCTTTCCAGATCACCCTGCAACTGTTTACAGTCCTCTACCGTTTTGATCCTTTCATATACCATTATATCATCTGCAAAGAATCTAATTTCTGATAGTAAACAATCAACACAATCATTCATTAGAATAATGAATAGCAATGGTCCCAATACGCTACCCTGTGGCACTCCCATTTTTACTTCACTTTTTTGATACTGCATTTCCTACCCCAACTTTCTGTTTCCCACCTTTTAAAAATTCTTCTACCCAGTTAAACACTTTCTCATCCACTCAAATAGTGTTTACCTTATTTACTACCATTTTATGGCTCACTCTGTCAAAAACCTTTGAAAGATCTAGTGCTACGCTATCAATTTGGCCACCCTTGTTCATTTCATCTGAAATATCTTGTATATATCCCACCAACTGAGATTCGAATGAATGTCTTTACCTAATGCCATGTTTCCTACTTGAAAACCACTTACACTCCTCACATATATTTCTGATGTGGTTGCATATCAATCTCTCCATTAATTTACCTACCACTGATTTCAAACTGATTGGTCTGTAGTTCTCATGCCTGTTTTATGTACCGGCTCTACTATCGCACTTTTCCAGTCCTGTGGTAAGCAGCAAGTATCCAGACTCAATTTAAATAACATTTCAACGTAAGGAACAATGTCACATCCGCAGCACTGCAGTTTTTTCAGGCCACCTAATGAAAGATGCTATCCTCCAGCGTTCACCTGCTTTTTTCAGAATGGGTTTTGCCATTACACAAAGCAGAAAGCGCAGAAAGAAGAAATGTGTTAAGAGAAAAGAACCAGGTGTACATGTTAAGAAGAGACAAATAATATCACCATTGTTCAAATGTGAACTTGTCTTATTCCATGAGGGCAGCAATGTACTTAAATTTAAGTGCAATCATTTTTCTTGTAGCATAGGACATGTAACGCGCTCCTCTGCTACGTCTTCAATTAAGTTGGCCTATTTCAAATGCATTCCAATCCAACCAACATCCGTAAATTGTGTGGCAATTCAGACAGCAAATCTCTCAGATGTGGTGTGTGACACATGTCTATGGACAAAAGTCATATCTACGTTGTACGTAGTCAATAGAAGTGAAGTCTGGGGAAATAGTCTTGATTATAGGATGAAGGCGATTTATGCATTGAGTTGAAACGTCGAAGAGTGGACAGTTCTCTTGCAAATGAAGTGGAGACAGTCATTGTTGACATGGGACAGGTTAATGAAAGTGTTACTGAATAGGGCAATTCAAATTCGTCGTCAGCAAAGGCTGCGATAGCACATATGCAATACCTGCACAGATAGGAATGCCTTAATGTACAATAGACAACAAGAATCGCCTTTAGAATGTGCATTGCCCTTAAATATTTTTATGCATGGGCAGCAAATACTGCTATAACACGCATGCATTACCTGCAGTGACAGGAATGCCATAACTAGGTGCGATAGCAGACACTGGGATGACTTATAAAACATTGGCAGATCAGACTGCATGCAATTATATACACAAGTAAAGGAATAATAGAAAGAAAACACGAGTTACAACTGCGTTGTGTGGAGATGATGCTAAATCTTATGAATTTTATATTGGAAACTGAATGCTTCTAGAGGGAGGAACGATACTGCTGTGTTACTATACTTTTTGTCAACAAGGATTGATGCTAAAGATTTATTCTACACTTGCTAAAAGTATAATTACCGTTGCTTATGTTTGGCAGTCTACTAGATACGGTGTTATTCCAGTATTTGAGTATGTTTTGTATGCCAGAGAAGCACAATTTTTTTTGGCTTTTTCTCACTTATTTCAGTGGAACTTAATTCAAATAACTTTCATACTGTCACATATTTTGATAAACTTTCAGTACCATAACTATCTCCTTTAAATTGTTTGTATATTAAACAGTAATTTAGATATACTTCCTACAATATTTACTATGAGTTTTGCCCTATAGTTTGACTTTGGCAGTTTTGTGAAAACTATTGCAAGACTTAATTCTTATTAGAACACTCCAAAGTCAACCACGGCAAACAATGAGATAAGGAAATTTTTACCATCATATGAAGGACCATATGTAGTCAATGAGATCCACAGTGCTAACGCTTATGTAGTTGTGGATCCAAAATCACAATTCATAAAGGGACAATATAATGTCAATGATTTGAAACCATTGAAGAGTGGAAAAGATAACAGCCCACTTAGATGCATATATGTGTATTAGTCAGTTTATTGTTTATTTTTATTGTATTTTTTATGCATATATCCTTTTGTACATATATATTGTAAGTTTACAAATATCCTAATTCTTTTAGCTTTTAAGAGAACAAAATTTCAACATCAACCATTTATGTTGATCAACTGACTACATTGGAAAATATGAACTAGATGCCAGAATGTTTTGGGCTGGTGAACATTCTTTGTGGTATCCCTCTAGTGACAAACATTTACTTTAGTAATCTTATTGAATTTCCCTGAACCCGGGTGGCAACTGTTGTTGACTTTCGATTCTGTGAGAAAACGTATCCAGTGTTTAGCAGTATACCAGTACTTTCCCTTCACGGTCCAAATTATTCCTGTCATCTCGTTAAGTCTCCAAGTAATAACAAGGTACAGAAGAGTGCTTTCTGAAGACTGGGCAAAGTAACGACAACATGTATGGTTTGGCAGCAAGTCTAAGGCTGGAAGCACACCCAGCTACCAAATATTACATCCCAACCCATATTTAATCGTTACAAGTAAGGAAAGGACTGGAGTATACTGTCGAGGTATGCGTGAAGAATTTTCTTTGAACAGTACTATAATTTACTGCATAAACTCGTGTAAAGGAAAAGTTGGTGTGGGAGAGTTATTACCAGGACATGTAATTTAATATTTAGTAACAATAACACGTACCATATTCTAATATGTCAGGTTTGACAGTATGAAACTAGTTAATATAGACAATAAAATGAAATTAAGAGGATGATTCGGATATTTTCGCAAGAGCAGATTGTGCCGTACTCGATGGAGACATGGGTCTAAAGCTCGTAAAAGCATCGTGTCGAGGAGACACAAAAAATATACAGGTTAATCTGTTGCACGAAGAACAGGGACCAGCGATGTTTCGGGAGGCTTAACGTTTTGACATTGATGTATATTGGGAACCGTGTCTTAAGTCCTGCAGAGAATTAAGAGCATGTGTGGAATGAAAGAACTGTGTGACGAGTAGGAACACAGGTGTGTGTTGTAAATTTTTTCATCGCAAACCACGTGGCTCCGATGTCTGGGAGCTGAAGAGATTGGCGATGCTAGTGTGGACTGGTGGGGGGAAGCAATTCCTCGCAGCAAGCGGCGGTGGTGTGGACATTCAATCTGCTTTGAGCTTTGAAAGCATTAGGTCTTTCTCACGCACTGGCATTTTCTAGTGCGATAATTTGCAGCGACAGTGCTCGCCTGATCTCTGTGCGCGGCATCTGGGGTGCGACTGCCTGCCTGTTCTCGGGCAGTTTTGATATCGGCGGACGCATGGAAAAAAGGTTGCTTGCCTGTCTGACGACGCACCAGCCATCGGCCTTCTCAACAATGAGGTAATCCAGAACCGAATTCTGCTGTCCACTGCAGAATTAGAGCCAGAGCATCCTGTTTGACTAATGTCGTATTAATCTCATTGCTTTTACTCAATGAACATTTTGACCTGTTCAGAGAATGTTAAGCTGTTTACCATTTTATTTATTCATTAAATGAATATTCATTTGTATTTGTCATGAAGGATTATAAAATAAATTGTGTTATAATTGTCAGAGAATTAATTGGCGTTTTGCTTATTTGCAATGTTATTATACCGGTACACTCCTTCTATTAATTATTTTGATGTGTATTTTATATAAATCCTTAATAATGATCTTATTAATTTTATAATAATCCCTGGCACGCAACATAAAAATATAAATTATTACCACTCCTCAGTGATCTGGAAACATTCAATTAAAAATCGTACCAGCAACCTGGAGCATTACAATATTATAATAGCTTACTGTAGTAGCCAATAATTCACAGTCTAACCACGACTGGACAGTGGAATGACGATGTGTGTGACTGTGGCTTCAATGAAATGTTGTGACATAATCTATACTGGAAGACAGCTGGATAGTTTGTTTAAAACACAATCGGTTTGATTCCTTAAGCAGGTGAAACGGTTATGCAAAGGAACTATAAAGACGTCCGTTTTCTATTCTTTCTTCTTTTTTAAAAAATCTTCTGCATTTACCTGATTAATTCCAGGCATATTGTTGGGCATTTAGCCGGCACCTTTGGAGACGCCAGTTTGTGGGGTGAATAGAAGAGGGGAAGGAGCGATTGGACGGGAAGCTTGAGACCAGTTTAAGGACGAAGGTAGGGAAGCAGAGAATAGAAAGTCTGTATTCGAGGTTGGAATGCCAAAGATTGTCGAAAGCGCTGTAGATCTGTTAGAGGAGGGACAAGGTGCAACAGCCAACATTAACAGATTCTACTACTGCGTGGAAAGCAGACCCAGCTAGCAGCTGTGTATGACGATATAAATTGCGGATTTGGGGCAAAGGTGGTAGGATTGATATTTAAGTCAGTGAATTGGTGTTAGTAGAACAGAATGATTTTCTCGAAAAATTTTCCGATGACTAAGAGAAGGAAGATGGAATTGGATTGTTTGGTATAAAGGCGTAAAGAGCTTCAATATTTGGGCTTTGTATATCGAGGCCCAAACAGCGTGGCCTTTTTCAAAGAGAGAGTAGAGAAGTGCAAGGAAGCAAGAGGCTGAGCAACACGCATTTTTACCATAAGCTGGAGCGATTTCTGAAAATTTTCAAACTATTAGGAAAAGCCTGCGAGAAGACCTTTATCCATCAACCGAGGAAGATGAGGGATCTACGTCGCAGTGCAAAGAATGATCACGGTCTCCGGCAGCCTGGTATTAATACCATACCTAGCGAGTATGGGAAGCAGTGTATTAAGTAGATGTTACTAATCAATTTTAAAAAAAATGTTTTACGCAGGATGCGAGATGGATCCTGCTGTATCAAACGGCTGATTTGACTATTGATAAGCACAGCATAGAAATACTATCAGAAACTTCGAAGCTATATGAATACTAGTACAGGCAAGAGAGTTACTGGGAAGGTGCGGTTGAGATGGCTACAGACATTTGCCTCTCGGAAGGTACTGTAAACAGAGGCACAATGTAGAAACCTACCGTGGCATGGAAACAACTTATTAGTCAGTTGAATGCAAGAGACAGAGCAGCCAAGATGGTTCAAGAACGCGCTGCGACCAGTAGTTGACTTCCCTCCACTTCGCATATCTCCTCCACGCCACCCACTCCACTGTCAAACTGGCCCCATTACCTCCACACGGAGGACATCCCGCGCACGCCACTCTGACGTCACCCGCATCACGTGACTGGCGTGTTAAATTTAAAAGTTGCCATGTCAGTAGGACTCTTCTCCGGAAAATGAAGTGGGAATCCAGCTTCTTTTAAGTTTCTAGATTAAGGGATTCTTAAAAGGATAGTTCAAAGAGCTATGGTACGAAGTGTAGTATCAAGAGAGGTGGAAGTGGAAATGGAAGTGCCATTATTAATGTGTAAATGGTTTGCGATTAGGATTTAGTTTTCTGCAGTAATAGTAATGTTATACTGTATAAAATAATCAAGATGGGAAAAGACTGAACAGGTGCAGGGTGACCTAGGTAGATTGGCACGGAATGAAGATAAATGCCAAGAAAAGTCAGCATATTAGGGAAATAGATAAAAAATTATAGTTTGTTTATGATTATATGGTAATGAAGTAATTGCTTGTTGAAGTACTGAAATGTAAATATCGTTGCATAACATTTGATAATAATCTCAAGTCGGCAGGGAACATTGGGAATATGGTAGGAAGAGGTTTTAGAACCTATGGAAATTCTGTTTAATATTTAGAATAATAAAAATAATGATAAGCTGATGATTAGAATTTACTGCACTATCACCACTTATTGTCTTCTGATCTGACCATGTTTTCTGGCAATCGGTACTCCATAAACTACATGAAATTATTCAGGGATAGTTTTAAGACGGTCACCTGGTTAGGTGGGGTTGGAATTGTTCTATCAAAGTTTCTTAACTGCACGAACACACTCAAAGTATATCAAACTCAAAACACTATTTATTGCACAGATTTTCAGCAATTACACCCGACCACCAAACCATATTTATTTTTCTCTTGTACTTAACAGGTAACAAGGATTGCCCTGAATAATCGTTCCCGAAGATTGATAGCTCTTCGTGAGTGTGAACTTTTCTTAAACTTCCACAAATGGAACAACACTGTATTTCTTCCTGCAGTAGTGGACGACATTCACAATTAACAGTCTTTAAATGTACATAATATTCACTCAGCACTAACCGACGCGGTAGCTCGTCCGGAGACTTTCCTTAACACGAGGATGCTTTACTGTTCGGTACAATCATGTTCTCCCGCACTCGCGTTTTCCGCAACTTGCGCCATAGCACACACACTGACACTACTCTCGATCGTTGCAGTCGATAGTCGACTTCACCCTCGTTGATCGACTTTTACATCAAGATTGGCAGGTGCGATAACTATCGTAATGTGACAAACCCTATATTTATTGGAGAAGTGAGAGAATTGGGTTATATAAATTTGGTCAGACCATTGCTTGAATATGGTGGTGTGGTATGGGACCCACATCTTGGGTAAAAAATATAGGAGTTCAAGGGGTTGGAAAGGAAGATAGTTAGATTTGTCTGCAGAACACAATTAGTAAGTGATATGATAAAGGAGTTGGACTGTGATTCGTTTGAAATCATCAAGAGGGCGAAGTATACAAGAGTATACAAGTCGTATACTGGTGATGATGCTTGGATAGATATTGATAGAAGAATTAAAGTAGTGCATGGAAGAGAAAAGTTGACCATGATCATAAGCTGACACTCGATTTCTGGCACAAGGATGTGGGAACATAAATAATTTATCAAAAATGCTTACGAAATTTAACTCTTAAATGGCAAAAGTATGCGGAATGTGAAATAATACTGGACGAATATGAAATAAATAAGCAATACGGTGGAATAATCGCTGTGTAAGGTTGTTTCCACAGGGGTGCATGCTCCATTACAATTAAATTAAATTAATGACATAATTAATAAGTTACACTACAACACGAACTGAAATAACGTATTAAATTGTAATACTTATTTTTAGATGATAAATTTTTGAAGGTATTAACTGGGAACAATTCCTTAGTATGATTTAGCCTAGACTAGTTTAGCAGCAGAAAAAATGTCTTACATCTATATATTATTATTATAACATGGTTTTAAACAGCACTGGAGAACAAATACAGTAATTTCGGAGTGCCTATATTCTGTGTAACTGGAAAATAAAATTGCTGTGGTAAGGTAACAAAATACAGATGGTTTGAGGAAACTTTTATTTTGCCCTCTTTAAAGATTTATTATTTTGATTGGAGTATCCCACTTTGTCATGCTACCACATTTCAAATACATCAGCGATGAAACCTAGTCTGCTGAGTGGACGGAATTCCAAGTGACTTGCTTGGACTAATGGTTTGTTGTGCACGGTGTGTTAGCTGCTATAATGAGGGCCATCCTGGTAGACAAGGCCACCCAAGTAATCACCGCAATACTGAACTGTCACAAAGAGATATCAACGATCGAAATTGAAGCTATCTGTAACAACAAATTGCATTAGTGGCTTTAATTTTCACAAATATACGAACCATATTATATCGAACATAATAATGGCTTTATCATGCCACTAAACATATTTGGTTCCGTGTGAAACCTGGTTTTCACCTGGTTTTCACCTCACCCAAAGAAATAAAAATAGAAAATCGATGTAAATATCTGAATTACAACTGTTAACCAAAACCATTAGAAATATTAGCAGTAAATAGGCTGCAAAGACGAACAATTACTCCCATCCATGAAAAAAATATATTCTACTACACAAACATTAGCATGTTTACAAAAATTTAAACATTTTTTGTAGGCCTATATCAAAAAACTACAGTGAAAGTGTGAAATACAAAAACCAGGTGGAACACAAGATTGATATGGAGTATTTCCCAACTGAAACGTATTTGGAAAATAAAAATTGGCACCTAAAATGATTTAAATAATCAAAAAACTTATGTCAAAACAATTTTTATTTTAGCTGCACTAGACGGATAAAAACCACAAGAAAACTCATTATATAATCTACTCAGAGTACAGCTTCCGACAGGCATTGTTACGCCTCTGATGATTTCCACGTTCGCCCAAAATCCTTCCCCTTTTTTGTCAGAACATGGCGGTAATGGGCCCGGCCTTTATTCTATTTAATCGGTGTCCGTTTAGTAATTTATTCGCTGTGCATTGCTCTTATGAATTTAAAAAGAGTCTCCACAAATAATATTCGCCATTCAAGTAATTAGTAACTAGCTTTGATTACTGCTGAATGGAGGCTGATGTTAATTCAATGTTGTACTACACAGTAATCTTTCCTTGTTACGTTAAATGAACTCTTAGCAAACAGTGCCTGCTATTTTTATTTTTTATAATCAACATATGTAATATCTTCAGACACGAGAGCTTAGTGATGACAATCCTGGAGGGAATGGTAGAAGGAAAGAGATATCGAGGAAGATCACGATTAAAATACATCCACCAGATAATACAAGATGTTTGCTGTAGGAGATATGTTGATATGAAGAGGTGGGCAAAGAACAGAGCTGAATGGAGGACCGCTCCTGAACAATCCAAGGACTGACTACCGAAGACGAAGGTATGTAATATCATTGGTTAATGAAAAGGTATACATTACAAGAATTATATTTAAGATTTTATCTTTATTTATTAACTTACACGTTATTTTCAAATTTACTAATCGACAAGGTTGTCTTACTTTTTTTTTGCTGTCATCAGTCTCTCGACTGGTTTGATACAATTCTCCATCCTTTCATCTCAACATAACCCTTACAACCCACAATTATCTGTTTCATATATTCTAATCTCTGTCTTCCTCTGCAGTTCTTACCTTCGACTGTTCCCTCTACAAACAAGTTAACCAATCCTGCATGTCTCAAAATATGACCTACCATCCTGTCTCTTCTTTCTGTATTACCGAGTGAGGTGGTGTAACGGATAGCGTTCTGGCCTCGCATTCGGGAGGACGGCGGTTCGAATCCCCTCAGGGCATCCAGATTTGGGTTTTCCATGGTTTCCCAAATCACTCCAAGCAAATGCCGGGATGCTTCCTTAAAAAGGCCATGGCCGAATTCCTTGCCGACATCCTTTCCCGTCTCTAAAGACCTCGCTGTTGAGAGACATAAAGCAGTAGGAAAAAAAAATTCTTTCTTTAATAATCTTCCACAAACGTCTTTCCTCGCCCATCATTTCCAAATCTCGTTCATTTCGTAGACCTACTTTGTCTGTCTAAATAATTTTTAGCATCGTTCTATAGCGCCATTTTTCAAATTCTTCAATTTTCCTTCAGTCTGGTATTCCTAAAGTTGCTGCCATGAAGTGCGGTGCTCCACACATAGAGTTTTAAGAAGTTCTCTCTGAGTCCTAGATCAATACTTGAAACTAAAAGATTTCTCTTTTTCATTAAAGCTTTTTTCGGTACTGCTATT
>JARYHS010013630.1:178435076-178577794 GCA_031002005.1 Vandiemenella viatica
CTCGTGGGAAAAATGAGTACAGAAATGAATCGGTTCTGGCCCTGATTTCTCTTATCTTATTTTCGCGGTCATTTCGAGATATGAATGTTGCTGGTAGCAATATTTGCTGGCTGTCATTCCGAAATACGTCTGTCGTGAATTTTTCAATTAGCTTCCGTCGAGAGCAACGCCTTCGGTGTTCCAGGTCTTCCCAACCTAACTCCTTCAACATCGCACTTACGCTTTCCCTCCAACTATATATACCTGTCACGAATCGGGCGGCTCTTCTTTGGACCTTCTCTAAGGCCTCCATTAACCCCTTTTGATGGGGACCCCACACAGAACAACAATACTCTAAGTGAGGACGTACTAGTGATTTGTATACAATCGATTTAACTTCCTGAGTGCATTGATTTAAATTACGACCTAGAAATCGGAGCATACGATTTGCTTTTCCCAATACATTCTCGATATGCACATTCCACGACAAATTATTACTAATTGTTACCCCTAGGTATTTAGCGGAATCTACCGTTCTAAGGACAGTGCCATTAATTGTATAATCATAGGTAAATGGTGTCACCTTTTTACTTACACGCATGACTTGGCACTTTTTAGCGTTTAATTCCAACTGCCAATCTTTACACCACGCAATTATTTTCATAATATCGTCTTGTAACAAAGCGCAGTCGTCCTGGGTTTTTATTTCGCGATAAATAATAGCATCATCGGCAAATAATCTTTTCATCCCCCCGATTATGTCGCATAGATCATTGATGTATATGAGAAACAACAGAGGCCCTAACACGCTTCCCTGGGGAACTCCAGACCCCACTTCAGTAAGTGATGAACGCTCACCGTCGAGAACTACACACTGCGTTCTGCCCTTCAGGAAGTCCGCAACCCAGTCACATATTTGTCTAGATATGCCGTAACCGCGATGTTTCCTAAGTAACCTAGTGTGAGGCACAGTGTCAAAAGCTTTTTTAAAGTCTAATAGAATCAAATCAACCTGGGATTGCTCATCTATAATTCGGCACAAGTCGTGAATTAAAAGTGCAAGTTGTGTTTCGCAGCATCGGCCTTTTCTGAATCCATGTTGATTTGGATTTAAAAGCTCACCTTCATCCAAGAACCGCCTGACATTTGAATAGATGATATGTTCTAAAATCCTGCAAAATATTGAAGTTAACGAGATCGGCCTATAATTCTGAGGATCATTAACATTCCCATTTTTAAACACTGGAGTTACGATAGCGGTCTTCCATTCGGCTGGTATTTTTCCTTGATCCAGAGAGACTGTATACAATTTCATCAAATACGGTGCAATTTCCTTTGCGTATCTTGAGTAGAATCTTGTAGGAATACCGTCTGGTCCGGGAGCCTTATTGGTTTTTACATTCATAAGCAGTTTAGTTATTCCCTCGACATCAAGAGCGAGATCATTCATAATTTTGTCGGTACGATTGTTAAATATCGGTATCTCCTCTGAGTTTTCTATCGTGAAAGCCTTTTTAAATATATCATTCAAAATTTCTGCTTTCTCTACGCTTGTTTCTGAGAATTCACCATTTTCTTTAATCAGCGACGGCATAACCTTACGAGAGCCTCTTATTACTTTGATATACGACCAGAACTTTTTTGGATTAGTAATAAGATCTTCGGATAAATTCCTGGCTTGGAATTCTTTAAACGCATCGCGCATTGCCTTACGTACTTCCGCACGCAACTGGACTAATTTAGCACGATTAGATGAGTCCCCCGATTTTTTCACCGCGGCATGTAAACGCCTTTGCCTCCTGAGCAAACGTTTCACTTCCTTATTGAACCAAGGGAAGTTATTACTGTCCTTAATACACTTCTTAGGAACAAACTGGTTTAAACCGGTCCATATTAGTTCTTTTAAATTAAACCAAAGTTCCTCAACATTTGTATTTTGCGTATACGTTTCAAAATTCTTCGCAAAGTGATCAACCATACCCGCATCGTTTGCCTTATCGAAGCAAAAAACGAGTTTCTCTTTGTCATGCTTCAGACTCAGACTAGATTTTAATGTTACCACAACCGCCTTGTGATCACTTATACCGTCTTCTATACAAACTTTATCTACAATATCAGGATTGCTAATTAGAAAAATATCCAGAATGGACGAGGAATCTTTGTCGCACCGCGTTGGCTCTTCGACCATCTGTTCAAGAGATCTTTCTGCAAATGATTCTAGAAACGTTTCGGTAATTAACTTATCTCTTCCACCCAACCTGAACGTGTATGTGTCCCACCTAACCGACGGTAGGTTAAAGTCACCACCCACGATCAATATATATCCTTGAAATTTTTTGTAAATGTTATTAAGCGACTCTCTGAAGTATTCCGCGTTAGCTAAATCAGAATCCGGAGGTCGATAAAACGACCCGAGTATGAACTTTAAATTTTTGCCAATTTTTACCTTGACCCATATTAACTCGCAAAAATTTTCCGTTTCAGTTACGACAGAGCAATTAACAGGTTTTACTTACGGCCACGAACACACCCCCGCCCATTGAAACAGTTCTGTCCTTCCGAAAAACATTGAAATGAGGGCCAAATACTTCGCTAGATTCAACTTCAGGCGTCAACCAGCTCTCGGTTCCTAGTATTATATCGACGTCAGTTAGTCGCAACTGAGGCGTGAAAATCCGCTACTTTCCCTCTAATACTCCGACAATTTAGTACCATTATCCTTAGCTGCTTCGTATAGTTATTTGTGGAGTCTAAAATAGCATTTTTCATACTCGCACTCTGACCGTAAACGGGTGAAGTAATTGGAGCTGTAATATTTAAAATTATTCGGGCCATCACTACCGGGACCAGCTTCTATGTTATCAGCACATTCCTCTTCGATGAAATGAAGGATCCTCGGGCCTCATGCTGTTCCTAAAAAATAATTCATATCAAGACGGTTCCATATTTTTGCAGCCACCTTGGACGCCATTCTAGGTGTGTAGTGGACGCCCGACCTGTCAAATGCGTCCCAGCTGGCAGCTATCATCGGACGAAGGTCGACGAAGCCCCAGTTGTTTTTGCGACACAGCTCCTGCAAATTACTATTTAAATTAAAGATCTTCCACCACACAGCCTCCCCACAATCGACACGCGGCACCACACTACAAATTGAAAACTGCAATGAAACTGAATTTTCACGGGCGGCTTCATACGCCTTTCGGCCCAACTTGTCCATGGATTTAACTATATCTGGAACAGAAACACGACACGAGTCATTAGTGCCGACGTGCGCAGCTACTCTTAACTGACGGCAGTTCGATTCCCTAATCGCTTGTGGAATGGCCTCGATGACACGTGGTACGGTTGCTTCTGAAAGAGAAACGGAATGAACGTTAGTATGAGGATCTGCACCTAGGTGTTGACGAGGCGCAAAGCCATAAAACCATATGCCCCTTCCAAACAACTAATCCAGTATATTTTACTATATGAACTTGGTATTTCTGTGATAAAAGGACTTGAGCGTGGTACCATATCTTTGAAAGAGCATATAAATTCCAGCACTGAATTCGTTCAATCACGTCAAGTGCACGTTGGTGAAATATGGTTAAAGTCTGCCGAAGTTCACTAACGACAATCTGACAATTTTTATTGAATACTTCTGCGATATCTTTCACTAGATATACACCTAGTACTTTTAGCTCATTAACAGCCTGCCTTGGATTATCTATATATCTATAAATGAGAAAATGAGAAAGTTAGGATGTGTGTTTGGATGTACTTCTGGAATCAATCACGCCTTAATAACTCAACATATTTAAATGAAATTTGGCATGGAGTCAGTTAATTGTGTGCGAAGTAACATAGGATAGATTTTACCCCGCAAAAAACGCATAGTTCTTTCAGAAATTGCCATTAATATCAATTCGCAAACAACAAAGAGTTTCATACTACGTAGATAGCCATGCCACGTTTGCTCTTTGCTTTTTAAGAAAATCGCAAACACTACTTTTCAGAAATAAAAACAAAAACCTTTTTACATAAGCAAATTTGTGTTTAGTTTAGTTAAAACCGACGCACTTGACAAATAATAGTTTGGAAGCAGGAAATATAAATCTGTACTTAACCTTAAATTTAATAAAAGGTAGGTACTGTTGTTAAGTTCGCAAAGAGATGTTTTCATTTGCTTACATAAAATAGTATGAAATCTCAAATAGTACATCATAATTTCGTTCGTGATATATGCGTCATAATAAATATGAAAAATCAAAGCTTGAAAATTTAATTTAATTTAATTTAATTGAAATGGAGCACAGGCTCCGGTGGCAATTTCCCTACACATTGAGCGAAGTAAATTTTTGAAATTTTATAATTGTTTTATTCAGATAGTGGAATGGCAGACAGGCGTAGTTGTAATTTGCCGGTAGACATTCAATTCTGTTGGCAGATTGAGAAACCAATTATGAAGAAAGAATCAATTACTACTTTAACATTGAAATTTATATTTTAGCGCAGACTTAATGGATCGAAACGAATGAAATATAGTAAACTGGTCTACAGGCAATTCATCTGTTTCCACAGATAGAGAAACCATTACCACAATAGCACTGAACATTATGGATAAAAGAATCAATTACTACTCTACTTACTACTGTAATATGTAAATTTCTGTTGATGGAACCAATATATCCTCAAAACAAAATCAATATTCAAAGAGCAAATTAAGGTTCTCTATTTTTAAAGATTTTTTTTTCAGATATTCAAATCAAATAAAAATATTCATTTTTAGTATCGCAATTTTTTTTAACGGAAATGAACGTCCTTGGCCCACTTAAGTATTTATTTGCTGTTTAGATGTTAGTATTTTGTTGTTGTTGATATTTAGTCGATTCCATCAATGTATTGCTAATATTTTGACGTTTTGAGCTTCCATTAATTAAAACTATATTCATTTTTATTCGCGAGATGAAATTAGTATTTTTAAGAGATGCTGGGTAAACGAAATTCAAATCTTTCAAAGAAATGTAAGAAAATAGCCAAAACCTAGGAGACAAATCCTCAATATTGTATATACGGATATATTAAACTGAGAATACTCCTAACAAACAGAATATTTTTGTTGTTTTAAAAATTCAATGAAGTAGTTGTGGAACATAAACATTTTTTTGTTCTTTTATTGCAACATTTATTACTACTGTTACTAATAAAAATAGCTTTAAAATAAAATGTATGGTTGTATTGGCATGGTGACAAGGCTTCTTAACGTCTCCGCAATCAGCCCCTTTCGTAGCTTCTTAACGTAACCCAGTAATCCTACCGGACATAGAGGACACACAGTTCGACACGGAATCAGAACCAGGTGAGCATTCTGGCGTAATTCTCATCACCTAACAACTTGTGCCAGAGGTGAAGGTCGAGCTAAGGACCTTAGAAAATCCTCTCCGAGACTAGGATTCAAGCTGGGGACTTCAGTTGGACGCCCTAACCACTGAGCAACCAGACCTTTCACAAAAATCTTATATTACAACACTCTTCAACGCGGACGAAGTCGCGGGTAACTGCTAGTTTAACCATAATGCTTGTAATTTGAATTTTTAGTTGGTCTGCTAATACTCTTCATGAAACAGCGCATTCTATCATGTAATGTAAATTTACTAACAATAATTATTAAATTCAGGGAAATAACGTTGCAAACAAATAAACGATTATGAGGACAAAAGGGGAAAAAAGATACAATATCTTGTTGCATCACAGGTTACCTGAAGGAAGACCAGTCATTTAAATGTATGTAAACAAAAGTGTCTGGATGTTTTTCAGGTGAGAACAATCTGAATATTCATTTACTAGCTGATAAGCTTTTAATATTGCCTACTACGATGGCATGTTCTTTTTTTTAATGTCGTTAGTGTTCATTTTATGCACGGCTGTTTGTAGAGAAAGTAAGAAGTAGTAATAGTAGTAGTATTTTATTTGTCCTCTAAATCATATACATGTACTTTATACATAATGATATGAGACACGCCAATTATAAATTATGATATACATTTAAATTTCATTATTTACATTAAATTAATCCGTACAATTCAAATATTGTTCTACAGAGTAAAAGGAGTGGTATTGAAGCTCCTTTTTTGTTAGAACATGGATTCAAAATAAAGAGGAATGGAATATAAAGCAGCAGAGTTGACTGAACTTTGAAAAGAAGTTAACCATCCAGAACAAAATAAGAAAGGGATTTTTTTCCGGCAACAACCAGGAAAATTAAAGAGTAGCCAAGACAGCTTTATTACCACGTTATACGTATTAGAGTAGTACCCTAGTATGAAGCCTGAGAGAAGACCGTTGACGCAGATCCCGTAACGGCTGTTTTATGTCTGCAGCGAAAGCCCTGGTCTCGGGGCAAGTCTCTTGTTTACGGCAATGCCCGACAGAACAACCAGAGGATCACGTCGCTGAGCCTTACCTCCAAAACCGAGCCCACACGTACGCTACCAAAACACGTCCACTACAAATCTCAAGTTTTGGGTTCCGAGAGTAGTAAAAAGTTAAGAAAGACTGCGCATGTACTCTCAGCTACTACGATATTTGACTGATAACGTGGTAGTTCCTTTCTACCAGAAAATTCATTCTGTACGTCTTCACATTAGGTTTAAGCAGTCGAACGGGTTTCTTAGAAACGAACATCGTTATGATTTTTATTTTCCACCTGAAAAGATTCGTTTAAACATTTTTAAACACATAAGAGCACAAGAACTAGGAGCAAAAGACTTCTAGTTACTGCTCAACTTGTTCAGTAGCACTCAAACGTACAAGTAGAAAAATTCTGAAATAGATAACAATAAGTCATCTAACAATTAACTATGCCAAATACAGTAGATATATATTACAGTTACACGAATTAAAGAGCTGATCATACTGATGTTCGGCATACATTTTCTTTGGGAACTAAATAAAATTAGCATTATATTATTTGTTGAATAAGAATTTTATATTACCGTATGAATTGATGAATAGTACATTGATAAATGACTCGCAAAATATCGCTTTATATAACGCTTAGGAATAGTGGTTGCTGAAGGAAAACTTGAATTTCATTTGCGATAATTAATATTAAGAGCCCTTCATCATATGGAACACAATACAGTGCTGGACTAAACAGAAAGTATTGTTAGTTGTAAATACTTGTATTTCCATTTAAATTTTAATAAGTTTTCAGTCTTGCACTTATGGCCTCTCTGTGGCCTGCCGGATGTTTGAAGAGTCAATAATTTATTATCTACCAAGATGGAAAGTAAAGCATATGAACGTCTCCAGCGATCTGAACAGATTTCCGAGACCCATTCAAATCCGATATTTTAAGCCCTATTTGAACCCGCTATCCTGCTCCTTGTTATCAGTTTTTTGTCAAGTGTTGTATGTAAAGCGAATCAGGAAGAAAAAAATATTTTAAGGAGTTTAAGTTTTACTCAACTGTACTTTTATTTTTCATTATTTGTTTTTAAGAATTAAGTTTGTTGAGTATTTTATATCGTAAATAATGTTATAAATTGTTTTCACTGAGTCATTACGGTCGTAAACATTGCTTAAAAATTATTTTTTTAAAGAACCATTTTATATTATCCTAAAGAATCTCAGCTATTAAAAGGGAACTGCACCACTTTCGGTACCTGCTAGAAACTGGTACTAACCTATTGAAATTTACATTAGTCGCATCGTCAGTATGTCCTCTTCACGTTTTGCGATCATACATTGCGAAACTAAACGTCATAGACTGAGAGGAAGTAAATCTTATCGAGCCAGATGAATATGTCGTGTGCTCCATTGCAATTAAAAAAAAAAAAAAAAAAAAAAAAAAAAAAAAAAAATTAATGTTCTGTACTAGCATTGGGAAAGACATACGCTAACTATTCATCCATAATAGTTTAACGGCTTTTCTGCTGAAATACAATGAGAAATTTTTAATTTATAAATTTTTAGCTTCGATATCTGATAGACGAATACTTCAGCGATGAGTTTCGCGAGAGATAACTTCAAACTTACAGTAACAATTGATATATGGCCCTAAATAAGTTGAGGTTAAGAACAGATTTTTGTTTATTGTTTCGGTGCTCAGCCACGTAAAGTCCTAAGCCATAATTCAGATTTTAAACAAAACCATAAGCTTTAAAACTGTAAAAACCCAATTAAAATCGCTCCTATAGTTTTTACGACATACCACACAAAGAAACACACAGATATAGCAAAGTAATCTCAAAATAAAAATGTTTGTTTATTTTGCTCATAACATTAAAAGAATATTAGGTGTAACTGTTGTTAGTACTTGTTGTTTAAATATAGGATACAGTGGATATTGCTGACAAATTTTATGTTCCTAGGTAACAGCGATTTAGAGTTAGACCCGGTGACAAAAATATTTCTAAATTAAGAGCTTTGATGGTCACTCACGTCTTTACTATGCAGTTAAAGTAACTGTAAAAGTATTTTAGTTCTTTTTCTTATCGAGCTATAAACATCGATACATCACACGCTGCAGTTGAAACATTTTTCGATTCTTTATACATGAGCTAATTAGAATATAATTTTATAAAATTTTGAATACGATATTCGGTTTCGATTAACGAAACATCTATCATGTGCTAATTTGAATTTTGAAACTTACATCGTTCACCAGTTAGAGACAGATATGCAGCAGAGCTACTACAAAAAAGCTCCGTATTCTTTGAGAACGGAAGTTTTAATAAAGACAGCTTTAAGGGCCATCACATCCACATTGTCCGTTCAAACTGAAAAATAATTTCTTTGCTCTTCAGAACGCTTTCCCTGTAATTCGATAAAATCACAAGTGATAATTAATACTGCTTTCAAGGATCAGAAATTTGTTGCCTTATTTCATCGATGTTTGATAATACTCTTTCAGTGCAAGTTTTTTCTTCTGAATTAAATATTCACGTAAGGGGAACTATTTATGGTACGATATCTATCTATGACAGGTTTCTGTGAACACTAAAATTCTAACAAATTACTTTAACGGAATTTAATACAAAACTTGGAAATCATAAGATCACGAACAAATTAGATTTCCTTTACTTAATTAAAAATCTATTATTTGGAACTGGTAATGACTCCGGAGTATCATACAAACACAAGTTACGGGGATTGTTCCATAAATCATGGTAACCAAGTTATAACTTCCAAACATGTATAAATACGTGAAATATAGGACGAAAGCCTAAAAGATTCTCATTCTTGGTTCGGAAGGGACTATGACAAAGGATTTACCTTCAGGAACAAACAAAAAATTACATAAATAGATACTGATTTTTAGTACATTACAATGTACTAAATTAATACACTAATGTTCAGAACCAGGAAGGGACAGTTCTAGAAGTGGCTATGACTGTAAATCAGGGCTTGATTTCAGGTATAATGAAGTAGGAAAATTTTCATCTGTAGGAAAGAAGGCAACGACTGATGTAAATTATATAGGGATACGCTGAACAAGGTTCCTCAATAAATGAAATAATTTAAATTTAAAATTAGTGGAATGTAAGACTAGGTGTGCAAGGAAATTATCACAGTGGCTTCTGTTCAATCAAAGTTACCTATTGTTATTGATAATACGTATATCGAGACTGCCACTTGGGAGGAAGCTTCAAGCCATACATACTTCGATTTTACACGGTTTCCCTAAATCGCTCCAGGCGAACGCCGAGATGTTTACTCCAAAAAACCATGATCGAATTACTTTTCGTTCCTTACCCCCAGCCATTTCCCAAACCGAACCTATTCGAATAGGCGTATAGCCATAGGAACAAATACTATTACTAAAACAAAAAATAGCTAACAGTTTCAAAGCAGACGCGCAGTTTATCCGCAGTTGCCAACTATACAGGAGATGTTGAACACCATTGGCTGTGGTATGAGTTAATGAACAAGCTGTTGCCGAAGCGCCGTTACTATTTCCTCTTTGCAAACAGCTTTCCCTGCGTAGGCTGCCTCAATTTTGAAATGCGACCGTAATCTCGTGGATTAGTATTAAGATCTGGTGAATGGTGACGGTGTTCCAACGTGTCCCAACCCCAAGCACGTATCAGATCATTAACCGGTGGACTGTGGGTTTGTGAAAGGTTACGACATTGTTTTGCTGTAATGGACGTTTCCTCCGAAGTGTAAGATTAGCAATAATATATGATATAGGAAAATAACAGTTTCGCTCTCTCACTTACAATTTGATTCACCAGAAAACCTTGAGTGTCGTATTCCAAAATCAGCATTACCTTCGTTGACAATGTGTTTTTGCGGCGAAGTAGGTTGACGCCACTAATTTGACTGACACTTTATACACGGTTCGTTCACAAGATTTTAAAAATGGAGGTAATGGATTTAATTGTTGCAAGATGTTTGGGAGAAACGTCGTGGTTGCCATTACTCATGAAAAGACTTACGTACAATTGGCGACATTATCAGTAGAAGGGTTTTAACAACAGGATAAGGAAATGTTGTTATTTGTAACTGAACTTTATGATGGATAATGGTGCGTTGCTGGAAACAGTGCGGCAATGGATATATTGTAATGAAATATTATATCTTGTAGGGATACCAGTTTGTAGAACTACTTAAGATTTTGACATATGTAACTTAACACCGAGAAGAATAACTATTTAATTCCGTACGATGTGGTTTACTCCAGACATCTAATTTTTTGATGAGTCCTCTTCACCATCAAGCTTCACCGACTACTTCGTTATTATTGGTTTTGTAGATTTTTTTTTTTAAATATAACTTTGCCAACAGTTTGTAATATATTAAGACTGTATACTGATATCTACTTATTATGTTTTAGCTAATGCTATATTAATAATTAAATATACAGGTTTAATCCACGATCGGTTTTTTTTAATAATCGCCAGGCTAGTGATTTTACAGTTTCACTAGAAACTTTATTTGAGCAAATATTTCCTAGGATTAACATCCGAGTATGTTTCAGTTCATAACATCGGTTATATTAAGAAATAGTAACAGTTATTAAAGAGTGAGGGAGAAGAGTCTATTACTGTTAAAACTTCATATAAGGTTTCCGCTTGTACTTCATTTTTTTTTTTTTTTTTAATGTTATTGGCATTCGGTACCGACACCGTTGTAACCTCACATCCTCTCTACCTTACGATGCTGCTGTACCTATACTTACTTCGTTGGACTTAATATCATCTGCTTCTGTTACCTCCCGTTTATTCCTCGGTGGCTTTGTTAATATTATCGGTCTTCTTGCTCCCAAAGATTGCCCTCTCTAGAACCATATTACACACAAAAAATATCAACGGGGTAAACTACAATAAATTTAACTATAAGAATCAAGTTCCACATTTATTAACTCTCTAACTAATAGCACAACATTTCACCATTGAAACTTCAAGGTTTTACAATCTGATTCCTCGGAATCTGATTAGTTCATTAATTTTAGACATCCTCTTTACAACAACATACATGTTATTGTATCACTGCACAAATGTAAGAGAGAGCTTACCACAAGTAGAGAGTAGTTGGTCGTCATGGCGTGGCTTCGCCACTCAATAACCACGCTAACACATGGAGAATAGATCACATACTGCGATGGTACTGCACACACTGAGATGGGACTTTACACACTGAGAGCGATTACGCGTGCGTTAGGCCTTTTATTACCCATGTCTAAAGGTATTTTTAAGGCCAGCCAATGATTGGGCTTAACTTTGGTTCAGGTCTAGACAGAGCTACCACCACAAGCCTGAGCGGGCTCAGCATAACACCTCTGGCTTATTGACCCTATCACACAAAAACCAGAGAGGCAAACCTACCTCTACCCTAACAAGGACCAGTTTTCATTTCCTAAGGTTGGTCCATGCGCCTATTTGCCTGGTGACTGACGTCACAGTGACCGGCCAAAACCCATAATGTTTGCCGAATAAGTTTTCTTTAAGAAAATGTCTTTCCTAATATTTCACCTTATTATTCTACCTTACTCATCTCTCTCCATATACCAAACTATTGCTCTTAATTAGTTTCTAATAATAAAGCTTATAATTCTCCGGTAAGTTCCAATTCTCTTCGTTCTTTTTACGTTATCACTTATTAATTATTATTCATTTCCGTTTCACGGATCACCACCCTCATTAGTATTACCATGATGTTACACCATCCATTTTAAACATGGTTAATTATTTTATACATTGTTTTAAAACAATTAACAGTGAATACACACAGTTTAATCTAAACGAAGAAATCTCTTATTACTGTATACAGATAACTTTCAGATGCTAAATGTGTTTGAAACGGAAGCTGTTTTAAAATCATTGAAGTGGAATTTTAATTTTTAGTCAGACTGTGAACGTCAAGCGGCATAAATGGAAATTGTTAATTAATGTTGTGGTGCATAAACTCAGTCGATGGTAGAAATTCACTTCTCGTAGAAACTTTTCAGTCTCTAGTGATCTTCATCTGCTTCTGTCCTTTGTGCTTTCAGCGAAAAAGATCAGGTACAAACCATTGTTAAACTATAAACTTTGTATCTATGTGATTATGCCTTAATCACATATTATTTCAAGAAATTTAACACATAATAATTTCTAGTGGCCATGCAAAAGAACCTCAATCCATGAATCTATGTATCTCTTTTCATGTTCTGGAAATTTAGTAGTAAGTTTTCGAAGTATTGTATCAAATACCTTCTTAAGTTGCCCATCCCAATACCATCAGAAGCTGACCGAAGAGCTTCATGAACAACATGTAACAAGGCTGTTAGTTAAATTATAAGCTATGCCAAAATTAATAAAAACTACGAAATAAGCGTGATTCATTAACAATCAGTTTACAAGGAAAAAAGTTTCAAAAGCCTACTCAAGTGTGGAGTTTCTTGAACGGCTCGCGTGTATACTAAAGACTCCTTTTCTACGGTGGATATACGAGATGTACTCCATTGAATACTTAATTTCTATGTAGCAGGTAGGTTTGCGAAACCTGCCTCCCACAAAAATACAATTGAACATATGGAAATGTCGAAAAAGAGGTTTGACGAATCCCATATTGTTTATAGAACGGATAATGGTTGCGGGCGGCTCAGATCACGAAATAGATTTGTGGACACCCCGCTGTATGAATCACCACCCAACTACCCAGCTACAGAGGAGATGCCTAGTGGCTCATTATTAAGCTGGTAGGTATAGAGAACACAGAATTACATTAGGTAATGTGTGGCCTCCATAAAATAAACCTATCAAGATTTGATAGTATAAATGAAGATGGGGGGAAAAATATTAAATGCGTATGGCATTGTTAGCCGGAGTATCCACCGAAGATACCGGTTTTCGATTTGAAGCGCATGCGCAAACTTGTTGCGGCTGCACTAACCTAACCCGGTAATTCTACCAACTTTGTGGGACCTTCAGTTTAACGTGGAATCAGAACCACTGAAACGATCTGGCGTTCTTTACATTACACAGCAAGCTGTGCCAGAGATGAAGATCAGATTAAAGGCCTTTCAAAATCCTTGCCGAGACAGGCATTCGAACCGAGATCGTTTAGAGCTCCAGTCAAACCCTTTTTTTAATTTTTTAACTGCTTTACGTCTCTCTAACAGCGAGGTCTTTAGAGACGGGAAAAGATGGGGGCAAGGAATGGGAAGGAATTCGGCCATGGCCTTTTTAAGGAAGACTCCCGGCATTTGCCTGAAGTGATTTGGGAAACCATGGAAAAAACAAATCTGGATGCCCGGACGGGGATTCGAACCGCCCACAGTGTGTTATTTTTCCAAATCTAGAGGGACAAAAGTCAATTTTGACACTAGTCTACACAGGCAAAATAGTTATTTATATTTAAAGGAGACAAACTATATTATTAGGAACAAAGGATTATTTTACGCGTATCTGCGCCTAACAACAGAAAAAATAATTTGAACAATGGGCTTCCTGTGACCCACCGATCAAGTGCTCCATTCGGCCGCGCCATTCGACTGAGTTTGGTCGATGATTACGCTGTGTTTCTGTGTGGTATTAGGAACTTGTGTGTTGCTATTGCTTTTGGTGAGTTTCAAGATAAGTTTAAGCATGATTTTTTCGTAATACGTTTTAAAACTGAATCATGAGCATCATTAAAACAGAGCGAGATTATTTCTGATAAAGAAAAACCACTGAGCCAGTTTCATTTTTAGTTTTAGTTTATTATACCACATTATACCAATCTATTTCTATATTTATTTGAAAGAACTACTTATTAACTACAAGAATTACCTTCATTTGTTTGCGCATGTTTGCGACACCCATACAACTTTTCTTCATTTTCAGAATGACTGCACAAATTTAGCGTACAGAATTTTTCAACGTATAGTTTGCTAACGCAAAACAATCAAGGATAGATGCTTTGTTACAGTTTGTATTGCAGTAACTAGGTGACACATTGTTTTCAGATGACATTATAATGAGTTTAAAAGCTGCTATCAGAATTGATTCCCTAAAAATCGATCAAAGATGGTCTTAAACGGGAAGACACAGAGACCGCTTCCTAAACACATATACTAAGTGGTTAGAAATATTAGTGCCTCTTCTAGATGATTGAAGACAAAGCTCTTTCACGATTGTTGCAGAATTTCGTTTTCCTGACTTGCTGAGCTGCACTTCGGTTGCCTTCGAAATTTCTTCTTGGCTTGCCGTTTCAGGGAGATGCTTGATTCGTCGTCTTTTTGCTTTAATACTTGAACTCTCAAAGTATTTTTATGGTCTGCAATATATGCCCGAACTCGTCCCAGGAAGTGCAGTTTTGGTGACAATATCAGGTAATGAAACGTTTCATTCTAACCACTTACAATATGTGTTTCGGAAGCGGTCTCTTTGTCTTCCCGTTTAAGAACAACTTTGCTCAATTTTTAGATAATCAATTCTGATGGTAGCTTTTAAACTCATTATAATGTCATTTGAAAACGATGTGTCACTTAGTTACTGCAATACAAACTGTAACAAAGCACCCATCCTTGATTGTTTTGCGTTAGCAAACTGTACGTTGAAAAATTCTGCACGCTAAATTTGTGCAGTCATTCTGAAAATGAAGAAAAGTTGTATGGGTGTCGCAAACATGCGCAAACAAATGAAGGTAATTCTTGTAGTTAATAAGTAGTTCTTTCAAATAAATATAGAAATAGATTGGTATAATGTGGTATAATAAACTAAAACTCAAAATGAAACTGGCTCAGTGGTTTTTCTTAATCAGAAATAATCACGCTCTGTTTTAATGATGCTCATGATTCAGTTTTAAAACGTATTACGGAAAAATCATGCTTAAAATATCTTGAAACTCACCAAAAGCAATAGCAACACACAAGTTCCTAATACTACTCAGAAACACAGCGTAATCATCAACCAAACTCAGTCGAATGGCGCGGCCGAATGGAGCACTTGATCGGTGGGTCACAGGAAGCCCATTGTTCAAATTATTTTTTCTATTGTTAGGCGCAGATACGCGTAAAATGAACCTTGGTTCCTAATAATATAGTTTGTCTCCTTTAAATATAAATAACTATTTTGCCTGTGTAGACTAGTGTCAAAATTGACTTTTGTCCCTCTAGATTTGGAAAATAACACACTGTGCGCGCCGTCCTCCCGAATGCGAGGCCAGAACGTTATCCGTTACACCACCACTCTCGGTCAGTCAAACCCCTAAACCGTTGTGCCACCAGACCGGTCAATAATGATGATATAGATTGCAACTGCGGAAACAAACTATGGAACACCTGCTAGTCTGCTCAAACTATTCTGCCACTTCTTCCCTATATTACGTATGGCATTTGACTTAGGTCAATGCTGTGCTGAGAAACTTCTACTTTCAGACAATACTGAATATTATGGACCAACTTGGCTGTTCCCATGCTTCAGCTCTCCCGGCGCAGCACACAAAATCACGGGTCCTGGGCAGCCACCTTATTGTGTGTGTTTGCATGATTGGCAGCTTACTTGGCGACTTCTGTCTGAGTTTAGTATACGGTACGAACCGTGAGGCCATTGTACTAGCCAACGAGCGGTATGCAACAGCCTGACAGAAATTTGTCTTACAAGAATAATAGTAATAGAAATATGAATATACGCGATGGCCCTATTACACACATAATCACGTACATTTTCCACTAGAAAACTGACTTTTCTTTCAGTACATTCTAGCCAGCCTATCTGGTAAATACTATACCGCCAAATTATGTTGGTCAGTTCTCTCTAAAGTTAGTAATAAATAACACGTTAAATAGCTTTTAAAAATGTATTCTGACTTCAGTTACAAGTTTCAGATTAAATTTGTTTACAACATTTATAGGTTAGAATCGGAATAAAGACCAGTATTTTCTTCAAAGAATGTGGAGAGCTGCCACTGAGCCACATTCAGACTGGAGGCTGATCCTACTTCAGTCGTCGAGCCGCTCTGAATCGCTTTCCCGTTGCGGATGACCGCTTCTGGTTCTGCGACCGCAGCTTTCTCTGATACAGTGTGCCGTCAGTAGGCTCCCAACCAGGGGTCCGCCACTCCCTACAACCACCCTAGTGTACGCGGATGCCGCGATGCTGGCTGCGGCAGTGGACGCATCGGCCTGAAGTGGCAGCGTCCGCTGCTGCAGTGGCGACTAGCGGCGGCAGATCCGCGACAACCGCTGCGGTGCAGTGGCATGCGGCGGCCGAACCACGGCGAGTGCCACAGTGCAGTGACATGCCACGGCTGAGTCCGCTGCGGCAGTGAACGCAGCTGCCACACGGCGCCGCGGTGTATCTCGTCGCTGTGGTTCAGCGCCTGCGGCGGGCTGGGTCCTTGCGCCAGCCGGCAAATGTGGCGGCCAGAAACACTGCAGGGCTCCAACCTCGAATGGAACAACGAAAATGCGCGCTGCAACCCCCGCCACAAAAGTCTCTAGTTGAGACGACACGCGCTTCAGACCGATGACTCGATTAGGCAGAGGATCCAACCCGCCTGCTCGCTGTCCCATCCGAGGCTGAGCCCAACTTTCTTCTCCATCCCGTGAGCTGGAAAATTCTTAGGTGAAGGATTTGCATTGTTGGCATTGCCTTCATTTTTACTGGTTGTATTTTTTCTTTTTTTACATTTTTTTTCTTTTCTTACTGGCTTTATTTGGTGTAACCTTTTTATTATTGTTGTTATTTTTTTATTTTCATCATTTTTTGTTGTTATTATTTTCTTTGTTGGTATTTGCATGTATATTTTTCCATCGTGTACTTATCTTAGTGAGTGGAGCGGTCTCCGGTGCGGTCCCTGATTCACTTATTGCGCCAATTTATGGCGGGATTAATGCTCTCTTGCGCCTTATTGTAGAAGGTGGTTGCCAATTTTATGTATCGATCCCTGAGCATTGGCACTTCTGCTACCTGATGTAGATCAATTGTTGGAAACTGCAATGGTAAATGGTGTGCCCTTTTCAGGGCTCGGTTCTGGAGTCTTTGGAGGGTATTGATGTGCGTTGTGGCGGCGTACGCCAAGACTGGAGAGGCGTACTCCATCAGCGGCCACACCAACGCCTTGTAGATGTGTGCTCCTGTCCTGGGGTTGAGGGTGCTGTTTTAGTTTAGGACAGGGTATAGTTCCCCCAGCCGGCGCTGCACTCTTTGTCGTACGTTGTCGATGTGGGCCTTCCAGGTCAACTTCGCTTCTAGGATGACGCCCAGGTATCTTGCCGTTGTCACCCAGGGGATTCTCTCGCCGAAGAGCTCGTCTTGGGCGCGGCGGCGTTCTTCTTCTCGTCAGCATGATGGCCTGGCTTTTCGTCGCGTTTATACGAATTCTCCATTTAGTAGCCCACTCTTCTATGTCATTCAGCGCTGCCTGTAGCCATCATCCAATTATCCCGGGGCAGCGTGAAGCTGTGAAGACTGTGGTGTCGTCCGCGTATAGAGCTGTTTCAGTTTGCTGCCGCATTGGCAGGTCGGTTCTGTATAGAACTGGAGCGAGTACTCTGCCCTGCGGGACGCCAGCACGGATGTATCTTCGTGAGGAAGTCACGTTGTCCACTTTGACGACGAATGTCCGTTTCTGCAAGTAGCTGCGGATTAACTTTAGGAATCGGCCTGGCACACTAGTGTCGCAAGCTTGTATAATAAGCCTTCGTACCAGCCCGAGTCGAATGCTTTGGACACGTCAAGAAGGAACACTCCGCAGTGATCCCTGTAGTTGAATGCGTCTGTTGCCGTCTCCACTACGCTCATCAGCTGGTGCACCGCGGAGTGGCCGGTCCTGATGCCATGTTGTTCTGCAGGCACCATGTTGCCCTCTTGGATATGAGTCTGGAGGCGTTTTAGTAGGAGGCGTTTTAGTAGGAGGCGTTCGAACACTTTGCTTATTGCCGGCAGAAGACTGATCGGCCTGTAGTTTTGGGGAATCTTTGGGTCCTTCCCCGGCTTGGAAAGTGCAATGACTTTCGCATGTTTCCAAGCCGAGGGAAAAGTTCCGCTTTCAATGATGTGGTTGAAGTGTCGAACCAGTCTATCGATAGCCTCGGGTGGTAGGTTTTTGAGGATTCTGTTCGTGATGCCATCGTCCTCCAGTGCTTTGTCAGGTGACAATACTTCCAGAAATTCTTTCCTGGTAATGCGCTCGATTTCGTCGTCGCCTCCTTCATCCCTCATATAACGACGTAGGTGGCGCCGGATGTGATCTTCGTCTAGCGGTTGGGTGACAGGTTGGAAGTTTTGCTCAAAGGCGTTGGCAAGAGCTTCGGCTTTTACTGTTGGCTTGCAGCATATGCCAGCCTCGGTGTGTAGTGGAGGTATTTGTGATTTTCTTCTCATTAGCCTTCGAGTTTCCTTCCAAGTAGTTCCGTTCTCGCCTCGCATTCGGGAGGACGCCGCGGCGGTTCGAATCCCCGTCCGGGCATACAGATTTGGGTTTTCCATGGTTTCCCCAAATCACTCCAGGCAAATGCTGGGATGCTTCCTTCAAAAAGGACATAGCCGAATTCCTTCCCATTCCTTGCCCCCATCCTTGCCCCCCATCCTTTCCCGTCTCTAAAGACCTCGATGTTAAAAAGAGATGTAAAGCAGTTAAAAAAAAAAAAACTTCCAAGTCGTTCCGTTCTCCACCTGGAGTGTCGATACTCGTGCGTCCCAATCACTGTTTCGGTGGGCGGTGACACGGGCTTTGACTTCTCTGATCAAGTGGTTCAGCTCGCGTTTGTCTTCCGGCCTTCTAGTCTCCTACCATGTGCGTGCGGCTCTGATTTTCTCGGTGATGATAGCAAGAATGTCTGCCGGGAGTCCTTTCTTCCGCTTTCTGCCCTGGCGGATGGGTGCGGATTCGTCCGCCGAATGCTTGATGCGTTGCGTTAGCTGTTGGAGTCCAGTGTCAGCATTCTCGTCTTCTACCAGTTGGGCTAATTCTGCTGTGAGGCGTTCTCTGAAGATTGGCCAGATTGCTTTGCGATAGTCTCTTCTTGCTATGTAGGCTCTAGATTGGGCACGTCGAGTAGTACCAACCGATCAGAGGAAAGGCGGTTAACTACTCTGGCCATTAGAGGACCCTGCATTCCCCTCGTGATGGCTATGTCCAGGATGTCACCATGGTGACGATGATTCCATGGGGTGTGTGTGTGGACATTTGGTGCTACAGCAACACAGCCATGGATGTTGCAAAGCCTGCAGGAGTTTTCTACCACTGATATTGGTGGATCTGAAGTTCCAAGTCTGATGTTTGGCGTTGAGGTCGCCAGCTACAAGCTGCTTCCCGCGAATTGATAGAAGGGTATCCAGGTCATCTTCATCGATTTGATGAGGTGGCGGCTTGTGGACTGCTATGATATTGATGGGGCCATCGCTGGTCTCCACAGCTACGCCCGTGGCTTCAATAGAATTCATCGTGGCAGAAGGATCCGGTGATGTGCCAGGGATGACCATACTAGTATGGCTGTGCCACCTCCTGCTGTTGGCTGATCCACCCTATATGTGCGGTAGTGTCGTGTAGTGAACTTGAGGCCAGGCTTAAGGTGGGTCTCGCACATTAGACATACGTCTATTCCTTCTTGTTGTAAGAATTCGACGAGTTCTCCCTTTTGTTGGAATACACCATTAGCATTCCATGTACAGAACGATAGGCTACTTAGCTGTCTATGTATATTCATGCTGGAAGGTGTTTGCTGCAGGGTTGGTTGGAACTGATGTGCGCTCCAACAGCTGCTGTGACAACTGATCTAATTTCGTTGTTATGCTGAGCATAATCATCATCGTCGATTCCAGAATTTTTACCATGTTGCAGAACTCTGGTGAGGACAGGCTGTTGGTGGCGTGGAGATTCAATGGTACTGACGTAGAGTTTGTTAACGTCGCTTCATCCGAGGTGGGCAGAGGTGGCCAGTTCTCCATACTGTTTGACGGAAGGGGTGGCATCCTTGGTTGTACATTTTCAGGTTGGATGTGTTGCCTTTTAATGCTTGGAGGTGATGGTACTTTGTTTCTCAGCCGCTGTCGAACTTCTTTAGCCACTGGACAACCTCTGTAAGATGCGACATGGCCTCCGCCGCAGTTAGCACATTTTATACTGTCACTTCCTTTCCTTAGTTCACAATTTGTGGTTGGGTGCTGTTCGCCGCATTTGACGCATCTGGCAGGCATGTTGCAGTGTCTTTGTACATGGCCAAACGCCTGGCAACGATGACATTGTGGTGGTCCTTGGCTGGCCCTCATCTTCTCCACGCTGATCGTGAGGCCATGTATAGTTCTTATTTGGTATATCTTTCTGTTCTCTGGAGAGTCAGGTAAAATTGTTAGAAACAGTGGCATCACGTTACCTGTTCCAGGCTTTCTCATCTGTGATATTGTTGTTATATCGAATCCTGATAGAGCTAATTCGGCCTTTATTTCTTCCACTGGCATTGTTGCTGGGATACCAAGCAACACTACCTTTAGATTGCGGGTTGGCTCCGAGCTGAAAGTGTAGTATGGCACCTCAGCTTTGGCAAGTTCTTCCGCTATTTTTTTGTAATCCTCTAGGCAGTATGTGTTAATTTTGTATTTGTCAATCCCCTGAGGCTTAACACTGATTCTTTTGGAGCATTTGCTTTGTAGTCTTCTGTATAGTTCTGGGTAGGATCCCGCGTATGTTATCATTAATGGTGGTAATACCCTATTGCGGGATGGTGGGTGAGGACCCTCTTCTTCTGGTGTTTTGTCCTCATTATGTAGGTTTTCGTCTCTGTTGAAGACATCCATGGGTTCGGCGGTTTGCATCTGTCTTACTTTGGCTGTCTTCTTGGGCCGACGGAACTGCTGTTCATCGACGTTGGGTGCATTGTTTTGGTTGACTATGGCATGTATCTGCTTGTTGTCCAGCCTCTTGGTGAGGGCTGGTGTTGGAGTGTCTGTTGAGTCATTCTTCCTCTTGCTTCTATTGTTATGTTGGATCTGATCTAGTGCTGCTGTTGAGTCTCTTACGTTGTTG
This sequence comes from Vandiemenella viatica, assembly GCA_031002005.1. Lineage (NCBI taxonomy): Eukaryota > Metazoa > Arthropoda > Insecta > Orthoptera > Morabidae > Vandiemenella > Vandiemenella viatica. The sequence continues at coordinate 178,456,476 of JARYHS010013630.1, forward strand.
CTGGTGACTGGCGCCCGGATCGGGAGATTAGAACTGTCGATGGTTTTGTTTAGGATATCTTGCCTCTTACTTTTTGGTAGGTAAGCCAACAGCATGTCCAGTTCATGTCTCTACAGTGGAAGGTACTGGAGTTCACTGGAGTTATGGTGAGCTGTTGAGCTTGCTAACGGGCTGGATACCTGCTGTCGAGCCCCTTTCTAGGTGTCTTGGTCAGCTTGTTTGTGGTTTAACCGCGGATCGCCACTTATTTCCGAGGAGCCGCACGTTAGTCTGCGCCGCTCTTCTGCATATCCAACTACAATCCAGGAGGTACTCTTGACCCGTTACCTTTGTCGGCAGGTTCTGGACTCTCCGGAGTTTCTGGTACTTGCGAGCCTCAGGTGTCTGAAGGTCGGAAGATGAAGTCGTTTTGTAACCGGAGCCTCACGACGAATGAGGCAGCACGTCCGACGCGGAATAGTCGACCGTGCCAGAGCAACTAAGTGTGGTGCAGCCCGCGCTGGTGCCAAACGCAGAGTGTGCAGTATCGCCACCGGTAGGCTGGAGATACAGTTGAGCCCCCAGCACTTCGTACTGGTTGCTTAATTCGAATCTAACTGAATCTAGTGACAGGGAGGGGGGCTTGCTGGTGCGATGTGCCAGCATATACCCCTCCCTGTCGAGCTGAGTGCCGGCTGTTCTTGTTTTGTGGCTGCCTGATGCTTTCATTGCTGATGTGCCGTTGTGCTGGTCCATGGAAGTCGGTGCGGTGAAGCTGAAAGCTCCCTTGATTGTCTTCTTTCCTACCTTCTTGTCCTTACTGGCTGAGGTGAGCTGTGAGACAGGCACGCTGATTTTTGTATTTCTTCCCCTCTGTTCATTCCTTGGCAGCTTAACTTTATCGCCGAGGAGTGGCGAGGTGCCTCGCTTGGATGCACGAGGATCTTCACTTCGGGCAGGACCGGTCGTCATCTGCGAGGTGTGTTCCGCCTGAGTTGTGTCCATAATCGAGTCCGAGTTCGGTTGCAGGGTCATCATACTAACGTGCGAAGCCGTCCTATTCTAGTCCGTTGCCAATTCCGTGTCCGTCAGCCGGGTCGTCAACACAGCCGCAGCTGTCGCCGGCAAAGCCGAGTGCGCTGGGGCACTCGGCCCGCCTGGCGCGACAGTGCGACGAGCACTTTCCTCATCGCGCATCTGAACACTATAGATGCCAACTCGGAACTCCTGACCACTCGACTCCCGAGGCTAGACTGCACTGAGTCCTTCTTTTTAAACTATTTTGTTCCTCCCAGCTGAAGCTTGAGTTACTGGAGAAAACCACGGAAAACCCCAGTTAGGATGGCCGCACGGGATTGACCTCCATTCTCCCGAATGTCAGGTAGTAGTGCGGGCGCCAGCCTTATACTGTATATTCTCTGTCGACAATGCGGAGGACAATTTCCGTGGAAACACGCCGTATCGTCAAATTAAACTAGTGGTTACCGAACATATGCTGTCACTAGTCTTATTAAGAAACTCAGCTTTCAGTTTAGTTATTTGAAATTATTCAGATCTATTATAAGCCCAAACACACAAAAAAAATCTTTTTTAACTTGATGAAACAAATCGAAAGTAAAGAATTTTTGTTTGTTGATATCTCCATTAGTTCTCGAGATAACGTATTTCAAAACTGAGATGGTTAGGTTGAAATGCGGCCTGGACCAGAAGAAAAATTTCTCCAAAGCCACATTTGATGATGGATTCTTATACAACTCGTCGAGACAAATCGAAAGTAAAGAGTACAGTTTTTTGTCATCTCACTTAGTTATAGAGGTATCGTATCTCAAAACTGAGGTGGTTAGGTTAAGATGATGCCTGGACCAGAAAAAACTCACTACAGCCACGCAAGGAACTACTGTATATGGTTGACATATACATAAGATAATTGTTTTCTTCTTAGCGATTGTGGTTAGGTTTAAATATGGCCTGGACTAGAAGAAAAACGTCACCAAAAGCACAAGGAACTATACTTTGATTTTTGCGGTTCGATATCTCGAAAACTAAGTCAGATATAAAAAAATATTCTTTGCTTTCGATTTATTTCGTCGAGTTACACATGACGTCATCGTCAAATTATAGCGCCAAGGTTATGATAGTGTTGCCCACAATTTTCTGAAAAAAATAAATAAATAAATAAAGTTGTTAGTCACATTTTACAGCTTTCGTATCACTGATGAATCTAGAAAATAAACCCCATTACCAGGAGGTGAGATGAGAAACTTGAAAACGTGTCTGCAGTGAGATTTATGCGCAGTGGTTATCGAGGGGTGCAGTATGCTAGCATATCAAGGTATGGTCTAGGTATTACAGAAACCACATCTACACAGAATTAAATGAAGACGAGGAAGTGTCAGCTTATTACGCACCCAAATATAAAAACTACAGGTTGAATATGATAATAGGGTTGGGACAGATTTGCATGTTGAAGATTTGAAGTGTAAATATTTGGCATAAGCTCAACTAGTCAGGACACATTAGACAGGTGGTAGGAAAAGGTTCTAAAATCCTTCATTTGTTGGGAAAGGTATTGAGGGTATGTATAGTACCTTCACCTTTACCACACCACCAGTATTGGGCTTTGTTTTATAGTCATTGTCTACTAAACCCAAGACCTCTTGTCAGTGTCCTCCAACGTAGTAAGCACATCAAACTATTGATATATTAAAATCCTAAAAACCCTGAATGCTCACCAGAGGGAACTGTGCTTGAATTGTGCGTACGCTGTTAGGCAACATACAACACTGTAATAAAGTCAGGATAGTGAAAATGATCTTGGAAACATCAGCTTCAACAAATCGGTTGGTGAGAGGAATTTCAGTTAAGTAGGAACTGACCTTTTCTGCAGTTAACAGTTGCGTGACACTAAGTTGGGGGAGAGGTGGAAACGTAAATCTCCAACGATTATAGAACTTTTTTCGTGCAACCGTTGGTCGTGTTGCAGTTCAGCTCAGTTTACTTAAGAAATATGTCTAATTTAAAGGAAGCCGCAAGTTCCAGCCGCGATAATATAAACAGAAATCAACAGTACAAATGCTTCCAGTCGCATTGTACGAGAGGCGTCAATCGAAAACCAAAACAAATGTTTCACTCGCGTTCATTGTTGAAACTCTTTTTGTATGGTATGGATTTGACTCAAACGAACTAATTTCTCATTGCACAGTATTACATCAGTACCTTTAGCACCCGAGCTGTGCGTGGCAACTACTAGGCGTCAAGTCGCCATGCCTCACTCGAAGGGGACAGGATTACAAATAGTAACCAAACAAGCGAACGCCGTGCGGCACACCTTGCCCGGTCTATCAGAACTTACTGAGGCGCGGCACATGACAAACCGAAACCGTTGAGATGAATCACGACCGGTCTTGCTGGATTGAGGAATTGTTGTAAGGAAAACAGCGTAGGAATAGGGTATCAGACGAAGTGAGTATCAAATATTAGAGATTAATGGAATACAAAGGAGAGCAGCTAGATTTGTGTGTGAAAATTACTTCGGAAGCAATTAGAAACTAAAACGCGTAGGTTGGGAGTCATTGGAAGACAAAAGGCGGGAAAGAGAGGGTTTGGAGTGTACAGGGCTTATAATCGTGATGACGCATGGTTGGATTTTGGTAGCAGCATGAGGAATAGTATATGGTATATGGAAGGGAAGAGACCGTAAGGTGGCACTTGATTTCAGAGAAAGGAGTGGCAAGACATTCTATTTTTGGGGGGGGGAGGGGGAGGGGAAAGGAAGTCAGGGACTGGAGTAATTACCGAGGGAACTGATCAATAATTTATCACATACACTGAAACTGGAATTAGTAACGGGAAAAAGTATGTGGGTGGTTGAAAATCACGACATCGGAAGGTAAGGGACGTTGCCACCGGAGCGTGGATCAAGACCATTACTATTATTCTTTTACTTTTTAAAAATTGGCATTTGAACATGACCGATGGTGTTAATTGTGCTAACGAGTGCTTCTGTTCTTGAATTTAATTAAAAGTTAAATTGTTTGCAGATGGTATAATGCTATGTAGGAGAGAGAGGCCTTTAAGCAACTGCAAAGTATCCAGATAGAAAATTTGGTTGGGTAGTTGAATAGGGACTAGAGGGACATGAATCCAAAAAGCAATTACGTAAAACGACACATGAATAAAAGATTAATATCAAATTCAGCGAGGTGGGCGGGAGAGGGGGTGGGGGAAAGAGCTGCTGGATTAATACGTAAAATGAAAATGTCTTGGCATATCATTAATAAATAATAAACAAAATTGAGTGGGAAGTAGTACGGAAATGTTTCAAGGTGCTGTGTTTTTTTAGAGAGATTAATGAGAGTATGTACGAGGAAAGTAACGTAACAGGTCTATGAAACCTACCAGGTCTTTGTTTGCGTATGGTCATATGATGTGGGACACATGTGTAATAAATACGTTATATGAATGATTGGTAAGGAGAAGATCTGGAGTTGTCTACAAAAATCACACTAGCTTATATTGTAAAATATCTGGGTTGCTAGTCGTCGGAAGATTGCAGGTGGATAGAGAGCGCATAAGTTGGACGTTGACGTTGAAGCTTGGATGGAAGACCAAGGAAGTGTTAAGAAATAGTCTTGCGTGTCTGTATTAAATTTACAAAATTCCTTAAAATTTCTGCAAAATGGTTATGATATATTTTTTATTAGTTGGTGATAGATGTAAAATGCAGCGAAAATTCAGAAGTTAATAAAAGTAGGATATGATGAAAAGAAGCTTGATTTCCAAACGAGAATCTCTGAAAGTGTTCCGTAGACGAGAATCAATGTCTATAGCTCCATTTGCGCTTATATTATTTGTTTAACTAGTGTGGGTGAAATATTAAGCAAGCTCCATTCTAAAGTTCCTACGTAATATCTTTGGAGATAGGCCGGTAATTTGTAGCGTGCCGAGAGACTTCGTTATGGCTCTCATGTATCAGTCAGAAGGCTTCCGACGTTTTAAAATACGCTGTCAGAGTCCTGGAGACTAAGAGTCGCCATTCGTACTGTCTTGTGCAGGTATGGAAGACAGTGACTGAGGACTCAGATTTACTAGCAGCTTCTGCGCTACGTGACGCGCATCGGCTCTGGCTTCACACAGAGCTGATGCCCGGATAATCTCTTCTTCCACTATCTTTCTGCAGACGCTGACGTTATACGCACTGACTCTATTCTCACTAGATGTCATGTCGCTGGTCACAATGCTGCAGAATGTAGTTCTTGCTGTGGATGAAGTGCCGGAGATTCTAGTACGCCTATTGGCGTTGAATTTTAAATTTTTACTCTTTGTGTTTGCTCTTTATATTTTTACTGTATAGAATCTCATTTACGAATTAAAACAAAGAAGCATTAACATCTGAAGGATTCTAGCCTATTATCAAAAATATAAAATACAGTAGTTTTTTTTTTTTGAAAAAACAATTGAACGTCTGATAGCGCCTAAGCATGTAAAATTCTAAAAATATTAAAAAATACAAGTATGTAAGAGAGGAGTTTTAAAACTGGAAATTTTTAATCCTTAAAACTTAGTTCGCTAAGCACTTGCGTTCTGTTTCATCCATCAAAAAATATGAAGCAACGATATATCATCATCTACATAAAAATAATCCCTCTCCATTGAATAAGGTGGTGTCGGTACCATGATGGTTTCAGACTCCTGACATTGGGTTAGCTGTTCGATTCCTGGTGGTGGAAGAAGTTTTCAGAACTTCGCCTGCAGGGTAGGAGAGATAGTAGTGCGCAATTCCTAATCAGCCGGTTGTGCGCTAAAGTCATGGTTAAATTTCTAACCTCTACGCCGTTTCGTCTGTCAGATGGGGGAGCTATAGTTGTCAGCTCCCTATGTGTCTTTCGGAACAGAAGGCCTGAATGGGTTAGAAAGGGTTTCGTCCTTCCCTCAAATTTCATTCATGCACAACGAAAACAACAAACTACACTAAATATACACACATTATAGCCATCTGCAGAAAATAATAGCACATACATACACTTCCAACACCTGGAAAGGCAAGGGGAAAACATACCAGTTAAATTTCTCAAAACATCTTCCAAGAAGAAGAAGCCACCAAGCCTGGATCACCTTGTAGCGGATATAACCATCATCATTTAAGTAAGTTATAAGCAACACTTCATATATGTGAGTTAGACTTTCCCGACGTATTGCTGCAATGCTCTTCAAGAATGTCCAACCTGATGGAGTCGTGGAAACACAAGGTTTCGACAGCAGCTGGCTTTGCTGTTTTTATCAGGAATGGCTTGGCTTCCGATGATAGTTTCGATTTCTACCGCACCGATTGATATTACATTGCAGTTCTAATGTTGTAGTAATACTAATCCAGGAAAGGTATTATTTTAATACTAGCCACAAAGCCCGTCAAAATTGACGTGTTTGGAGTATTCTGGCAATTAATTTCTTTTTAGTTGCTTACCTAAACAGAATTGTTTTGAAATAAAGCTCAATGTGCTGTAATTTCTCATCCCTTGTGATGTAGCAAAACGTTTCAGTTGTCAAGTTGATGCAGGTCGCATTTCAGTCAAACCACAATCTTCGCTAATAATGCGATGAAGATCGATGTGTTAACGGATGACATAAATTACATAGCCTACAATTGAAATAATGACCACAGTTAAAACGAAGGATACTAAATTAAATCATAACAACTTCAGTATTCTGGCAAATCATTTCTTAGCAATCGCTTAAATAAACACAAAAATAAATCATAATATAATTCCTATTGCCTTGCGCAATAACAAAATGTTTCTGTTGCTATCCTGGTCCAGGTTGCATTTCAATCTAACAACAGGCAGTTTAATCATTACCGTGGTGCCACAATCTGATGATGCATTCTTGTAGAACTCGAAGAAATAAATCGAAAATAAAGAATAAAAATTTTTTGATATCTTTCTTGGTTTTCGAGATATAGCATGTTGAAAATCAATTATAACTGATTTTATTGAAGTTTCCTATGGTCCAGGACGTATTTCATCCTAACAACAACCACCAGGAAGAAAATAAAACACATATAGTGCATTTCCACCGTGTAGATATAGCGGTTTTGGTAATTTGTTTTTTCTGGTCCAGGCCAGATTTCACCCAAACCACCTAAATTTTGAGATACAATATCTCGAGAACTAAGCGAGATATGGAAAGAAAATGTATTATTTGTTTTCGATTTGTCTCTTCGAGTTACATACGATATCATCATCAAATTTGGCAATGTCGAAATTTTTCTACTGTTCCAGGCCGCATTTCAACCTAACCACGTCAATTTTGAGATACAATATCTCGAGAATTAAGTAAGATATCAAAACATTTTATTCTCTACTTTCAGTTTTTTTCGTCGAGTTACATAAGAATCCATCAACAAATTGCGGCTTCACGGTTACCGTAGAATCCCATAACCATGTACATTAATACGCTAAACCATGGAGGAAATATTTCCTTCCTCCATGTGCTAAACATGCCGCCAGAGAAACAATACTTACTTTATACGCATATTAATACATATACTTATCACATTTCAATGGTCACATTGCATCGCGAAATAAACCAAAATAAAAAATCTATAAGGGTTTTTCAATCTTAATTTTTTATATTCGTTATTCAGAATTATACTAACACATTTGAATAGCTGACACCGTTACATGCGGCTGAAATAAGGCATCAGTAAAACCAAAGTAAATCTTAACAGCTTACGTCATTCCAACGTAATATTAGTTTTAATGGGTGGAAGGTGATATTCTCCACCGGCCGGAAACTGGTACTGCCCTGTTGAAATTTGTATCAATTGCTTCGTTGTAATGGCATCTTCTTCACATTTGCACCCCTCCCCCTTTTTTCCGAAACGTCGCCATGAATTAAATTAAAAATTCTGAAACGTAAGACGCTCCGCAACCGAAAAATGTTAGCAACACTTTCGTTAGAATGAAGTAATGAATTAAGTAACAGAAAAAAAAAAAAAACGCATGCCCTCTGCTGTAACTTCAAGTGCCAATTCTAATAACAATCTATCAAAACTGCCGCTAACATTGCGAAAATTAACTTACATATATGTGATATCAACGAATACTTCTACATAAACTAATATTAAATAAATCTACACAACTAATAAGTATGTTCAGTCAGTTAATTTATTCGTGGATGCCTAGAAATGTTATTAAATAACGTGGATATTTCTCTGCAGTTGTTTAACTAATCAGAATTGTTACAAAATAAAGCTCATTTTAATTTATCGTTCATTGTGCTGTAGCAAAAAGCTTCAGTTGTTATCTTGGTCCAGGTTGCATTTCAGCTTAACCATAATATCCGCTAAAATTTCTGATAGAAAAGCAAAGCTTCAATCACGCGCAATTTAATACATTCCATGCATCGCGATATAAACTTGATCCCAAATCTTCACAGGTTCTGACACATTTCTACCTATGATGAAGATCGATATTTTAACGGCTAAGAAAGCTTACATCTGCTGAAATAATGACTCCAGCAAGAACGAAGGATGCTAACAACTTAAGCTACGCCATGTAATATTTCATTGTGGTTTAGGCCGTATATATCGCGAACAATTTGCAACTTCTTTCATTTGAACCATGTAATGTTTCAGTAAAAAAAACTGATAATTAATATGCCATTTTAAACACAAATAATTTCAGTAAGCTATGCCATGTAGCCCTAATATTTCATTGTGGTTTAGGCCGTATATATCGCGAACAATTTGCAACTTCTTTCATTTGAACCATGTAATGTATCAGTAAAAAAAACTGATAATTAATATGCCAATTTAAACACAAATAATTTCAGTAATAGGACACAGTTTAAATTTTGAAAAAAAAAACTAAATTATTCATGCCCTCTGCGTTAACGTCAAATGAAACTTGTAATTCTAATCCATGCTAGTTATACTGTAACCAAACATTTAGCAGCACTGATGCTCGAAATACAAAGCTTTTATCTTACAATATCTATGGACAAAGAATTTAAGGAATACTTCAATATATCAAAAGAATATTACGTAAATATAAGCATCTAATGATTGATATATCGATTTTAACGCAATACATACTTTTATTTCAGTGTTATGTGAGTTAATTTATTCACTGTTGCTTGGAAGTTATATTAAATAACGCGCACTCCCACAAATAATATCGTAAAGCGTGACGTCATAGCGCAACGTCATGGCGCAACGTCATCGCGTGAAATGACGTAGGTGCGACAACGCTACATCTTGTCTATTATACTAATAGATAACTCTGAAGGCTATTAGTTTGTTTAACTTTAGTCTTTCAAGTAGAATATATTATGAATGTGGCAACAATTAGTTTCGTTGTTCTAGCAATTACTGATTAGGATGCAATATTTCTAATGTAGCTATACTTGATGTTTTGTATTCTCTGAATAAAAGAATTAATGTCAAAAACGAATATAGTAATAAAGTAATACATAAAATGTCTATGGCAGATATTATGGATAATATTTTAGCATCTACTATGGACAAAATAACTATACATTTTGATTGAAATCTTAGAAATGTAGGAAATTCTCCTATAGATAGCTGTCTTAAGTAAATTAAGAATATTATTGCTTTGTTTTCAAAATTAGATCTATAGATTTAATTTAATCTAAACAGTTTTCTTTGGAAAGTCATTATTGTGATATATGCTCTTCTGAAAGCATAAACAATAAAATAATAACTCACATATAGTTTTTCTGATAATTAATTATTCACTTAAAATGCCTAATTGAAGAACTGGCGTTATTGGTGTAACTTTTTATTCATGTTATAAGAATGAAGCAATTTCTTCAGTTTTTTTATAATCTTAACAAATTATGTATATAATAGGGCAGCTCCAATATTAATCTTGATATAATATTTATTTGAATTATTAAAATGGAAAATGGTATACAATGGTCGCTATAGAATAAAGAAGTATTTGACTGATGTTTCATATGTCTCTGGGTGCTTTCTTCTAGATGCATGAGGTAATGAAGATGATATGTTCGTCTCCACTCCAATTAAACTCCTAATCAATAGTTGGAACAAAGATATTACCACTAAAAAAGATAGAAATATTTTGTTGTTGTTGTTGTGACATTTGAGGAAATAGTGTATTAAATGTACCTAACTAAGTTAATTAATTAGATTATGTATCCTATCACTGTAGCCATTTGCTCAGACATTTAAATTCATGTTTATTATTTAATATTTAATTTAATTAATCAATAATCATTTCTATTATTTAATTATTTTAATCAAAAATTTAATAAGTAATATAATGAAAACATTTTTAGATGAATACTTACTATAAAATAAAATGTCTTATATACTTATAATATATACAGCAAATTTTTGATGTGGAGGATCTCGAAATTTTGATAATATTTGCTTTGATGTTTATTTTGAATAGTACATATTCTTAAGTTATTTGATTTAAAAAAAACACTATATACTTGTAATTTAAAAAAATATAATCTTTATGTTTGGTACTTGCTTTTACTTTATTGATTACTATATTTTATATACAATATTTTTATACACAATATACATCAATCAGTGTTTAATTTATAACCAGTTCTTGAGTTGATATTGCAGGGGTATTGTCAAAGTTCGTGGCAGCATACGCGGTTATACGATAAATGCCGTTTAAAATTATTAGTTGGTAGTTAATACAAAATTTAATATTTTTTGATATTTAGGTGAAATTTTAATTATATTAATATAGTAATGAAGTTACGAAATTTAAAATATTAACTAGAATTTGATACCCTAATAGAACAATTTCAGCTATGGTCATAAAACTCACTGAATTTGGGAATATTTTATTGATTCAGTAAAATCTGTTCTGTAGTAGATACTACATGATTTTTCTTAAATTTTTACTTGTTTGCAAATTTCCATTGTCAGAAAATTTTATTAGAAATTTAAGTTTTTAGAAATTAGTTATATCCCATTACATTATGTTATAATATTGTATTATAATATATAACACAACATTGTGTTATAATTATAATATATTATAATATTGTAAAGATGGGTTACAATAAGTTTTTTTGAACATATATTATTTAATTTTTATTTGAAGGTTGATTTGATTGTAATATTTAATTGATACGAGTTATGCTATCATTTGTTTACACGAAAAGTCGTAGGATATTAGAAGTACTCGAAAGTGTACCTAGAAAGTATGGAATATCTTCAAGTCAAAAATTCACTTACAATTAATTCGATTAAGTGCAATACAAATTATCCCAAAAATAATATATTATATTTAGTATTCGTGAATTTGGTTTTTACTCATATTTATTGTTTTATATTTTTGTATAATTTACTGAAAAGGCTATTTATAATATTGTCCCTTACTATAGGACCTTTTTCCTCCCATGCGGTGAAAGGTGACGACACATTTCCGATACTGAAACCCTGAAGAAAATCTGATTAATGATTAAGGATGTACAAAGGGTTAGAAAATTATAATAAAAAATTAATCTAGATTTCGAAACCAAATACTAGAAATGAGAAGAATTTACTTATTAACTGTATAGGTATTTTGGTATGGAGTTTTAATCTGTGATTTTAGAGCCAAATAATAAATCTGAGTTAAAAAAAAAAAAAATATGGGGGTGCATATAGTTTCACATTGCGATGTAATTTTCTTCTTGTGCATATTTGAACAAAAGATAAAGAAAGCCGCTAGTAATAACAAAAATATGCATTAGCACATTTTAATGTATGTGTTTATGCAGAACCGAGTGCAAGTATTCTGCACAATGGTTTAAAAATTAATTTTTCTAGAGGGATGCATTTCACTGTTCGAATACTTGAAAGAGAAATGAGGACAAGGATTTTTTAAATAATTTTGTTATGTACTGAATATTTTCTGGTTTTATCCGCAATTGAAAGATCATTGTCAATCTGTGTTTAAATAAAGAAACCTGTATATTAAATCTAATTAAAACATATAAGAGAGATTAATAAATGAGCAAATAGCGTTGAACAACGTAACAGGAAAATGTTATTTTTTTTAAAAAAATAAATTTCTATCGACATTCTGATATCATTTATAGGATGCGTATTGAGCTTTCCATCCGAAGAGCGTGAGTTTCTTTCTGGTATGTTCTTCTTGTGTAATTTCTATGTATTAGAGGAAACGTGTGGGCTGTCCCATCATTCTCCATGGTGATTGTAGGGAACAACGTAAAATTATGATCAGAATGAGCTATGCCTATTGGTCATCAGGTGTTGGAAGCAAGTACTTTTAACCCGATTCTGCCATTTGTTCGTCACACGCTCTTGAGTGAAATTGGTGTTTTTATTCTGTAGAAATAAATCTCGAGTAAAACTATTGAAAAACGTAGAAGTAAATCTGTCTAAAGAACAGGAAACCAGTCTCAGAAAGTTTAAATAGGTTACTAGTCTTATGGATGTGAGAGATGGTAGTCAAAAGTATCCTTTAGTTTACCACAACAGCTGTTTAAGGGGCTCCGGTAGGATAGAAAATGACGAATTTTGTCATTTTCGTTTTTTTTTGCTGATTATTGATCTTTGGAATGTCATCTTTAATTTGGTATATAATACATGCATAAGTTTAGTTTTATATTATAAGTTTACTTTTTGATAGTTTTAGTGTACCTTTTCTTGGAAACTACCTTCAAGAACTTCCTGAAACTTTTACAGCCTTGAAAGTATGTATCTGTTAGTATTTTAACACAGGGATATTGTATTATACCTTATAGTTTGTAAATTATTGACTGGACAGCAATTCCAAAAGTGCAAAAAAATTAATTCTGCCAAACCGATCGGAACTTTGAGAAATCCCTGTTTTAAAGTATTGTAAAACCATCATAGATTCACCCTATTTTCTTTCAGATATGTGTCACAATTAGTTGTTGAGAAAAGGTACAATGAAGTTCGCAAGAAATACATGGGAAAGATACACCCTACCGGAGCCCCTTAAAAAATAATATTAATAAAAATAAACGCACAAACATCAAGCGTAAAGACAGTTATGAAACCTATCAGCTATTTTAACATCTAATTCGGACTGATTAATACCATTTCTAGACCGCAGACGACTCAAAATAATGCTATATCGTGCAGCCCATGGTGCGCACGTGTTCACATTAGAACAACAGTTTTACTATCACCAGAGCCCGGCTCCACGCGATTATTCCTATTCTTAAAAATCAAAAATTGTTCTGAGGGTTGTAGTTTTCAGGATGTGATGAAGATAAAAATATCTGCGTTGAAACAGTTCAGATAATTTCAGAAATTGAATTGTAGAGATATTTCAAGATGCGGTAGGAACGCCGAAGATATTGTGTTGATTCAAAAGTTGTCTGTTTTGAAGGAAATTAATCTTCTGTATCTTTGAGAAGTAAACATTTCTATAAATTTAATCGTCTCGCTACTTTTTTTAATCATACGTCCCAATTTAATGGAGAATAATGTTACTTTGGACACACAAACTTTCATTTACGTCGTTGAAAAACTTCTAAACATATGTTTCAATAAAAAGAATTAGTTTTATTTGTAACAAAGGAAAGAAGCACGTTTCTCTTTTAGCGAGTCCTGTGAGTGAGCAATAACGATCAGGTCTATCATTCGAGATAAAGTGGATTCAAAATGCTCATCCAACCATCCAGATTTAGGCTTTCCATGGTTTCCTGAAATCATTCAAGGCAAATGATGGGATGATTCATTCAAAATGCCATGGCCGTATTTCTTCCATTTCCTTGTGCCCAGTCCTCTGCTGCATGCCGCCTCTGACTACGATACCGACCGAGCAATAAAATCCCTCTTCAAGCAACCGGACCTCCGAGATTTCTATTACTTCTTCCGACCAAAGTATCTTTCTGATTATATAGGTAAATTTACCATATTGTTATAGTAAAATTATAATTGTTTAGGCACTACCATGGTCCATTTCGTGATTTTCTTTCTCATCCTCTTCTTCATGAGCCACGACAAAATTTTCTTTACAGCTCTGCTTCCCATTATGTTTATTATTTTTCTGTAACAATAGTCCTTGTTACTTTTCTTGTCTTCTTGAAGACATTTCCAAATTTTGATTTACTGTGATTCTTCATTGTTTAGAGGGTTGATAGTATCTTTTCTCTCTGTAGTCAGTGCGATTCAGTGCAATTGTACAAAGAGGAGTTAATTATTCTGGTATACATCTGTTTAATAAACTTCCCAAGAGTGTAAAAAAGTTTGCAGATAATAAAGATATATTTAAAGAAAAACTGCGAGATTAACTCATTGGAAACTCCTTCTACTCCATTCAAGAATTTGAACAAAATAATTAATTGTATTCAATATGACTTTTACAAAATTCAGTTATAAAAATTAATGTTTATTTTTATTCTCTTTATTTGTCTGTGTAACATATAATTGTTTTTACTATGATTATGACACATATTATGTGTATTAACCATTACATGTTTCACATCCCAGAGGTCCTTCCTCAGCAGGGATCCATGAAACAAGATTGATTAATAAATAAATTACAATTGCTGCGATTTCTGAATACGTTTCGCTGTCATATTTTCCTCATTTATTTGGGCCCGTCTGTTATCAACGTGGCTTGCAGCTGCTTGATAATCCATTCAGACCACAGCGGCGTATGAAACTATGCGTGATTCGTTAGGCTTCGTTGGGAGTATCATCGGTTGAAGTTAACTGAAATTTCCCCACACACCGAACGTGTCTTCGATTGACTGATGGAAGATACAAAGGCTCTGCATCAAGCACTCGAAACACTGGGAGGACTGTTTCTTCCCAAACAAATAATAGTGACTGGGGGCATAATTATACAAATATATCGAAATTTTTAGGCCAAGAATTCTTTGATGTTAGGATAGTTTTACCATACTCCTCCATTACATTGGAATACAGTATTCATCATCACCATCATTCAGTTTATTCGTTAAATGACGTGGCGTCTTATTATTAATAATTCAGGTAAAGCTTGAGCAGTCTTCTCCAAGTCTCATTATTTATTTGATACGGTTGGTTATAAACCTAAACAACATAGCGTTCGTAACAGTAACATTTCCAAGATTTCCAAAGCTATCCTTACGAAGCCATCAGTTCTGCTCAATATTTCGTCACATTTATCCTAGTCATTCAAGTCGACATACTAACAGTTGTAAAATCATACTCAAGGCCTAGTAATAAAATCATCCTCAACACAACAAGAGATGAATACACATTTATGAACATCAAATACTGTTGCTCCAACAAAACTCTAATCAGACTCTAACTGTAAGCTGTTTTATCTAAATCCTGATGACAATGTGGAACTCACGCTCCAATGAAACGGGCGAGGTAAACATCAGAGCCAAGATAGAGACGTCCGAGCTCCACCACAGACGAGCCACGGTCCACTGAGCCACCAGAACGCATTCCTTTGAGACCACGCGGTGCAGCCTGCTACAGATGTTGATACACAGGTGGGATCCATACTCTCTCAGAGCGTCCGTCAGAGAAGCTGAGATGTCTGTAATTTAATTTAACTGCGACAGAACACAAGCTCCAGTGACAATTTACCTACACACCCATTTTTCACCTTTCTTGTATCCGCCTACTTTTGCCATTTACTAATTTTAAATTCTTTCTGCGATTTTGGTAAATTATTCATAACATCCCTTGGTAACTTATCCCTTCCATGCTCTACTCTTAAATCTTCCATCAGTATTTTTCCACACTTCATCGCCAACATACGCCTTGTACACTCCCAGCACTGTTTTCAATCTACTTCTATCTTCGAATGAATCCAATTCCAGCTCCTTTGTCGTAACAGATACTGATTATGTTCTGCAGTAATTTTCCGAGACAAATCTAACAGCTCTTTTTTTTTTTTTTTTACTTATGGCTTTACGCCTCTTCGAAGTCGAGGTTATTAGAGGAGGGATGGGACTGGTGACAATAAACTGGAAGGAATTCGGCCATGACCTTTTGAAGGATTCACATTCACATGAAGTGATTCGGCGAAACCATGGAAAACCCAAATCTGGTTGCCCGGACGGGGATTCAAACCGGTGTCCTCCTGAATGCG
Source organism: Vandiemenella viatica (assembly GCA_031002005.1). Classification (NCBI taxonomy): domain Eukaryota; kingdom Metazoa; phylum Arthropoda; class Insecta; order Orthoptera; family Morabidae; genus Vandiemenella; species Vandiemenella viatica. Next base: position 178,472,540 of record JARYHS010013630.1, read on the forward strand.
AGGCCACAGCGTTAACCACTCACCCACCACACTCGGTTAACAGCTATTCTTTGCGCTTCCTCTATCTCCTGCACCTGTTACCTAAACTGTCTCATACTATATAACTTTACTCAAGCAGTGGCCTGACAAAAGTGTTTTCATCCATTTCTCTTACTTGTCTTGTATATCTTCTAATCCTATCTTCGGTAAATGAATTAAATGAATGATTTTGTAATCTTTTACTACCATTTACTAAATGTGCCCACCCAGTCGAGATTTTTTTCACAAATGTCATGCCATACGCTTTAAGTCTCCAGCAAGCATTTCCGTCTCCATCTTATAATCCTGATCAACCTTAATTTTTTTATTTGTATACCTAGTCACCTGACACTATTCTTGGCATTTATCTTCATCCCAACTTCACCTCCTAGTTAGATATCTTGTCCTGGTCATCCTGAAGCTATTCACTATCCTCTCTGGCTCTGATCCTATTATGTATCATTATTATATTTGCATACAAACTATCTTCTGACTGCACACTCTCAACACAATAATTCATTGTTATAACGAATACCAATGGTCGCAATACATTACCCCATCTTAAATATGAATTCAGAAGAACATTTAATGAAATTCTGTCTATATGCAAAAACAATATAGGAACATTAATTAACGTAGTGTCAGAATGATGTTTTTGACAAGGTAGGTTTTAATAATATAAATATCCCACTATTATCGGGCAGTTTAGGATTGTAGATGTTCTTGATAGCGAAGCATTTACTATATTTTGTAATTGTTCGATATTAGGTAATGCAATGAAATGAAGTTGCACTGATCATGCTATGTTATCCCGAAATGTCTTGAATTACAATAAAGACTGGACTGGTACTAAACTATGAAAGTAAAGAAAAAATTATTGGTGAAATTTCGTTGATCCTAGTGTTTTAATCTTTAACAAAAAACGGTATCTGAAACTGCATATGCAGGGATATTTGCAGCAGTACTTGCATTGAAACTCTGCAGGGTACTTAAATGGATGGGAAAGGGCTATATTAAATTTGTTTTAGTTCATTCTCTTATTTGACCATCAGAGGAAATGTTCATTGGTTTAACCTAAAATTTCTCATATTTTGTTGTACGATTCCTACCGTCGTATACGGAAAGAAACATTCTTTCACATTATTTGTAGAGAAATATCCAAGTTCTGTGCTTACTTCATCTCTTGCGTTTAATTTTAGCTGGTGCCACCCTAATGACTTTCCTCCAAGACCAGTAAGCCAGATAACTGACACTTCAATAAAGGTTACATACAACCGTCACAAATCGCTTTGTTGAATTGGGTTTTGTTCAATTTTTCGCGTAAACTCATCTGACGTATATAACAAAGAGCTTCTCAGCATTCCATGGTCGGATACGCTAGGTAATTTTAGCCTGTCTCCATGACTAAGTGAAGAGCCTTTTTATTGTACTTCGGATGTTCTCAGGTCAATTGAACTCTTCATTGTTGATGTAAACAGAACTGAACACTGCAGACTGCCTGATGGTGAACCTGCTGCATTCTCTCCATAAAATGCACACACGTTAGCCGAAGTAAAGGGAATCTGGCCTTCCAAAGCAGACGGCGTGTTACCCTGGGCGGTGACCCCACCTCCAGCCAGCGCTGTCAATTTGCGCGTTCATTACTGTAATGAGCAAGCGGTGGTCTGTTTTCAGACAACAGCCGCCATTAGTCGGGTACACTGGAGGCGAGACGGGGCTAATCGCAGCCCCTCTGTCCCCTCTCCCTCAGGCAAACACCTGCGCGTTCCGACCCGTGCCAAACAAAGGGCCGCTGCAAACAATTTTGCTACAGATTTTTACCTCGCAAAGAACTGACATCCCTTTGGTTCCGCCTAAGGCTTGCATTATTTACTAGTGCAGTACATGGTCTTTCAAAAAATGTGTATTGTTTCGTATTAGTTTGTGGAGCCATCTGCTGCACATATTAATCTCAGCAATAGACTTGGCATGCAGGAAGCTAAGTGCACTAACGTGTCTAGAGGGATGGGGACTAATTTCTGCTCATTACTACTTTTAAATGTTCAAGTCAGCGTGTAGCACATTTGGTAAATAGGGGCTAACTTCTTTAAGGTGTCTGGTATTAAGTATTATTTAATGTGTGTGATATTAAGTATTAATTCACCAGCCCCGCAAAATAATGGTAGTTTCATGTTGCATAGCCTAACGAACCAATAATGGACTCGTTCGATGCTGGTTTTGTGTTTTCTCCGTGGCTGCGGTGTGTGAGGATTACCGGGAAGAATATTATTGTTGTAATAATAGCTTGTTAAAACTCCTGACCCAGCGGAAAAATCTCAAAGGTTGAATGTATTTTCTTAAGGAAAAGTTGAATCCTTTGGTTAGTGACTGAGGTAGCAGCCGATTCATTCAATTCATTAACGATTGCTCGAAAGCGGCAAACCGGAAATAATCAGACAAAATATTGCAGCTCCGTTATAGCAACCAATCCTCTCTGCTAATCGTACATAAATCCTTAGATATATAAACACACGTGCTCTGTACTAGGCACGATGACTTTTGAGTTTCATTATATAATTATATAATTTGAAACTAATGGTATTACAAGGACATTGTGTCTGGAAATGTTTTGTTTATCTTTAATTAATTATGAATAACAAACTTTTAATTCAATTCAATTTTTTTTATCGATGGTTCACCAAAATTGCTTACGATATTAGGGATAGTTAAGCTCAAACACCGCCTATTATCTAGAAGTACGGTCTCTTGATACTTTCTGAATGTTTTCGTAACGTGTTGTAGAATCATCCATATTGTTTTCTTTGGTTGCGTATAAATGCACCACTGATAGATCGTCAAAACACGATATTTATGTGTGTTAATTAATTTAATAGTGCAGTCACGGAAGACGTATAAATTTTTTATTCGTGTCAGTATTAAATTTAAATCACATAATAACGTAAAAGTCTCGTTTAAACTTCCTTTATTAGAACTTTTCGTAAAAATAAATAACCGCTTGATCATATCTGTCCTCTTGGAGAATACAAAGAGCTTTTAAACATAACCGGGAAACCTCAAACAAATTACACAAAGACTTAATTTCTAGTCAATATTGGGATTAATTTTCAATATTACAAATCTTCCGCACTAGTTCAATTTTATTGCCGTTAACAATAACAAACTGACATTACATTTTTTTTTTTTTACGTTGATTCTCTTTTTTCCAAAGATTGCTGTGCCTATTACCTCTCAGATAGATCCTACGGTAAGCTTTACTCCACGCTTTTATTTTTCAGATGTACTTGTGCTTAAATGAGATTAGTTTACATTTTCTCCAACCTAGAAAAAGATGTTTTATACTATAATGTAGTACTATCCAAACTAGTAGTAAGGATGCTTGTAATTCGACAAGATAGCCTCTATCTACTTTCAGTCTTAACGTTCCACTTTTGTGTTTAAATAAGAATAACTTTCCGCTTTCGATGACCTTCCACCAAAATTGTAACGCCGAAGCAGGATACTGCATTTTGGTCTACAACAGGCTAGATCACTGTATACTCATTAAGATCTTTACTATCTCATAGTTTTTGCCTAGTTTACTTTATGACTGCCACATTTATCACGGGTTCCTTAGGCTCATCAATTAGATCTTTCTCTTCTATGTTTATACTTCCCACATTAGAAATGGGAATATTTAATTTTTCTTTAAAATTCTAATGGTTGATCCCGTTAGTATCCATCCAGTCATTTTTTTCTATATAAAATTTCTTCCCATGTAAGATGGTTCCGGCCCCTGCTAGCACGGCTATAGTTGGAATCTTGCCCGCTTTTCTGTCATTCTCGCCTTGCTGGAAGGTCCCTTCCCGTCAGCATTGCCTAGTGGTCAGTAGCCGTCGCTTTCTTCTTTACAGACGCAGAATTAACTGACAGAGCTGCTAAGAACATCGCTGGGGTATTTCTCAAGATTGATTGTTGTGATCCATCCGGTATCGGGGACGATAGGTTGTCAGTTTTTTCCCCGTTAACATTTTCACGGTCAAAGATTGGTTTACGAATTATATTTTTCAGTTCATCTTTCAAAGCGCGAACCCATACGCTGCGTTCGAGTGATTTCGTTTCATTACTTCCATCACATACTTCTGAACAGATTGTAACAGCACTGTACGGCTCTTAAAATATCCACGATCAGACGGATTACTAAAGAACAAATCAAATCCAATATTAATCAGAAATAACTAAGTTCGTAAAAACTCGTTTGTGACTTCACGAAACTGTGATTTTTAATTACGTCTGAAAACTGAAATTTAGAAAACACTTTCATTAAATTATGAAATGTGAGAATTTACAGAAGTTGTTCGCGTATTTATTTGGAGATACTATCCATTTATTAAGGCATTTGGATGGAATTTTCAGTGATTGAAATTTTCGAATTTGACATAAAATGTGCTTCGGTAATTTTCTACATTAATATTTATCCGCGCCTCATGATAGAAAATTTTTCTCCCACCAGTTTGCGAAATATGCAGACATATTGACGGCACGACTTAAAAGAAATGTGATTCTTTTCTCATTAGGTTAAATGTTATAAAGATGCTACATTACACACCACACCTAAGTCTTCGCGAGCGAAGCTGCAGACAAATACTAGGTTTTTTATAAAAATTATTCGAAAACTTGATAGAAAAAGAGAGAAATATTTGAAGGTTTTGGTTTTTTATACCATTGTGAAAATTTGGATGCAGATTTTATTTCGCAAATTGACGATGATAATTAATAGTTCTGTAACTAAGGATGGAACTGTTGTTAAGGGAGAGAGTGGGGAATCTTGGTTAATCGCTGATTCTCGTAACGTTCTCTGGTGGCAAATAGACTCCACAGATGCTTACTAAGCTCGTCATACGCTTTCGCAGCCAGAGCCGTTAATTCCCTGCAGCTGCCTACCTACTCAGAACAGAATTAGCAACTCCATAATGCGAGAGTGATGCACCGTTTCTCTTTAAGCCCCACTGGGATTGTGTTAACCTGATTGCTGCTAGCATAGCGACTGTTTTAAAATTGCTCCTTTTCTTTTGAGCAAATTCAGGGATTTTTTTTTTTTTTTTTTAGAACGTGACAGCATGCTTCGAGGTTCATTACGATATTGTTTAATAATTGATGAGGTTAGATTTGAGCTGATAAGTAGGCTATGTATTACAAAGTTCTCTAATGGAAGTGATGTGTACTGTATGATAAGATTTGATGTAATCAATTAAGTATTCCTGTAATTATCTCACGTGAAATGATAGGTAAGTGATAACGAATGACGAACTGCGTATAAGGTAACTGGTAAATTTAGTTTGCATATTTGGATACAGAAAAACCATTAGCAGTGATTTATTGCACTTACTATCTTACACATAATTTCTGCAAGGAAAATCTCTATTTCTCCTCTTATAGAAAATAGTTCTTATTGAATGACTATCCGTTAGAATGATAGGGTCATCGGCTAGTGAATTGTGCTTTAGCTTCATATAACTTTTACAACCAAGGAGTGGAAGCTTGAGGGAGTAAACACGGATCGTTTTACAACAACAAGTATATTGACTGCGTTCTCATGGTTACTCAATCACAATCACAACAAGAAGTGTTTTATAAATAAACCTTTCTGATCCAGGATTTACGTTATAACACATTTAAAAACCAACTTGGCGCCTGGTATAAAACAGTATTGATAGTGTCGATTCCATGTTTAATAAAAACAGTGATGGGAAACACAAAACTTCAAGCATTAGTCTATTGCATGGTAAGTATTGTGTATCCTTTCACAAAAGTGGTGAATTATGACGATTTATTGTGCATTATTACTCACTATTTTCCTTAGAGAAATAAATAGAATTACTTCTTTGTTACAAATTTCATGATTGTTGCTTAAGTCTATACAAGGAGTCTCCCATCCCATATTTACTTGAGACGTTTAAGGTAAGTTACAGTGTAAACAACTCGAAAATGAATTTAATTAAACTTTTTCGTACTCAAAATGCCTCGGAGACAAAATTATTATTAATTTGATATCTATAAAATGACAGTGTAACGTCTTTACTACGGATTATATAACTGTTGTTTAAGTGTGGGGCAGGAATCTTCAATTTCATACTTACTTGAAATATTGAACAACGTAAGCAGCTGAAGTAAGCTTAAAATGTTCACTATGTTAATGTAAAAGCCTCCGAAGTAAACTCAATTGAATTTTTTCAGCCCCAAAATGCCTCGGAGCAGCCACTAACTGTTTAAACAGGTAGCTAGTAAATAAATATATATATATATATATATATCTCTGCCGGAGGCAACAGTATGTCAAACGAAAGCTCAGCAATGGAAATAAAAACGCACCATTCTGGGTAAATCAGGTTATTGTTAGAAGAAACACCCTCACAAAGAAAGAACCGCTTAGAAGCAAGGCGAAGAAGGAATCATTACTAATATCATCACCAGCAAAGAACAAGAAGATCACATCAATTCACACTAGTCATTGATAAACAAACAACAAATCATCAACATAGTCGGTAAGTACTTTCCTAAATCAATATTTACACACGGATTGCTCTACAGTACGTGAAATTGTCAAGGGTCATATCATTCAAAGATGTTACTGTACACATTAGAGAAAACTATTTCTAAAAACCAAAATACTGAGGATCTACTTTAATTTTGTATGTTGTTTATGAAGAGACTATATGATTTGGCAATTGTTGGTTGTATTCATTTTTATTCAGTGTAATTCCGGTCATTATTTTTGTTCATTTTATTTATGTCTTCTCCTGATTTTAAATAAAAAGAATGATATTTTTCGGAAACCTTAATTACACTTAATATAATATTCCCATCTAACATTTTATGTATTTTAATTATTCCTTTAGAAAACTCCAAACTATACAAGCAACAACCAATTGACATGCGATTAAATTGTGCGTAGACCGGTGCTTTACTTTTATTTATTATAGTTTTGCTTTAGAAATAAGTCTAAGACACATACAAAGAGAGAGAAAAAAATCGAGTAACTGCAAAAGTATTGTAATAGAAACATGAGAAAACTCGTCATACGAATAGCAACGTTCCTGATATCTGTTTGATCTTAGTAAGGTGCAGAGTAGCTGTATCTATAGATTGAATCGCAGATATTATTTAATTCGAAAGAAGTGCCGTTTAGTTGAAACAATTTTCGATTTTCTTCGTTAATTAATCAAAATAAGGGAAAGGTAAGTATTGTAATAGTCATCTATCTTTACTAATTAAAATTCTTACTAATATTAATTTTTTTTTTCGGGATCCAGAAATGAAAGATTTCTAACTAGATAACACACTGCATTTAATCTACATATTTGTCTACAAGATGTTACGTCAAACAAGCAAAATAAATGATTATACACATATAGTTATCTCAAGATCACTTCCAGAAATTATTTTCGCTTAATATAAAATTACAAATTTATCACTCATACTGCGGTATAAAATCATTCTCCCCTCTATATACATATGAAATTAAATATGATTAAGCCGGCTATCTATTACGCAACCCCAAAGCACTGATTTGCATTATTAAATTATCTTTCAGGGCGTGTTACGGTTTCCCTATTCGTCATTGTTCGTGATAATTCAGTTGTGATTTACCGTCTCTTGTAGAATACAGGAAGCGGCCACAGCTCACTTCGTGTCTCTTCGCCAAAACAGGTGGGCTAATTGATACAGTAAGTATCACTATTAACCACAGGTAGAAACCAAGCTTAACCAATCAGCCGCTCGTTAGCTTGGTTCATGCTGCATAAAAGCGACAGAAAACTTTTAACACTCCTACTGGGCAGTCAGTAGAAACTGCGTGTAACACGTTTAGTGCTCCAGAACAGAATGAATGTTTCCTGAGCAGGTCTCGGCAAATTCCTGCGCGCAGGTAGAGAGCGACCCTTCTCCCGCCACTAAAGGATGCCGCTCAGCCGCAAACAACAGCATTTGGCTAACCTGCCCTTTGGGAAAATCTTCAGCACACTTCCTCCCAAGCCCCGCTAATAATCGATACATTCATAAAAAAAATACTAAAAATGTAATCTGGACCATTACAGTATTTTTGCTAGTGTTTTACCAGACTAGTTTGCTGCCTGATGTTGCACGTTAAGGGCAGTTCTTTTAACGTAGGCCTACAAAAATTTTAGGTTTATCTTATATTTATGGATGAAAAACACGTCTTGCATATTAGGAAGTTATTACATTACCTCACGTAATTAATATTACATAGTTTACATGATAATATTCACAGCAGTCAGATTTTTATTTTACATTTTATTTTTCTATGATCTTGTTTCCCATTAATAATCCTTGAGAAATTGTTTATATATCACATATTCCAAAGATCGTTCCATTTTTTTACCTTCTGCAGAACTGTAAAGCAAAGGATTGATTTCTAAATACTGGTTTGTAGCAAGTAACATGAACTTTGACTGTAAATATCAATACGTTTCATATCTACTGGAATGCATATTTATTTTTATGGAAGAAAAATAATTAATCACATCACGCTCGTTTCAAGGTACGTAAGGTGACATGACACTCCATGTATACAGCAATAAAATGATTAGATGGATTTTATAGGCACTAAAGCCCGAAACTGGAGTTTTATGGTACAAGAAAACTAGCTATGAGAGCAGCTATTGCGCGAAGTTTGATACAGTTCTGGGAAGCAGTCGTGTCCCTGACTTTGCTGGCTGTGTTAATTGGGCCGGACCGGGCTGGGCTGCGCGCCGGGCTGCAGGTTGGCAGGCGCCGGAGCGGAGTTGAGGTCGTTACGTGTCCCAGCTGTAATTGCAGCCTCTCTCCCAGCCAAGAACACGTTCTCTGTCTGACCCATTGCCCGGCTTCTCGGGATTCACTTTCCATTGTCTTCTCTAAGTTAGCAAAGCGGTATAGTACACCTGTAGTATGTTATTGCATATTTTAAAATTGCGATCGAAAATGAAGAGAAACAAGTGGAGCAAAGTAAATCCGCATTGTATCATCATTAAAATTCAATCTGACTGCAAAAGAAAAGAATTTATACTGAGGTGGGGAGAAGAATTTCAACTTGTAATCGGGACTGAGGGACGAAGTGTCGACGTGGTAAGAATTTCCTGTTATATTTTCCTTTTACGTGAAAGAATTATTAAAGGAAATAAAGAAATCAGATTTTTTAAAAGCTGTGAAATTTACAGGATATCAAAACAATAGTGCAGTTAACATTAATCATCAGAATTAGATACAAAATTTTATGGAGGAATTAAACGCACAACGGATGGAAACAGAAAACAGTATGAATGTTACTTGCAAAAAGGAATATCTTAAGTATTAGGTTCTGACCTAGGAGTCAGAAAGACTGTCCTTCCCTATATGTATGGAGTATTTCATACGTGTTTGTAATTTAGATTGGAAATGAAAACATTTGTAACGTTGTTCTACCAGACGATTTAAAGAGAGAAAAAGGGGGGGGGGGAGAGGAAAGAAAAGAATCGTGGAAGCCCCCATAAAAAGTTTGGATGATCAATTGCAGTCTGCCCTATAGAGACTTTGTTAATTTGTTACCAACGGGAGAGTGGAAATTACGAAACCAATACAACGATTACAATATACGTATGAGACAGCCGAGGAAGTGCCATGTAGTAAGTGGAGATAAACAAATCGGCATAATGTAGCATAAACGGTGGATGAAGAAATCAAAGCGATATACTGATGAGCTAGTACATAAACAATAATTGATTTCTTTTTTTTTTAAGGGAAGAACATCAGAAATTACACACTTCTGAGGCGCACCCAGCCATTAAATACAACATACAGTAATGTACTTCTCATATTACTTTGATGATTCCCTTACAAATATTTTAACCTCTAAAATTTACAAGGATTAAAAATATATGAGAATAAATATTTCGTCGAATTATTTACTTGATTAGAAAGTTATAACTTGATCTTATTAACCTTAAACTTATGTAACAAAATTAATGTTCTGTTACGTAAATGCAGTTGTAACCACAGTTCGGAATATTAATTTCGTTTTACTGCTGTCCTTAACACCACGCCAATGTTCTCCTCAACCATTATGTGCAGTAAATGCGGAGATGGGGCAGGCGAAAAAAGGACAGGTGGATATGTTTGTGAAATATTCATTGGAGATTATTTAGGCATTTGTATTTTTGCCCATGTGACAACAGGATTGCCACGGGGGACTGCATTACAAGCATTTCTATTAATTTTTCTTAGGAATGATTGTAATAGTGGTTTATAGTCAGAAAGTAGGTTGCTTGCCTATGATATACTGTTATGCAATAGGTCTGATAAGAGAGAGAAATGAGAGCAGCTGTTGTGGATGTGGACAAGGTATCTAGCTAGGTAGATCAACACGTGACGAAAATAGATGCCAAAAGAGCAACTTACTACAAGGTTACTGTGCTGTGCTCCAATCAGCTTCACAGGTATTTATTTTGTAGGTCAGACTGTAGTTGTTTACCGCAAAAATCAATCCTTAAAATATTTCCAGGTTAGGAAGCGGACTTCGCTCCATCTCCTATCAACGCTGCGCCGCACTGTCACTTGAAAAGCTGGAGCAGTTGTGCAGTTCCAGTGAAACCTATTATAGGTAGTACCTACACACATCATCACCTTGAATTAAGGACACAGAGCAAAGTGGTGTTAAAATATAGTAAAGCAATAGCAAAATTGAAACTTTTGATAAATTTTCTGCAGCTTACAAACTGTAGTAGAGGTAAGTATTTTCAGTATTTGCTGCTTAAATACTAGATATGGCCGATGTGGGTTACAAATTTAAATTCTTAGGGTATTAGAATTTTTCAGTAAGAGCTATTAACAAGAATGGTTCGAGAACTTACGTGGCCGCTAACGTTTTTAGGTACTAGAGAACAAAACTGAAGAACAGACTTTGTCCTGAAGAATGATATTCGCTTTGGGGTCAGAGCAATTTATTCCGTAGGCGTCCATAGACTTTGGTTTTCATGGTTTCACGAAATCTCTACGAAAAAGCATGGCCGAATTCCATGCTGTTCCTTGTCCGTAATCCTCTCCTGATCCTAATGCCCTAATGACGAGGCGTAAAGCCCTACGAAAAAAAATTGAACTTGAGGCCTGTGATTCTTATGGAACAGAACATTAAAATTTAGCGGCTTGGTTCTAAACTGTGTCATACGCGCTACATTCACAGTTATTACTTTTGTCCTTTAAGGGTCATTTCCGAAAAATTTCATTCTTAATGTATAATGTTGCCTGAGTAGACACCTTATTCTTTTAAATGATACCTTATTTATGGATTTAGGTTAGGTCTCAATGGACATAAATGGTTCATAACAAAAATAAAAAAAGGACACGTTATGGAAATAATAATACTTTTGCCCTTGATGGGTCGAATTCCGAAAAATTCCTTTCTTAAGATATGATGTGATCAAGGCAGAGATCTTAATCTATAATATTAATGCTCATTCATCAACTTCGGTTAGATATCAAAGGAGATAAATGGCTCATGGTAAAAAAAAAAAAAAAAAAAAAAAAAAAAAAAAAAAAAATACATTACGGAAATAATGATAATTTTGCCGTTAAAGGGTCAAGCTCCAAAAAATTCCTTTCTGAAAATATGATTTGATCGAAGCTGAGATCTTACTCCCCAAACAAATACCTCATTTCTCGATTTCGGTCAGATATCAAGGGACATAAATAGCTTGTGACAAAAAAATACGTTATAGAAAAATGATAAATTTGATCTTTAAGGGTCAAATTTCAAAAAATTCCTGTCTTAAAATATGATATGACCACAGAGGATACCTTAATCTTTAAAATGATACCCTACTTTTCTATATCGGTTATATATCAAGGGAGATAAATGGCTCGTGACACAAAAACGCGTTGTAGTAATTTTAATACTTTTGCCCTTTAAGGGTCGAATTCCGAAAAATTCCTGTCTTAATATATGATGTCGCTAAGGCGGTTCTCTTAATCTTTAAAACGATACTTTATTTAAAGATTTCAGTTACGTATCCAGTGAGATAAATGGCTCGTGACACAAAAGCAGCATTTTAGAAATACTGACATTTTTGTCCTTTGAGGGTCGAATTTGAAAAAATTACTTCCTTAAAATTTGATACGATTTAAGTGGATACTTTAATCTTTAAAATTATACGTAATTTATCGATTTCGGTTAGGTATGTAGGGAGATAATGGCGTGTGACAAAAAGACACCTTATTGAAATAATACGAGGGTGAATCAAATATAAACAAGACTTTATTTTTAAAAATATTATTTTTGTTTTTAAGTGCAAAAAAGTACATATCTTATTTTTCTACGTAATCTCCTGCTTTAGAAACACATTTTTCCCAGCGGATAGGCAGCTTCCCAATTCCTTCCATGTAGAAAGATGCAGGTCGTGTCTGCAGCCAATTGCGCACGTAGGCTTCCACCTCAGCATCACTGTTGAATTTTTGGCCTCCCAAAGCTTCCTTGAGAGGACCAAACACATGAAAGTCACAGGGTGACAGGTCTGGACTGTAAGGAGGGTGGTCCAGTGTCTCCCACCCCAGTTTCTCCAATTTTTCCCTGGTTAAGGCTGCTGTGTGGGGGCGAGCATTGTCATGGAGAATAACCACTTTCCTCATCGGTAGGTCTCGTCTTTTGCGGCGATATGCAAGTCGGACCTCACTCAAAATGTCGCAGTAGTAGGCCGCATTGATTGTCCTGCGCTCATGCAAAAAATCGAGGTGCAGCAAACCACGCTGGTCAAAAAAAAACCGTAGCCAAAACCTTGCCAGCCGATAGTCGTGACTTGGCTTTCACTGGTCCAGGTTCTCCTTTTTTTTCTCCACTCCATACTCGCTTGTTTGGACTCAGGGGTGTAGTGGTGCACCCAAGTTTCATCACAGGTGATGATGTGAGTCAGAAATGGGTCCCCTTCTTCCCGAAATCGTGCCAGAAGACGCTCACACACCTGAAGTCGATTCAATTTCTGTTGTGCTGTGAGAAGGCGAGGAACCCACCTGGCGCACACCTTACGGTACCCAAGCTCCTCTGTGAGTATGGAGTAAGTGCTCCCATAACTTATTCCGACCTTACTTGCAATTTCAGAAGTGGTAAGACGCTTGTCATCTTCAATAAGCCGTCTAACACAGCTGATGTTGTTCTCTGTAATGCTGGTGCGGGGTCTGCGATTATGGCTCTCATTTTCAACATGATGACGACCATCCACAAACTGTTTATGCCATGCAAACACTCTGGCTCGCGACAGTGTCTCTTTCCCGAACTGGGCAGTCAATCTCCTCAAGATTTCTGCCGGTTTTACGCCTTCTGCAGCGAGAAACTTGATTATAACACGTTGCGCAATCGACGAGTGTACCTCTTGCTCCGACATCGTGACGGTTGGCACTGAGCGAGTCGAGGGGGGGGGGGCTAACGGTCTTCCCCCACTCCTGACAAACCTACCTATCGCCAAACGAAGCGGGAACGTTCTCCCACCACTATTGCGCCCGAACGGCCGAAAGTCTTGTTTATATTTGATTCACCCTCGTATATATCATAACTAGTGAGTGAATATCGAATGTGTGAGAGACTCTTTGGTGGGATTAAGATCTGTGGAGTTGGTTTTGTCGCGTTGTTGATATTGTATGTATTTGAAAGTTGTAAAGTAGCATAAATAAATCATTAAATGGTTAAAGTACGGTAAAAACGCGTAACAGTTTATCAGAAACAATGGTTTTTCTCAGTATTCACGTTTAATAAGCACTTTTGTTATAAAGCTGTCCAGCAACGATGTGCCACACAATCAACTCCTCCACGGAAAAGGATGTATACAGTTTAAACGTGAATTCTGGGAAACCATGGAAAACCGAGATCTGGATGATCGGACAGGGATTTGAGCCCTCGTTCTCACGAATGCTAAGCCCTAGCGATACAGAACACCCAACAGACAGGTTTTGGCTTTGTGACTTCACGTCCCACTTTTGAAACAACGACGTTAGTTTGTATTCGTTGTCAAAGGAGACAGTTGTACTTTGATATATTGTACGGAGATTTCTTGAGTTAGAAGGAGGCAATAAAAAATTTCCTATACTAGATAAACTGAAGATACTTATATCGACTGAAGTGGATTTTTCAGGTCCTATAGAGCCAATATTTCGGATACCAAAACAGATTTCGTAATCTCTCGAAATGTCGCTCGTGTACTGAGGACACAGTTCTTGATGCGCCGTTTTTAAGTCGAAATATTTTTAAGAGTTCGGGCACAATGCACGCAAATTCCAGCAACCGTGCACATTACCATTAGGGGACATAGACAATTAGAGTCATTAACCCCCGATAAAGCCGTACTAACATTGAAGAAAATTCTGAATTGGCTCTGATGTAACGAGTGAGTTCTGCTGGCGGAGTTGCCGGCGCTATCTCGCCGTTTGCTGGGCGTAACTCCCGGTTTATCTCGACGTACAACGGCTGCGTTGGTTCACGGGAGATGTGCGCCAGGTCAGGTTAGGAACTGCACACAGATGCACAACTACTGTGTACTGTAGGAACGTAGGTTTACTTAAAGTTCCCGTCTGTCACGATGATGAATTCGTTTGTTTCGATTAGTGGATTCTATTTATATTTACATATATATCTGAAATACCATCTACGTTAATGCTTCATCACATCAATAAATAATCTGTTTCCTAAAACTAAATTCACGCTAAGCCTCGATCATCTAATAATCCATTAAAAAAAATTGAGCCTCTTCAAAAGCTCATGTTCTGTTTTATGACACCAATGTAGCACTAAAATCTTTTTAATAGAACATGTTAGTCACCTAAATCTACTGTTGCGCTACTTGACGATATATTTAGTTAAGAAAGGACTCAAATAAAAGCTTCGGCGGTATTTAAAGATTAGCTTAGACAAAATATTGGTTATCTTTCACTTTACAATTGGTTTTTGTTTTGTATAAATATCAACATTAAAATATCTGCGGTAAACGAATGTTTAATTTTCAAGTAGCATAAAAACTCTCGCCAAAATATTGAAATATAGGTAGCATATTTTCACTTGAAAGCAGTCTATATCTTTAGATACAATGTTGACACTTTCTGTAAAAGTAATTTAATCACTTACAAAAATACTATGAAAATATACGAGGGTGGTCTGGAAAGTCAACGATTTTGTTTTCAACTTGGTGTTCAGTTCAGTGTTGTAATGATAAATGTATGTAAATAATATCAGCATTTTTGTACTAACTTATTTGTGTTCAACAAAATCTGGTAAAATTTAATGATTTATGACTTCTGACAGCATTTCCAAACTAGTGACATGTATTTGATAGTGCAGTAAACTCATCCACAGGAGATGCTGTAACTGTGTGCTTAACAGCTAAGAAAATTGACGCCAATTATTAAATTTAGATAAAATTACTAAATGTTGAACATGACCTACATTGTGTGAGACTTTCCCGGCGTATTGATGCAATATATTGCATGACCTACATTGTTCAGCAACTGAAACGAATATGCTAAGGAAATTTGACGCCTAGATGTAATCTGCAACACACTGACTGAGTGTTTAAGTGTTCAACTTAAGGGCGGAAGAAATTTTACCAGGACTTGACCGGCAGCATAGGAGAGGCGAATGTGCACAATTCCTAATAACCAGACTGTATACAAAGATCTCTGATAAATCCCAAACTTCATGACATTCCGCATGGAGTTGGGACATATGACACTGTTAACCGTGATTCTTCTATTGGTTGGGGTTGCTGAGCCTGGCTGCCTCCTTGGCGCCTTTGGAAAGAGTAGGCTTGAATTAGCCGGCACCGTATTTCATCTTTCATTCATTCAGAACGCAAAAAACACGTTGCAATTAACGTATACAGTCATCACAGATTTCCACAGAAAACAGTTGTATTTACCTACATTTCCATCGTTGGAGAAGGCAGGAGGAAACCACTCCAGGCAAATTTTTCGAAGAAAGCTGCCATGGATGCCTAACTCGTTCTGGGAATGCATACAATCTGTGATTGTTTGTTGAAGAGCAGCTACTAGTTTTCAAAAATCATAACACGCCGCGTATCCTTGACGACCTACTTGTCACAAATTACGACTCTGGCCTCGTATTCGGGAGGACGGCGCTTCGAATTGCCGTCCGGGCATCCAGATTTGGGTTTTCCATGGTTTCCCCAAATCACTCCAGGCGAATGCCGGGATGCTTCCTTCCTTCAAAAGGACCATGGCCGAATTCCTTCCCGTTCCTTGTCCCCAGTCCCATCCTGCCTATAATGACCTTGATGTCGACGAAGCGTAAAGCCATAAGTAAAAAATAAAATAAAAAAATACGACGATATTAATGTAGCACAGATAGTGTAAATCGAGTTTTTAGCAGTGCTTTCTGACACGGACAGTGAGTGTCTAAATTTTAAGACTGAACTCTCAACTCGCAGCTGAATATGAAGTCATTGTAGCTGTTTTTAGGCGCACCAGGAACGTCTTTGCCTGAAAATGAGGCCGAGAGTCACGTTATCCTTAGATGAAATTTGAAGCGGTGGCAATTGTAAACGTGCGCCTGAAGTTTAAGGCTATTTGTTTTCGTCCTGCGCCAGGTAATTCAGAACCGAGGAGTCTGTAAACTTAGTTAAACCGAAATAACTTTTAAGGCGAACCTTGTTACAATGCTACGTCAGTTAGTACAGGTAATATGCCTGTAATGTTGTAACAAAATATGAGATTCAGAGGAAGTTCTTTAGACTTAGGTGTGGGACAGAACTTGATGCGGAGTTATATATGAATTTTAAGATATGAGCAGCTGTATTAGCAAGTTACATTAACTGCCGAAATACATGATAATTTAAGACTGATACATCGAAACTGTTCACTGATATTTAAATATGTTTTAAATGTAACCGCTCGATTTATATTTGGTTTAGGTGAGTGTAATAGAGGGATTAGAGCATAATGTCATTATATTTGTAAGCCTATGATTGGAATTAATGGCCGAAATTGCATTTGAAATTTCTTGCCGGGTTTTCTGTAACATTACGATTATTAACTGACGTCGAGGCAGCAATATAGCAAGAAAAATTTAACACCTAAGATATTGTCATCTTTTTATTTAAATCTGATTGTAATCTAGCGTCTTAGTTTCAGAAACCAATGTAGCTGTTCTGGGTGCGGCGATTTTTATGACAATAAATGTAATTCGACATTTTGTTCACAACAACCAAAAAGATAAGTTAAAATCGTTCACATCATTCTTGACAAACATGCGACAGTGGTGTTTATGCCTGTAGCACTGATAGTTGTCATCGATATAGATTTGTGTTAGTGCCGGTATTATAGGAATACGATCCAAAAAAGCTTTCAATATGAGTAACTGCAGTTGAGTGCCAATCAATCATGTTAGAGGGGACTGCGAATGTTATTGTATCTATATCAGATTTTACTTGAAAAGATCAGAACTAAAATGGACAGGTATGGCGGATCTTGGATTTAAAATCTTTTTGCCGTATTTATTTTTCAACTTTGTGCCATGCTGGTTGTAGAGGAGTCTGTTCCCATATATCCTCGTACATATGAATATAAGGAGACACGGAGTAGAGAAGTTAGACTCCATCTGTACATGTATGGTTTTTTATTTCTTGTACTTTAATAAAAGTAAAGTCAACGGGTTTTCACAGCTCTCAAGCCGTATCCCCGTAGGATTAGTGGAGGTAGAGCTCCGCATTCCTATTTCCTGACCGTAGGCACTAGAGTGGACGTGCCGTGCTCGGCGCCACGGTCCGGCCCGTTTTCTCTACCTTCTCGTGGAGTTACCCCCACGGTACGCAATTGGTAGCTGGCTGGATGGTCCTGGGCAGCCGTTCTGGAATTTCAGCTTTGAGGAAAGACCCTCGGTTTCGTTGGGGATCGAACTTCACTCCTCCAACTCGTAGTTAGGCGCTCTACCGTCTGAGCTACGCGGGCGCCGCGGTAATTTACTTTTCAGAAATATTATCGGGTGTAATTCATCTTGATATGTCACCTAAAATTTGAAGATGGTAATAATAAGTTCAAATAATTTTACAGAATTCCTTGGGTAGATTTAATTATTTAATTGAGTACCTTCTTGGAAATGTTTGTTGAATAGATCGTACGGGGCTTTTGATTGCTTTAAGTTTGTTGACAAGTCACACAGTCGGAAGAATTTGAGGGAAACAAGTAGACTAAATAACTGGATATTGTGGACCATTTCCTCAATTGCGAGTTAATCAATTTTTTTATAAAGGTAAATAACACGCCAATGCAATCGAATTTTGTTTTACTTTTGTGTCATGCACGTTTCGCTCTATCTCCATAGCATCCTCAGCCACATCTGTTTGGTATTTATACATTTAGTTAGTTATATTTGGTTTAAAAACAATATAAATTTCAGGTAAAATTAAATTTACTTACATGTTACTTTTTTTTTTTTTTTAAGTGAATAACACGCCAATGCAATTGAATTTTGTTTTATCTTTGTGTTAAAAAACCTACACAGAGAAGCTAACCCTGATCATGAGAAAACATTAAAAAAGTAACATGTAAGTAAATTTAATTTCACCTGAACTTAATATTGTAACTAACTAAATGTATAAATACCAAACAGATGTCGCTGATGATGCTCTGGAGATAGAGCGAAACGCGTATGACACAAAAATAAAACAAAATTCAACTGCATTGGCGTGTTATTCACCTTTATAAAAATTGAAGTAGACTACAGTTTTTAATGAAATGGTATATTTACGAGTTTTGTTCAAAATTTTCACTGGCAAAAATGAACTACTGCAACATTCGCTTTTCTGATTCAGAAATGATGTATGAAAAAACTACAAATGGAAGAAATGTTTCTTTTTATTTCGGTACACTATGTCTTATAGGTTGGGTGAGAATAAGATTAATTAGTTTTCAGTTAATACTGCAGACAAATGAATAAAGCTTAGTAACAGATGTTTCTCCAATTGAAAACAACTTTTGTAGCTCTCCTGCTAAACTAGACGAGTATCGATGTGATAAATGTTATGAGATATTTTTTATGCCTTTTAAATGCACCAAATAACACAACATACTGCTTAAATCCTTTCTTGGCCGTCGTAATGAACAACTCTGAATGAGGGTTTACACAAATGTTGATGTTTTACAACCCGGGTGAACGAAACACTGGACTCTGAGGGATAAAAGAGAGACAATGACTACAACGATTCCATCGCAAGGGAACAATACCGAGCGTTGTGGGTGAGCGGTAAAACATTAGGGAGCACTTGGATTCGAATTCCCGTCCGACCAACCAAATTTTGGTTTTCAATGGTTTCCAGAAATCACTACAAGCCAATACCGGGATGGTTCATTTAAAGAAGGCCATGACCGAATTCCTTCCCTTCCTTTTCCCCCATTCATATCGTGCCTCTAATGATCTCGAAGTCGACGAGGCGTAAATCCATAATAAAGGGAAAACAGGCGAATGAACATTGCGTTATGGGCCTTGTCTAGAATAACTGATGAAAACACTCGTTTCTTGAACTACATTTCTGTCCGTCCATACAACTCCTTTACTCAATCTAAAGGAAAACGGGTTTACACTTCCATCTTATGTAGGTTTTAAACGTGTTGGAAATGAATGGAAAGATGTAGTTACTCGTATTAGATTTAATTATGTATTTAGCATGATATTTCAGTGTTAGCAATACTTGTGATTAAATTCTAGATAAGAAAATGTGACAGAGAGTATTCAAACCTTTTTACTACTTGTCAAAAATCGTTGCTTTAGTTCCAAGATAGCATTATTAGTTCCGTGAGATTTCAATACTGAAGTTGTGGACAAGTTAAAGATCGAAATAAATGTTTCTGTTTATTCATCAAAGGTTTAATCAAAACATACACTATGGGCTGTGTTATTTCACGTCATTTGTTAGAATTTTTTCTGATACAATTATTGATGATTAAACGACTTAAGAAATCGCAATTCGAAAGAAATTACAAGTATCTTAGTAATGAAAAGTACCTAAGATATCCCCTGATTCCTCACACGTTTTCGCCAGTGTAAATACATTGACATTAAATGAAGCATAAAAAGTTAGTATTTTACTGTAGCAAGAGCACTAGCTTAAACATTTTATTCAAAATCCATTAGCATTCGTCGATATCGTTAGGTTCTTCATCTGATAACGTGAGGTTAATGTTTTACTAATGCAGGAGGACGTTTATTATCAGGACAATGGTTCCTTTGCACTGTGCGCGAGGCGTAAAATTCAGTCACCGGATTATGTACGAAAGTCCTAGATAAATCCTAAAAATCTCCCAGTCCTTCGTATGTATTAATGGAACACGTGATAATGTTGTCAAGTAGGAAAGTGAAACGCGCTTTGGCGTCTTTCGCAAGAATAGACAAATTCCCGGTTCCGCCACTTTTTAATATCACAACATACTAAAAGTGAATTCAGCTGCAAATATAAAATAGCCACACTGTATAAGCAATACAATAACATTCAATGGATACATTATCCAGACGGCGTTTATTTTTTTTATTATTTTTTTTTTTACTTATGGATTTACGCCTCATCGACGTCATGGTCATTAGAGGCGGGAGAGAATTTGGAACAAGGAACGGACAGAAATTTGCCATGACCTATTGAAGGTACCATCTTGACTCTAGCTTGTAGTGATTTCGGGAAACCAGGGAAAACAGAAATCTGGATGACCATGTGGAAAAATCAACCTACGTCTTTCAGACTGCCAGGCTCGAACGTTGGCAATTACCCGCCAGGCTCAGTAGATTGAGTTAAAAAGAGGCATTTAACGTGCAGCGTGTGTTGCGATCGTCGTGTTGAAACCGGCCTGACTGTTTAGATATGTGACAACGTACAATTGGTTAATTAGCTGCATTACAACGTACAACCAATTAATTAGCGTCTTTACTCTGCACTTTGCAGGTGTTTGGCGCGTCTGTTAAAAGTGTGCTGGTATGAATGAAAAAGCAGATTACTAGTTATTCTTAAAAAGTCTGTAGAGACATCAACGAAATTAGTCTCAGTTTTTATCTTTTGTACAGGATTCTCATTGCGATGATCGCCGGAGATGGGCTATGAAGTCAAAAGTTTGGATATAGAATATCGTGCTTGAAATAAATGGCAAAAATCTACCACCCGCTTGAAATTTAAGTGTTTTTGTCATTTAGTGCATACTGACTCTTTTCGTGAGTAAATTACATGTGAGTATCTCAAAGGCATGTGACAGATCTTGATGTTTGTTCTCGTAACAGAACAATATTGATCTGAAAAAGAAGTTTCTGTTGGATAAAAATAATTTTCGGTTTTGCTTGTATGGTTAGATTATACAAATATAGAGACGACTGTAAAGGAAAATTTATGTGAAAAACTAAAAGAATTTAAAAACAAAATTAGTTAAGAGCTGAAGCATCATGATAAAGAAAAATTGCGATATGCGAAAATAGGTTTTAGGTAAATTGTCACAACGCAATTAAAATTATTATTATTAAAAAAGAGTTCACAGAGATGGCAAATTCTGAGACATTGTTGGTGCGATGACCTCACTTTAAGATATAAAACACAAACTTAACACGAAACATGAAATTTGAAAATGATTTGTGAACACAGAGAAAAGATAAAATAACCATTCCATTGTTTTTTCCATTTCATTCACTAAAAAAATCTTTTTGTTACTAGCTGCATACATTTTGAAATTTTATACCGAAGTATCAACAAAACAATTATATACCTCAAATTTCAGAGCCATCGAAGTTTACTTTCTGAATTTCTATTCGTAAAAGGAAAATAAATTGTTTGAATGATGTGTGAAGTACCTAAGTAGCATATTATTTACACTTATTCGACTGCATAAATGGTAATACTGCAAACGACACACACGTTTTTACTGTAATTATAAACTATATTAAACACATTTGTTTCAAGTAGAAATTGACAATATGACTGAAATACTGCTGCTAATCTTGTAATGGCGTCTGTTCGGTGAGATATAAAGTTTGGGCATGGTATTCGGAAGGAATCAGGTTCTATTCCCAGCACGGCCAACTAGAGGAAATATAACAAAATTTTTAGAAAATATACAAGTCTTGGCACGATTCCTGTATAAACTCAAAGCCGCTTGCCTCTATATTCATTTAGACTAATTGTCTCTCGACTGCAACAAGATGGGTGTCAGTGAAAACACAACGATAAAAAGTAAAGTTGGACTTTGAAGTTTGGTATATTTGCTCTAATTTCTTCAGATCAGAAACATGAACAGAAATCGTTGAATTTTTTCACCCCATTTACAATGTTACCTTCAGCCTAATTTAGTCTAGAAGTAGATAATTATTGCTTTCGTTAGAGATATAAGGACATTATATTATGTTCACATATATAGGGCATTCGTCACAACAATTTCTCTTGCAGTCATCGGAATTAACTTATGTGTCCAATAAGAGTTTTAAAAATTAAGGGATTTTATAAGAGATCGAAACGAAAAAATGAAAATGAAACATAATAAGAATTGGAAATTACTTTCGAAAATCACTGTATAAATTTAGTACATTTTTCCACTTCTGTGCTGGCTCTGAATTTTTTTTTTGTCAAACTACTGTAACGAATTCTTGCAGATATGCTACAACGAATATTATACAGTAATAAGCTTTTACAGGTAAAATAAATTCTAAATCAACTGTAAATATGAAACTGAAATTGTTCACTACAATATTACTTTCTCTATGTCACTTGCCATGAAAAGGATTGATTAAAAAAAAAACATAAAAACTGCCTTAAAAAAGTACACTAAAAATTTTAAAATAACTTTATACCTTGCTTAGAAGAAAGCAAATCTAAATGGACAATATTTTACATTACTATTATTGAATTTTTTACATTAATTACTTATTTTTTGAGTCGATGCCAGCTGTCACATCGCGAAGATCGAATTACTGAACTTTATTTGGTGTTCGAGGCGAAACGGGGAATACGAACAAAAATTCCAAATATTTTACAGCATGCCGTGGGGCAGATAGTGTTATTGCGGGAGACAACTTAGGGAAACAAATGAACAGTATTTTAATCTGTGGCACGGCCTTGGTGTTTATCCAGGCACATCCCTGACGCTACAGTGTCAGTTGGTAGGCTGCATCATGCAGTAAACGCTATACAGTTATATCGGCGTATCATCTGTAAGTTTCAGTTTTGTTGAAACATGTTTTTAACATTAATTGTAGGTAAGTAGTAACATAATTTTTATGTATTATTGTTATTCATTATTGATTTTATCTTTTTGTTTTTCTTGCTTTGGCTAGCACCGAGTCCAAAAATAATTTTTACCTTAATTAATCTAAAAATTTCAATAACAGTAATGAAAAATATTGTCCATTTAGATTTGATTTCTTTTAAATAAGGTATAAAGTTATTTTCATATTTTTAATGTGCTTTTTTTGAAGGTTTTTTTAATTATTTTTTTAAGCAATTATTTTATTTTTAAATATTTAGTGGTAATATAGTTTTTTGTATTTTAAATATGTCGCAGCAGTTCTCAATTTGCCAACTTTCTGGTAGCTCAATGGTTAAAGCGCTTGGTTTCATTTTTTTTGTCTTTATGTACCCCAACAACTTCTAGAACGGGGTGAATTGGATGCTGTGTTAAGGAATGTCACTTTACATTTTAGTCCAGGCTGTGGGCTGTGGGCCAAGTTGAAATCTGAACTACATGTTGAGCCATTAGGACATATTTATTTTATAAATATTCTGCTATGACTTAAAAATAGCTTAATTGATTTTGACGGGATTTAAAACCTGATTTTTATAAAGGACATTGGAAATTAAAAGGGGTAGGGGTAAAGGGGAAGAGGGATTGGTCTTTTTTATACTGAATATAGACTGCCTTTTCAGATTGATTTAAAGTATACATGTATAAATTTCTATTGGTACCGGATATAATAAAAAACAATTAATGGGTGTGGAGTCGAAGAGTAGTTTGGTTTTTGTAAAGCTAGTGTGTACAGTATTTTTGTCTTCGTTTTAAAGTATACATGTACAAAGTCCCATCGAAACCAGATAAAAACTGTAGCTTTCTGTAAAGAATATTTGCAAAAATTAAATTGGGTACGGGAGTGAGTGGTTGGATTTTGTAAACAGAATGTAGGCAATATGTTTCTCTTTGTTTTTAAGTATACTTGTGCAGTGTTCATTCGAAATCTAATAAAAACTGTGGGTATCTGTAAATAACATCGGAAATTAAAGGGGGTGGGGGTAGAATGGAAGAGGGGTTGGGTTTCTGCAACCAAATTTAAACACAATTGTTCTGTATGTTTTAAAGTATACGTGTGCGAATTTCCTTCAGAATCGGATAGAAACTGCACTTTGTGCAGATTTAGGGGGGTGGTGGGAGGAGAGAGGTTTGACTTCTCGAAATCAAATGTAGACAGTATTTTTTTTTTAAGTATACATGTGCATACTTCCTTCAAAACCAGATAGAAACGATAGCTTTATATAAAGAACATTGACAGCAATTAAAGGGTAGAAAGGGGGATAGGTTTTGCATTTTTGTGAAGGTTATGTGGACAGTATTTTTGTTTTTCCATTTGCTTTAAAGTATCCGCATACGAAGTTCCACTGAATCTAATTAAAATGTGGTTTTGTACTAAAATTAAGGGATGTTAAAGGGGAGCTAGGGTAGTTTTTTGGTCAGAAATCTTATCCATAAAAAATACGTATATATGTCAACTGTCATAAACATCGATAAATGGTGTCGACTGTAGTTCTTTTAAAAGAAGATTGACAAAAAACAAAGGGGTGGAAACGGGGAGAGGCGTTCAGATTTTGCAAACAAATAGTTGACATTATTTTTCTCTTTATTTTATATTAAAAATTTGCTAAGTTCTAACTAAAACGGATAAAAACTGTGGGTTTGTATAATAATTAAGCGAGTTAATGGGGAGAGGGTGTGGTTTTTGGATTTTTTGATCAGAAATCTTCTTCGTGACAAAATACATATAAGCACCAACTTTCATGGTAATCGGTCAAACAGTGGTGACTGTAGCTTTTTATAAAGAACATTGACCAAACTTAAGGGGGTGGAAGGAGGGAGAGGAGTTGAGCTTTGGCAGACCAAATGTTGACAGGATTTTTCTCACCGAGCGTGGTGGTGTAACGGTTAGCGTTCTGGCTTCGCATTCGGGAGGACGGCGGTTCGAATCCCCATCCGGGCATCCAGATTTCGGTTTTCCATGGTTTCCCTAAATCACTCCCGGTGAGTGCCGGGATGCTTCCTTCAAAAAGGCCATGGCCGAATTCCTTGCTCCCCATCCTTTCCCGTCTCTAAATACCTCGCTGTTAAGAGACGTTAAGCAGTTTAAAAAAAAATATTTTTCTCTTTGTTTTAAAGTATACATGTGCGAAGTTCAATTAAAATCAGATAAGAAATGCAGGATTCTATAAAATTAAGGGGTGTAAAAGGGAACATGGGGTAGTTTTTTATTTTTTTTGGTCAGAAACCTTCTCCATGAAAAATTAGATATATATGCCAACTTTAATGGAGATCAGTTAAATGGTGTCGACTGTAGCTTTGTTTACAGAAAATTGGTCAAAATTAAGGGGGTGGATAGGGGAAGAGGGCTTCAGTTTTTGAAACTAAATGTTGACAGTATTTTGCTCTTAATTTTGACTATACATGTCCAAAGTTCCGTCGAAATAGGATAAAAATGTGTGATGGTTTAAAAATTAAGGGGTGGTTCTTCTAGTTTTTTTTTTTGTGAGAAACCTTCTCCCTGAAAAATTACATGCATATTCCAACGTTGCACTATGTAACAAAAAAAAAAACTTTTTCCTTGTTTAAGTAAATTTTATGCTTGTTTTGGATGAATTGGGTCACAACTAAACTACACTGAACATTCCTACTTTTATATAATCATTTATTTGCTTTTTATGCCCAATAATATGAAATTAATTGGTTAAAATTATACTAGCTATGAACACTTTATAAATGAGATGATTGAACGATTCAGCTGTATGGAATCTGTTTCAGATTAACGTTATTAATTAATAATTGCGTTTTCCCATTGCTGTAAGCATAATCCAGACTGTTTTTGCTTGTGTGCGGCGTCTGCCTGGGCTCGAAAGCAGTAAAGCATAGAATAAAGGATGCTATCAACTTCTACTTAGCATACAGGTCTTACTTTGGCATGCCTGTGCGAGACCAAGACATGAACTGGGCACTACATGTTGTGTGTGGGTGTTGCAGATCCAGTCTCGGGGCCTGGTATAGAGGAGAAAACAGAAAAATGAAATTTGGTGTACCTAGAATTTGGCGAGAACCAACAGATCACCTCTCCAACTACTATTTCTGTGTTACTGACTTGTCTCATCATAAGAAGTGTAAAAAAAAAAACAAAAATGTTTTTGCATATCCAGACTTGCGATCATCTCTTAGGCCCATTCCACATGGTGAGGAGCTTCTCATTCCTCCTCCTCCTCCACTACTGAATGAGTGTGAAGACAGTAGTGAACCAAATACCGATATCGACCACGAAGAAGACTTCTCAGAGGATGAAGACGCTACACCTCACTACCCCACATAATATGAGTTAAATGACTAGATCAGGGATTTAGGACTTACAAAATCCAAAGCAGAAATTGTAACACCTAGACTAAAGCAGTGGAATCTATTGAGTAAGAGTTGCAAGATACCCCTTGTCAAACAGAAAAAGATGCTAATGCCTCCCTTCCATATTAAGCTTGGACACATCAAGCAATCTGTAAAGGCCATAGATACAACATCAGTTGCAATGAAGTACCTCCAGAATGTGTTCCACAAACTCTCAGAAGGTAAGATAAAGGGTGGAATTTTCGAGGGCCCCCAAGTGAAGAAATTACTTCGTGATGACACATTCATCAGCAAGCTTCTACCAGTTCAAAGAAAGGCCTGGAAGAGCTTCGGGGATGTTGTGAATGGTTTCCTAGGTAATCACAGAATGGAAAATTACAGGGATGTGGTAGAGGGTCTTTTGAAGAAATACAAAGCAATGGGGTGCAGAATGTCTCTAAAGCTGCATGTATTCCACTCGTATCTAGATGTTTTCAAGTCTCATATGGGTGCATATTCAGAGGAACAGGGCGAAAGGTTCCATCAGGACTTACAATTGTTTGAAAGAAGGTACCAGGGACAGTATAATGAGCGAATGGTTGGTGGTTATATCTGGGGACTGATCAGAGAGAGTGATGTAACGTATAAGAGGAAATGTAGGAAGACAACACATTTTTAAGCACATTGTACATGACATGAAAACATTTTCATGTACTTTACAACTTTTGTAATTTATATTTACTGCATTTATATTTTTTCAAAAGTTGTATTTAAGAATTTCTTTTGTTTTGTTTCATGGGCATATGTAAACGACCATTCATTGTTCTAAATAAATGCATTTTCCTAAAATTAAGAAAAATCGATGGCATTTCCGTAAAACAATTTCCCACATGAAAAATTGTGTTTCATAGTGTTTTGAAACACACTGCATAAGAAACAACAAAAAAATTAACTTAAACAAAATTTTGTTACATAGTGATAATCGGTCAAATAATGTCGACTGTAACTTTTTATAAAGAATATTGACAAAAATTAAGGGGGTGGAAGGAGGTAGGGAGTTGAGCTTTGGCAGACCAAATGTTGACAGGATTTTTCTCTTTGTTTTAAAGTATACATGTGCAAAAGTTCAATCAAAATCTGCTAAGAAATATAGGTTTCTATAAAATTAAGGGGTGTAAAGAGTGGTTTTTTTTTACTTTTTCATTTTTTTTTGGGTAGAAACTTTCTTCTTGAAAAATTAAATGTATATACCAACTTTAATGGAGATAAGTTAAATGGTGTCGACTGTAGCCTTATACAGGGCGTTCGCCGGAAAACGCTACCCTCCCAGTCTGTTGCCGTCGGCAACTTGCTCGGTCAGTGGAGCCAGCAGTTTCCGCCACACGGCACCGTGAATCACCGCACTGTTTAACACCTCCGCTGCCCCAACAGTGCAGTGCAGTGACCCTTACATTGTTAGGAACGGTTTCTTTGCATTGTAGATAGTTTGTGACTTCAGTCTCTTATTAATCAGTGTTGTGAATAAACGTTTCTTTGCGGTTTGGCTGGTTTGGGGCTTCATACTCTTATTAATCTGTACCGTGTTTGAGTGTGAGTAAAATTATGGTACGTTACAGTTTGCAACAAAGAATATTTCTCTACGATACATATGTGAAGAAGAAGTCGTTTAAAAAGTGTCGCAGTAAATTTCGTCGCGATTTTCCTGGCGCTTTACTGCCAGCTAAATCAACAATTCTGCGTCTGGTTAAAAAAGTAAGAGAAACGGGTTCATTTTTTAACAAAAAGAGACTGTCGGTCAACCGTATTCTCACAGAGGAGAAAATTGACGATATCGCTTTTCGACTAGAACAGTCACCCAAAAAATCATTAAGTCAGTTAGGGCAGCGTGTGTCTCGAAATATGTTCAGAAGATGTGAAATGTGCATTACACAAGAGGGTCAACACTTCCAGCATCTTTTATAAGGTAAGCTAATGAATTACGTCACATTTAAATGCTTAGCACACAAGTTTATGAAGTTTATGAAGCGTAATTATTATGAAATAGTCCGCGGCCGACGGTCGAACAATGCCGGAAACTGACCGCTCGCTCGCCGGGAGCAGTTTCTTCCTTGTAGCGCTAACAGTGGGTTGCGTTTCCCGGCGAACGCCCTGTATAAAGAAAATTGGTAGAAATTCAGGGGGTGGATAAGGGGGAGGTGTTCATTTTTTTCAAACCAAAAGTTGACAATATTTTTCTCTTTATTTTTTGACTATACATATCTAAAGTTCCATCGAAATCGGATAAAAAAGTGTGTTTGTTAAAAATTAAGGGGTGTGAAGGGATGTAAGGGGTGGGTTCTCAATGAAATCCATATGGGACCACTTTGGATGTTTACCCTATACACTAAAAACGTTTCATTTAAATCGGTTCAAAATTGGTTAAGATATCGCTGAATATATATACAAAAAAAATACAGACGAATTGAGAAACTCCTCCTTTTTTTGAAGTCGGTTAAAAATAAAATGAAAGTTCCTCTACTGATCTAAGTTATGGTATGGCGATGCAATGTTAAATAATAAAATGGACGCTACATGATTATATTAAGATGAGGTCCTTTACATGCATTGTTTTTAGATAATTTATGATTTAGTTATTTTTATGAAAGACAAAAGTTCTAGAAATATTTGAATGGAATGTTTGTTTTAAATCACCAAAAACTTGTGATATCATAGGGCAACTACATTTGGAAGAGATAAAACTCCAAATGTAACTTTTTTGGTTTGACAACTGTAACTGTGAGTTTCTCCTTACACAAAGTCTCGCAATAAGCAAAACAATACAGACACTGGTTTGTTCCACTGGGAACAATTAATTCACAGTATCGCGAAACGATGAACAATGCGAGCATTCGTTCCGTACCTTGTAATCTGTCATGGAAAACTGAATAATGTTGTCACCATGTGTACTAATTTCTGAGGTAAATTAGAGCAGAATGAAGATCCCCTTTGTTTACATTCGAAGTTTTGGAGACTTTTCAAACGGAAATGTTTCATTCGTAATTTTACGCGCTGTTGTTCTGATTGTCTCTCTCTCTCTGCAACATTTCCACAACGTAGGTTTCATCATATAACACTATACTATGCGAATTATTTCTAAAATTTATTTATACGCAACGTGTCGCAACAAAAATGTTATTGGTTGCATCTAAAAGCTGCCTGCAACGCCATCTCTGAATCGACTTAAGTGTTGTGACTGTCTCTCTGTTAGGGGGCGTCCATTAATTACGCGAGGTGTTTTTCCGCAATTCCGGACCCCCTTATGGTGACGACGTGAGATCTTTAGCTCTCCAGCTACCCTCCATAAAGTCGGTATCGGTGTCATTTGTAAACTTTTTTTTTGTTTTTAGCTCTACTATGTTTCAAGAAATTAGAGAGATAAAATATTTACTGTAGCACGTCCCAGCAATCGTAATAAAACGAAAACGTGTAGTCTGTGCTGTGCCTGATGCTCTCGTTTTATCCCAGACACGAGTTATAACTGCAGCACCACAAGCTGTGAACCTCATTTTGCTAATGACCATCCGAAGAACTTTTTCTGTTTCCAAACTACGGATGTTATTTAGAACACCTCCTTTGATAAAGCTTAGCACTATAGTCATGTTATTTTGAATATATAAAGGCTCTACTCCTCTTATTTACAAAGTTCTTTCTAATTTAATTTAACTATTACCATTTACATTTATCGCCTCATTGGCTCAGCTGGTTGCGGAATCAGAATGGTGTCCGGCGCTGAAAGGGTTTAGCAGGGTTTCGAGGTCTGGTGGTGGAGGGAAATTTTCATCATCATGATTTGGCCAGGAGGTTAGGAGATGTGGTGATGAACAATTCGTAATCACCAGATTGTTTACCAAAGTCCTGGGTAAAACCACAATCCGGCCGGCCTCGGTAGCTTAGGCGTGCAAGGTCTTCGAGTCCTGCCGCGGGCATGGGTGTTTAAGTGTTGTGTCTGTGAATGTCATGTACGTTCTGTGGTGTGTCTAATTAGCAAGAAAAATTCGTACTGAAGATACTGAAAGCATTAGGTGACATATAATTAATATCGAGCTGGCTGTATGGCCTAAGATGCCGAAAGCCATTGAATATGGAGTGAAGGCATACGACGCTGTTGATGCTGATTCATCCGTCGGATGGGAACGTTAAGATTGGCCGCACCTGGCGTCTTTCGGAAGAGTAGGCGTGAATGGTCTACACAGGGTTTAACCTTATCCCTTCTTTCATCTCGCATTCACAACACAAATGACACTCTAAAATGAACAAAAACATCATAAAGGTCCATACACACTTGCAATAACACCTACGAACACTTTCTCACCGGCGAGGCAGTGGGAAACTACTGCAGTTTATCTCCCCCGGACGATTACAATAGGCTTACCAGACGTCCCCGTTTGCCGCGGAAAGTTCCGGTATTTAGCTCTCTGTCTCCGGACAGATTTCGTCCCCGGATTTTTACTGTTGTCCTCAGATTTTTTTTTTTTTTTTATCAAGCGAGAGATCTTTAAAAGCCCTGATTTGCTAATGCATTCGTTTAAAGCAAGAGATATGAAGCGCACTTTTTCCTTGTACGTGCCTAGGAATAAAAGAAAATTGCAGGGATACTGCGTCTTGCACACAACAGCTTTCGAAAATCAAGTCTCCTTGCTGTGTGCAACATTGCTGTCTGTCATCCTCATTTAAAATACAAACAATATGTGGCTTTTAATTTAACTTGACCTTTAATCATATAACTTATAAAAGTACAACGTGTAATTAGAACAAATGCCCGAAAGCGTCCCCGGATTTAAGTGAAAAAAATGTGTGAAGCGTCTCCGGATTTGGAGAAAAAATTCTGGTAACCCTAGATTAAAATGAATCACCCACGGTAGCCGCATACAGTCAGAGACGGGTATGACACTCACAGAAGAAGATTTACAGTTCTAATTTACCAATATTCCTTAATATTTACAAGTATTATCTTTAAAGTAACGATATCTTAAATGTTGCGCTATAAAAGGAAGCCCAGGAAATATATTGTCATGATCTGGTGAAACTGATATTTGTTTGGGGAAGTTGACCACTACTGACAAGTGTCTGTTGTTTGACAGAGGTGTGAGGAACACGTTCGACCGACGGCAGTTTAGTCTGTAGTGTCAACGGTGAAAGTGATTACCGCGCCGCGTTAAACAAAGCTCCGTATGCTTGATTAAAGTTTGCGCTGCGGTCGCAGTACAGTGTATACAAGAGGCGGGGTCGTTTTAATCTCTTACTTACCTGCCTGACAAGGGCTCCTCATCTGCGGCTCGCCCACAAAGAACAGGCGAGCCGTATGAAAGACCGCGCTCGCTCTCAAAAGGAACGGAGCCGCATCATAAATCCGGCCGTGCCAATGGCCTTCCTCGAATTACTTTTATTGCTCCCTGTGTCGGTGACCTTTCAACACAGTAGTGTTTGTGGAGCATTTTACTCTACTCGAGAGTTGTCGTTTTTTATTCTCAGAACGTACAAGCTTCTGATATTAGCGCTGTAAAACTTTTTTTCCCCAGAATGTCGTTATTGTTCAAATGCTGTCAATAGGACAGGTGTCAGGCAAAATTTAATTGAAACATGTGAGTATCATATTTCTAAAAAATAATGGTAACGGCACAGTATCTAACACAAATAGCGGATGCAGCATTAACTGTTACGGAGCAGTCTCAGCTACCTAAAATACTTTAAGCGATATCAACAATATCTCGTTATTCGAGACACTCTATACATGCATATTTTATTTCCTATGGCGTTCTTTCAGTTCTGCAGCAATTTCTTCGCAAGATTCACGGAGGCAGAGCTCCCCAATCCCATTACAATCTTTGGCACAAGACGGGAAGTATCTTTTTTTTTTTTTTTTTTTTTTTTTTTTTTTTTTTTTTTTTTTGTAACTGCTTTACGTCTCTTTTTAACATTGAGGTCTTTAGAGACGGGAAAGGATGGGGGGCAAGGAATGGGAAGGAATTCGGCCATGGCCTTTTTGAAGGAAGCATCCCGGCATTTGCCTGGAGTGATTTGGGGAAACCATGGAAAACCCAAATCTGGATACCCGGAAAGGGATTCGAACCGCCGTCCTCCCGAATGCGAGGCGAGAACGCTAACCGTTACACCACCCCTCTCGGTGGGGAAGTATCACTCCAGCCATTATTCCTGCCGAGTTTTCTCTACGGTACTCATCAGATAGCAGGGTGAGTAGGCGTGAGGGGCCGTTTTTGACGTTCGACTTCGAGGTCTTGTCGGGGGTTGAACCCCGGCAGCCCAGGTTGCAGTCAGTCGTTCTACCACCTGAGTACCCATTACATACTTTACGTTCCTGTTTACTCATACAACAAGACTCCATCAGACCACATATCAAGCCGTCAGATTTTGTGTTCGTGGATTTATGGCAGCAGCACCGCTTAAAAAATCAGGGAAAGGTGCCCCTTGTGTCACAGACACAATATTCAAATAATTCAAAACTACTTCATATGGTTTCAAAAATCTGAAGAACTGTTCATATATTGAAACGGAAAGTTTCAAACAATTTTCGTATTGTACCCATATTATAATAAACATTAGATGGGAAGAAAGGTGTACTTTACTTGCTTTATACCACGAGGGACTTCCTATTTTTCCATAAATACAAGTAGAGAAAATATTAGGAAAACTTTTCGTTTCAATATTTCAGCCTACTTTCATATTTTTGGGCCTACTTAAAGGTAATTTAATGTACAGGAGATGCCTGGATTAAATCGATAAAACAATAAAACGATATGTATGAAATGTGAAACGAAGTTTTTTTTTTTTTTAATTTATTTGGCCTTTAGCCATGCTGGCCATTTAGCCATTACCAAGTGTACAAGCGTTTATTACATTGTTTGTCTATTACATCTGTAACATTTTGCACATCGTAGCAGTAAATCTTAATATACATTGTCTCTGTAGGTTATCCGTATTTCATAGTACCTTACACACATTAAAAGCCAGAACTAATACATTTACGTAATACGCTGGGTGCATAAGGTAGTAACTTTGTCTGGCACATACATACCTTAAAATGGACGATTTGATATTACATTATACACATTGAAATATTGAGTTTGGCAAAAAATCGATTTACAAGGTTCATATATACATGAAATGTTAGGATATGTTACATCTGATTATACAGTTAATTATTGTTCCTTTGTTTGGCATATAGGCCTACATACATTAAAATAGTCCATTTGATATTACATTATATACATTAAAATATTAAGTTTAGAAAAAGTAATACAAATTAATAAAAAATAAAATTATTTACAAAGACTCATATATACATGAAATGTAAGGATATGTTACACTTGATTATACAGTTGATTATTGTTACAGTTCTCGTTTGATTTGCCGTAAAAATGAGTACATGAAGAAGAAGATTTTAAATCTGTTTGTATTTAGTAAGTCTTCAACACTTGCCGGGAGTTGCTGTCCTGCTTGCACCAAGTGCTTGATGAGGTTGTCAGAGGCTTGTTTGTTAAATGGGCAACCAAAGAATATATGATTAGCGTCTTCAACGTGTCCGCACTGGCAGTACGGTTCCTCTACCACACCGATTCTACATAAGTGCTTCTTGAGGCGGCAATGTCCGAATTTAAGCCGAAAAATTGTGATATATAGGCTTCTAGGACACCGGATGTTCTGAAACCATGGCCGTTTTGTAACTTCAGAATGTATCCTTGCGTAGTGTTTACCTTTCGTAGCAGATGTATATCTCCATTCTACGTCCCAATCTTTGTATAATTTTTCCTTTATTGTCACAATCAGGTCCGAAGTAGGTATCTTACGGTGTATAGTTACCCCGGTCTCAGTTGCTTGTTTTGCCAGCTGGTCGGCTATTTCATTGCCCCTGCACCCATCATGGCCTCTCACCCAGGAAAGTACTACTAATTTATTACTTTGTTCCAGGTCTATGATTGATTTAATAATTTCGTATATGATCGGGTTGTTGCTTTGGTTTATGTGATGATTTTTTAATGACGTTAAGGCAGAGAGTGAATCAGATAGTATGATAATGTTACTATCCGGTAAGCTCCCGGCATATCTAAGTGCTTCTAATATTGCTATCAGTTCCGCTGTCATAATAGAGCATTCTTTAGGCAGTTGGAAAGTGCCCTGTTCCATGCTATCAAGGTTGATGTATGCACAACCAGCATAACTGTTGTTCTTAGACCCATCTGTATATATGATTCCAGCCGGAAGCCATTTGTTCAATTTTTCTAGGTATGTCTGTTTGTAGGGGCTCTGTTGCGTTGTTTGACCAAAAACTGTAATTTCTTTACATGTATGCCATAATGGAGCCTCATAGCAGTATAGTTGTTCACTCTTGATTGGCTTTATCGTATAGTGATTTGGTTTCCAGATACGCTGAAGCTAGCGGTGGCAGTCGTCTGTTTTTCCAATATCCTTTTGTTAGGCAGTCTATGGATAAGTTGTGTATGGAATTATATAATTTACTGGTCGTCAACTGACTCTGTTTCAGTAAAAATTTTGAACTTAGGTAGGATCTACGTAGGTGCAGAGGAGGTTCCCCTGCTTCTGCGCATAGTGCATTTGTGGGCGTAGATTTCATTGCCCCTAGGCAGGTGCGTAGTACCATGTATTGTAGTACATCAAGCTTCGCTAAAGGCCGTTGGGAGGCCGCACCATAACAAATACACCCATAGTCAAAATGTGGACGGACTAGGGCTCTATATAGAGTTAGTGCTATTTGTGGACTTGCTCCCCACTTTAGTCCTGTTACTGCTCTTATAAGGTTGTTCCTTGAGCAGACTTTTTTTTCTATTTGTTTGATGTGTTCACACCATTTGAGTTTATTATCTATTATCAGGCCTAGATATTTCAAGCTATTCTTAACTGGGAGCTGGTATGGTCCAAGAGTCATGCGGATCATTGGAGGAATCCTGTGTCGTGTAAATATGCAGACTGAGCTTTTATCTATTGAGATCTCCTGTCCATTGTCTGACAGCCATTGTACTAGTTTACACATCGCTTCGTTTAATATGGCTTGGCATCTTTCGATGCTTGTGCCTATTGTATACAGGCAGATGTCGTCCGCATATTGAAGTATTATGACGGAAGGTGGCATTATTTTGTGTAGGTCAGTTGTGTATATATTAAAGAGTAACGGAGACAAAACTGATCCTTGAGGTACCCCTTGGCTACACTTTCTTGGACCTAGAGTAATTGTTTTCCACTTGGCTACTAACCATCTATTTGTAATCATAGCTAGCAGCCTCGCTGTAAAGGGGCCCGGCACGCCATTCTCTTTTAATTTTTTTCCCAAGGTCGATGGCAGAACTTTATCATAGGCAGATGTTAGGTCAGTGAAAATGGCAACCATGTATTTATTGTCTGTAAGGCACGATTGAATATCTGTAACAAGGTGTGCTAATATGTCATTCGTGCCTTTCCCTCTCCGAAAGCCGTATTGAGTATGCGGCAGCAATGTATTATGTTCGAACCACCATTCGAGTCTATGCTTTACCATTCTTTCGAGAATTTTGAACACACAAGATAAGAGGGATATGGGTCTATATGCTGAGGCACATTCAGTTTCCTTTCCTGGCTTTTTTATAATAATTATTCTGGCCGTCTTCAAAGGTGGTATCTCGCTTTTCTCAGCCCAAATACGATTAATGAGGTCGAGCAGGTATGCTTTCCCGTTGGCAGGGAGTAGGCGGAGCATGGGGTAGTGTATGTTATCCGGCCCAGGTGCTGATGATTTGCCAAAGGAGAGTGCTCTGCTGAGCTCTTCACTCCTGAAAGGTTGACATAGGATGTGCTGTGTATTTTCCTGTACGTTTAGGGGTTGAGGGTCCACATAAGGTGGTGTTATGTTTTCTAATATCTCAGTCAGAATATTCAGTGGTGGTGTCCGCTCTGGCACCCTCGCTTCCTTTATATTTTTCAGCCTTCGTATTTTCATCCACACTTCTTTGGTCGGCGTGTTGAGACTCAGTTTTGAGCAGTAGTCTTCCCAGTTTTTCTTCTTCTTCTTTCTCAGGAGTTTTTTTGTTTTCGCACATGCCCTTTTGCATTCAATATAATTGCTCATTGTGAGGTGTTGCCTGTAATTTTTGACAGCTTTCTTTCTTTCTTTTATTGCATCGTCACATTCCTGGTCCCACCATTCAACTGGTGTTGTGTTGATTACATAGTTTTGTTTTTGTTTTGGAATGCTGGAGCCTGCGGCTTTTTCAATGCAATCTATGAAGGCTTTATAATCATTTTGTATGTCGTCTGTAGGTTTGTAATGAGAAAATGCAGCTTCTGCTTCCTGTTGGTATTTTTCCCAGTTGGCCCGCTTGATACTCCATTTGTAGTGCGAAAAGATAGTTTGCCCTATCAGCTTAGTGCAGGGGAGCTTCAGCAGAATCGGGAAATGATCCGAGCCCAGAGTATCTTCTATGATTTCCCATGTTAGGTGTGGGGCAATAGTCGCCGATGCTAATGATATGTCAACAGATGATTGTTGTTGTGATGGTCTATTGATTCGAGTTGCAGAGCCATCGTTTAGTACAACTAGTTCCTCCATTACTTCCACAATTAGTCGCCCGTTACGATCGTCATATGTACTTCCCCATAAGGAATGATGGGCATTTAAGTCACCAAGGAGCAGAATTGGTTCTTCTAGATGTCTTTTTAGTATTTCCAACTCAGATCTTTTTAATGCTGGTTTGTTTGGTGACCTGTATACAGATACTACCGTCATATATTCGTCTTTAAAGAGGATCCGTGCTGCACAAACTTCGAAAGACAGATTAGTAGGCGTAATGTTTACGGGCTGGAATGGGATTGATTTCTGTATCAATAGGGCAGTGCCGCCATAACCGTCCGCTCTGTCTGCTCGCACGATATTATAGTTTTGAAAAAGGAAAGATTCTCCTGGTTTCAACCAAGTTTCTGAGATCGCACTTACTGAGATTTTATGGGCCAGCATATATTGCATCAGACTTAATTTATTGGCTTTGATTGAGCGCGCATTCCATTGTAAGATTCCGAGTTCTTTGATTGCAATTTTTTCATTCGTTTGGGGATTATTATGTGGTATGTTATTTTGGTACATGGAATCTAAGCCTCCAGTAACGGGTATCGAATGCGTTCTTGTGTTCTCAGTTGAACCCATTGGTGAGTGTTTGTTGTATAAGCTGTTTGATACTTGGAGCGAATTGCAGTGGATCGATCTGTTGGTTACCGACATACTGGTTTAAGATATTCATTATGATTTCGATCATTTTGTATGTGAAGATATCAGCTGTGCTTGCGCTTTGTACAGTGCTGTGAGGTTGGGGTGGGTATGGGTTGTACGCAATTGGTTGTATATTCCTGTTGTTAGGGATCCAATAATTTTTGTAAGATAGATCCCTAGAGTTGCTTCCTGCTCTGTAGTGCCTATTATGTCTTTCCGTTAAGGGGGATTCTGCCTGGTTAGTAGGCATTGGATTTATTTGCATGTTTGTTAACATGCCAGGTGGGCTGGTGGCCAACTGTGACGTCTGGGTAGGTAGTTCTTGGTGGAGTTGTTGATGTTGTTGTTGCGATGTCCCTACAGGCACTGTGGCAATATTTAAGTTATCCTGTATGGGGGTTCTTTGCTCGTAACATTCCGAATTTACGACCGTGGTTTGGGTGGTTGCGGCCGGTCTTGCTAGTACACCGGCATACGTACCGGCGTTGATCTTTCTAAGGGCTTGTTTATAGTCTAGGTTCTCGTACGCCATTAACTGTTTGATTCTTCTTTGTTTTTCATATTCAGGACATCTTTTTTCATTAGATGGGTGGCCACTATTACAATAGATACAAATGGGGTTGTTTTGGTTACAACAATCTTTGTCGTCGTGTGCACCAGCACAGAATACACATCTTTTTTTACTTCTGCATTGCTTGCTCAGGTGACCATAGCGCAGGCAGTTAAAGCATTGCATAACAGGTTTTATGTATGGTTCGACTGGACAGCGGACACCGTGTATGTAAACATAGTTGGGCCGTCTTTGCGATTTGAAAGTGATCAGGCAAACTGGAAGTGGGATTGTTGTAGGTTGACCGTTTGCTACCATTTTCTTAGCAAATCGTTTAACGTTTATCACCCTGTATTCACATCGCGCTACCGCTTTAATTTCATCTTCTGATAATTCTGTCATTACGTTTCTAATGATGCCTTGTTGTGTGGTGCACGAGTATGGGATATACGCCTGCAAACCGTTCTGCTTCCAGACTGAGCTTTGAATCATAGAATTGGCTGCTATTACCGATTTCACCTCAATTTTGACACGGTTACGGCCTGCTGTAGTTATCTGTAATATTTGATTATTTGTATCACGGCAGAGGGAGTTAATGAGGCGACCTATAGCCATTGGATGCAGTCTACTGATGTTTTTATCGACACTTTCTACAATCACATAATAGGGCCCTAGGTCATAGTTTTCATATATCACTGGCGTTGCGCTATTTACCTGTTGATCATGGCTGACTGTTGTGGTTGTAGTCTGGTTTTGCTGTGTGTTGCTAGCTGGTGACGTCTCCATACTGATGTCTGTAGGTTTCGGCTGTTCTGCTGTTCTTGGTACTTTGTAGTTGCAGTTGTTGCTGATGTCTTCGATTGTTGGTGTGCTGGGGCGTTTCTGGGCTGCAGGTGGGGTCGTTTCTTCCTCTCCTACAAGTCGTAGTTCCTGTTGTCTCGTTTGGTCAATGGTAAGATTAGCAGCAAAAGATGGTACATTGACGGTTTCGAATGACGATTGTATGATGTTTCTCGTTTCCCTTCCATCTTCACTTGTGTTGTGATGTAGGGATGGCACTTGACTGTCTAAGCTATCTTCTGTTGCAATGTTCACGTTACCTCCATTATATAAAAGTATGTGCGGCGTCGGCTGTACCTGTTCGTAGCCGCCTTCACCACACTGGCCACCATACATGGCGGCCAATGTCACTTAACACTTATATTAGTTGTTTCTTGATTATCAATTCACTTTTCTTGTCCACCACACGAAGTTGAAAACTGTTTATGTTGTTGGCACTTGCCGTCGAGTCAACCCGCGATCGCGCACACTACTTCCTCGTATCGGAGGCGATGTTACCCGTACGACGGTCTGCTCACGACTGTGAAACGAAGTTATGTGATTAGGAAATTTTTTGACCCGATTAAATTTTAATACTCTTTGTTTAAATCTAGATTCCCGGAATTTTCGAAGATGTGTGAGAAATATACATAACAGCCAGCCGAAGATATGTTTATATAGTGTGTTTAGTGGTTACCGGAGGCGGTGCAACTACGACTACAAGCACTCGATTAAAATAAAATTTATAAGTTAACGATATAAAATTATTTTTTTCGATGAAATGATTTAAGGATTTAGTGCCGTTCAAAATCTTAGTTTATTATTAGCTTTAAACTGTTTTGCCAGACATCGGTAACATTTACAGTCAATCTAAAATTCAAGTAAACGAAATGAATCTATATTACAGTATTAATATACACGTAACGCGAACCAATGGA
Source organism: Vandiemenella viatica (assembly GCA_031002005.1). Lineage (NCBI taxonomy): Eukaryota > Metazoa > Arthropoda > Insecta > Orthoptera > Morabidae > Vandiemenella > Vandiemenella viatica. The sequence goes on from JARYHS010013630.1 coordinate 178,512,690, forward strand.
ACTAGTAGTGTTCCTGAACACCAAAGTCGGAGATGTGTACAGAGGATGACTGCGCCTTTATTTGTCATGTCTGTGAGCTGTATTGCAATATATTCATATCACTTCAGTTTTCTTTTAATTAGGATGTCGAGGAAAGGTAGGCAACCGTCCTTTTCCATTTCCATAGTGAACTTTATGCTAGGATGGATTCCGTTCAGATATTCTAGAAACTCGTGTAAAGTCTTGATTCCATGGGGCCACACCACAAATGTATCATCTACATATCTGTAGAAACATGTAGGTTTGAGAACTGCTCCCTGCAGGGCTTTCTCTTCGAAATGCTCCATGTATAAGTCGGCGATTACAGGAGAAAGTGGAGATCCCATGGCAACCCCGTCCACCTGTTCATAGTATTTCCCTGAGTATGTGAAATACGTGGACGTCAGTACATGTTTGAAAAGGTCCACAATGGCTGGTTCAAACTGGTGGCGTATCAGCTCCAGCGTATCCTTCAATGGGACGCGGGTGAATAATGAGACGACGTCGAAGCTCACCATTATATCTGAATCCTTCAGTTCCATGGTCTTGATAATCTTGACAAATTCCGTGGAATTTTTGACATGGTGTTCGCAATTGCCGACTGATGGACTTAGAAGACGGGTCAGGTATTTAGCCAGCGGGTAGGTTGGAGCTCCGATGTTGCTGACGATTGGTCTTAGAGGTACGCTTTCTTTGTGTATCTTCGGCAGACCGTATAGCCGAGGTGGTCTGGCAGCACGAGGTCTGAGCTTCTTATTTGTCTCTTCAGAGAATTCGGCCTTCTTCAATAAAGCCGTAGTCTTCCTCTCAATCCTGCTGGTAGGATCGTTGTCCAAACAACGATAAGAAGGGTCGTCAAGGATGTTCCTCATCTTCTGCTCGTACTGTTCTGCCGCAAGTAATACTGTAGCATTTCCCTTGTCCGCCGATAAAACAACAACCTCATTGTTCTGACGCAAGACACGAAGTGCTTCACGTTCCTCCCTGGTAATGTTGGTCTTTGGGGGTTTAGCTTTATCCAAGACCCGGCAAGTCTCCCTGCGGATCTCTTCCGCTGTCTCCCCTGGTAGGGCGCGAACAGCTTGTTCGACAGAGGTGATAATGTCAAGTGTTGGCACACATCTTGGCGCCGGAGCGAAGTTGAGGCCTTTGGACAAGACAGAAACGGTGGCGTCGTCAAGTTGCATCCCGCTCAGATTCACCACTGTGCGACACACTTCGGGACATTCCCTGGGGCGCTGAGACTTTACACGAGTTTCTAGAATATCTGAACGGAATCCATCCTAGCATAAAGTTCACTATGGAAATGGAAAAGGACGGTTGCCTACCTTTCCTCGACATCCTAATTAAAAGAAAACCGGATGGAACGCTCGGGCATAGTGTATACAGAAAATCTACCCACACAGACCAGTATCTGGGCGCCACGAGTTTCCACCATCCTGTGCAGCGCAACACTGTTTTAAATACTCTTGTGCACAGGGCTAGAGCGATTGCTGACAAAGACAGCCTGCCACAAGAACTGGAACACCTGAGAACTGTCTTCAGGCGGAATGGTTACTCCGAGAGGCAGATAGAAAGGGCAATTGAACGTAAGCCAGGGAAAATTCCAGTCCAACAGGAAGAAACGCCCAAGGCCACCGCCTTTCTGCCTTTCGCCGGAAACACCTCGGGGAAAATCGGCAGAATCCTCGCACGACATGGTATAAAATCTTTCTACCGACCACCAGCTAAAATACGGGACTACCTCCGTTCAGTCAAGGATGATCTTGGCCTAAGAGTTCCGGGGATTTATAGCATACCGTGCGAGTGTGGAAAGACCTACATCGGTCAAACGATCCGCACCATTGAAAACCGGTGTGAAGAACATAAACGCCACCTCCGCTTGGGACAATATAGCAAATCAGCGATCGCCGAGCACGTGTACGACCATGGCCACAAAGTAGAGTTCAATAACGTTAGGATATTGGCTAGAACATCACATTTTTGGGAATCTGTCATCAAAGAAGCCATCGAAATTCGACTGGCCGACACATTTAACAGAGACAGTGGTCTGTGTCTCAGTGAGGCATGGAAACCTGCCTTGGCAAATATCCGCAGAGAACGTTGTACTTCCGTCCAGCTGCCGCCGTAGAGGGCTTCATATTAGCTCGGGCTGGAACAAGAACCTTAGCCACGCCCACGGGCAGCCAACCGCCAGTTGGTTGCGGGCCTGGCTCATAGTAAGCCATCGCCGAAGCCACGCGGACTTGTACATAAGGAAGAGCGGCACCCGAACCATCTCAGTATCTGTGGGTCAGCCGACCATTACACATGTCTCATCACCTGAAGAAGACGGCAGAGCCAGCCGTCGAAATATTGTGTTTCCACAACACTATCCGGCGGTACACCCGTGAAGACTACATTGCAGTCATACGCCGGGAAAGTCTTCGTTCTTACATCAATAGCGCAATTGTTCAGCTAAACAGAGACATTAGCCAACTATAATTGCTGATGTCGAGTCACAACAGATTGTAGCTCCAACGATAGGCAGGGTTCAGCGTAAGCTGTTCTTAGTATTGTTAAAAATGGATCAGTAAACTTTCTTCGTTCATGTGACGAATTCTAGAACGCTACGTGGATCGGATTCCATGTAAACCTGTAGGTCCCCGTTAGCCCGCAGGTTCACAAGATTGGGTAGCTACGACAGAGGCATACGAGGTAAACAGAAACTCCGTTATTCGGCGGCGAACTACACTCCGAGGTCTCCCGGCCAGTAATGCTATATGAAATTACTTTTTAATAGACGTCTGAAGAATTAACGTAGGACGTATGTTACGATGAAGACAATTTGGCCTTGTTGCCAAGATTGGCGTAAAAAATTTTGGGCGATGGTCAAAATATAATTCCGTGGAGATGTTTTATTATGATGGATTGTATCCTGTAAAAAATGTTTTAGATGCCCTTGAAGGTATCATAGAACATTTAAAACATTTTTGGGGTCTCGTATTACTTTAAGACAACAGAGAGACAGTTGCTGCAATATAATGTGACTTTCCACTTATCTTAGTTTCATGTAAGACCGAATTGCCTGAAGGCTCTTCTGATTTCTTACACATCAGAGACGAGCAGAGAGCACATTCGAAGGAACTATTATTTAGCCAGGATTTCCATACACATTATTACAGATGGCGCGTCGAAAAGCACAAAAGTATTCTATTAGTCGCCAATAATTTTGATGTTCAAATAAGTTTAAGGTTAAATATTTTATTACATTCCGTGGGGACTAATGGGAACATGGCGTAATATTGCCACAACCGTACATTAACCCCAACTGACAGTTTGTTTTGATAGTCAGGAGATGAATATGCATAGCCTGTCAGATAAGTTATTCAATCTCTTTAAGATTATATACTACCTGGAGAATATCTGCACCAATGTTGCATACTTCAACACTTACCTTGCCACTCTTTCAGAGTATGGATCAATATACGTCTCAATTAAACAGGTACCACCTAAAAAACATCTTAAACCTAATTATTGGAACTATAAACGAAGATATGGTAACTCAATAAGATATCTCATTACTAAGACGAAACCTAAAAGAACTTTAAAGCTGATAAATATATCGTTTAAAAGTTAAATCTGTCTTATACCTGGAGCAGAATGGTGTCAAAAAAGGTGCACCTTTTAAAAATGGTATTCGGCTTTTGTGGCCATCCACCAAATTCAAATTTTCACTCTCAAAATTGCGTTGCAAGTGATTCCGTGCGGACCATATATGAAAGCATGGTATACGAAACAGTAAATTATAACCATGCCTGAAGAAGCTCCAGCTCGTTACAACTACAACACTGAGACAGAAAACGGCCATCATGTCGCTTGGGCAACAAACGTGAAGACTCGTTTAGCAAATAGCAATAGATTTCCAGCGTGTTACTGTGCCGGTACAAGGTAGTCGAATGAACTCATTCGCACAGATTATACCGTACTTTTATACCGGCCACCCGAGCTGACATTCTGGGAATCTCTCTCTAGGCGTGGACAGACAACAAAAATTTAACAACTTCAATGCCAATTAACTGCCATTCATCAATCATAATTTTTATTTTATTTTTATCTGCCTTTTATGCGATTTGGTAATTTATATAATAATTATTTATAACATTAAAAATTAATGAAATATGTGTAAATATAATATACAGGATTTTTTTTTTTTTTTTTTTTTTTTTTTTTTTTTTTTTTTAAATGGTTCAACTTCTGAATTCTTTAGGGGTTGGTACAGAGAATGATTTTATGCAGGGACATAGGGTCGCAGTAGCCTCCAAAGACCCGAAAAACGTGGTGGAAGTAGGCCACCGCCCATACAATGTTGGCAGCTTTCAGTGGTGAGGAGAAACCTGGATAGTGGCGGAAAATGCGGAAAGTGCGACAAAGAGGTAAAAATGTTGGAGGATCTCCACCATTTTACCTATCCTTCGCGCATCTGTCTCAGTCGCAGTTCCGTCAATAATCTCGTCTCCCCTCACAGATGCGATACCGCTGAATGCTGCCAGCTTAGAGTTCAGCCACGTTTTTCAAGATTTCGGAGGTTGCTGCGAACCAAGGTTTCATATATTAAATAACTGCCTGTACCAACCCCAAAAAATCCTGAAATTTTAATTTAAAAAAGAATCATATATATTGAATAAAGATAGTACTTTACTGGATTTAGAGCTATTTTATATTAATAAATTTAGTGTTCAACACTACTCGACATATTAAATTATTTTCTATAGCACAAACAAGTCCTTAAAAGCGTATTAATACAGATAAATTCCTCATTATTAACCTACATTATCTCCACATTTTAATACCGCGAAACACGTGGTATATAATGCAGTAATTATTTTATGATGATGATAAATAAAACTTAATTTTTGTACTTTCAATGTCTCCGAGTGGTCATAGAGAGACAATACAGTTTCTGTACTGGTTGGGCTCTTACTTTGAATGACAGAAAACTGACCAATCGCTATAATACCAGCTGCCTCCAAAACAGCCGCTGACAGCATTAAGATTCATTGGTACCAATTTCAAGTAAAAAATATCATTAAATAAGTGTTAGAGTGGTTTTAAGCTATTCAAATACTGTAGTAAATTTAAAATGAGCAGTTATGTTGCAGATTTAATTAACTGTAACAGAATCTCCATATGTCATTCTCTCTATGTGTAGGTAAGTGTCTACCATTTGTTCGGTAGGTAGAAATACTTACTGCGAGAGGCAAAGATTTTTTTTTCGACACTGAATATTCAAAATGGACACGCAGACACACATAGGCTGCGATAAAATGAATACCGCGGGAAAGTAATGTGGTCAGAGCGTTGATCTAACAAGCTACATCCATATTTGAGTCAAAATATTGAAGGACTTCAGACGATAAACACATTCGCAACAGGGAATAGATAGGGTATGAATCAAGACGCAGTTACCCTGGGCAAGTTTAAGTTGTTAGTTACAGGGTTGTGTCGTTCGAAAGCTACTGTCATCAAATAGCAGAATTTGCAACTATCCTACGAAATGCTAATTAGTGTCATCTACATCTACATTCATACTCTGCAAATCACAAACATTGTGGGTGGCAGAGGGTGCTAAGCACCAATCCTAAACCCGCCCATTCCAATCCCGAATAGTGCGAGGAAAGAAGGAATACATATAAGTATCAGTACGGCATCTTATTTCTCTAATCTTATCCCTCCGGTCATTGCGACCTAAATAGGTTGGCGGAAGAAGTATTTCATTGCACTCGAAATTTAATTTTTGTGTGTGCATATTCTCCAATAAATTCGAACGCAAGCTACAGTGTCAGGTGGTTTGAGGGAGACAACTGTTACTAAATCCGTTCCACCAAAATATAAGGATTTCTGTGTAAGTCAATCGTAAAATCTCACATGATTGAAGAAGGCAGCAGCGAACAAGGTTACTTCTGACGATCACAAAGGGAAAGTTTGGTAGGTTTTTCAACGTTAAGTAATATACCGAGAGAAAGTGAAAAGCACGACGACATTGGCATTTCTGTGAAAATATTTTCGTGAAATAGAAGTTAAATTAATGGAACCAATCAACCCCTGAAGCACCCTTTTAGGATTACATTTCTCTTCCAGTTTACATCTCGAATCAAGAGATATAGAAAATTAAACATTCAATAAAATACTTTCTTGTTCAACTGTATTCACTACAAGTAAACACCATAAATGTCACGATGAATAAGCAATAATCCACTGACAGTTCCCATTAATGCAATTTGCATATGGAAAATATGATTTAGCAAAAGGTGGTGAGATATTTGAATTACTAGCCTTCCTATTGTGTACAAAATATTTTTAATGCATGAAGACAGCGTTATAGAATTGTGAGACAGGTAAAGATTGGCTCTACAAGCTTGTTCAAGTCTAGCAACACTACGATGCACACTTGAAGCGCAGTATATGTCACGTAACCACATTCAAGTAAGAGCCAGGTCGTATCTGGCACGAAAAATCCACTTAATACCCAATACGTAACACGTTATCTATAACGGAACTCATGCGCAGAAACCAATCTTCTCATCTGCAGGAAGGCCAGATAAAGTTACGAATTACCTGTCACTGATAATTACATAACATATCCTTACAGTCAGATACCGCAATATCAATAACGCATTTTAATTTTGTGTTGTATTTACATTAAAACCGTTACTCTAAACGCAGTTTCGATTCGTATACAATATGCTGATAGGTCCTCATTGTGTTACGAAAGATTTTATAGTTTTATCTGTTATGTTATTTTCTTCTTCTTTATTTCGGTGCGAGTTTTCATTTATTTTGTTGCGATTCGTCGATATCGAGGTCTTTAGACCTGGGAGGAAAACAAGAAGCCAGACTGTATTCGATCAAGGGCTGTTGAAGGAACCATCCCGGCATTCGCCTGGTGTGATTTAGGGAATCCTTGGAAACGAGGAATCTGCAGGGCTGGACTTGAAGCCGGGAATGCTCGGCCCGAACACTAGCCACTAACCCATAAGGCTCGGTGTAAGTTTACATGCTTCACGCACTTCTCTGCAGTACTTTGCTATTGCTACTATTCATGTCAGGTTAGATGAGTTTTTTTGGAATACCGTAGCTACAGTCTGGTTGTGGACATCAAATATGTAGAAATCAGTCTTATTTTTCAAGTATTATTAAATTTTTACTTATAACATATTATAAAAATGTGTTCGAAAAGCACCGTATATTATGTATGTATTTGCTGCGAAATAGTATGAAGTATATTTACCTTAACTGGAACAACACTTCTGCAGTGGGAAACATACATTGTAACGTAAAATAGTTGTTTATCTTCTCAGTACATTTAAAGTATGTGCAGTATAACTCATTTGATAATCAAAAAGACTTGTAAAACGTGGTATTCTTTTCTGAACGTGTCTGTAACAGCTCAGCGCAAAATCGCAAAATGCTGAGAGAACAGAAAGGAATTCGGCCATGGCCTTTTAAAGCAACCATGTTGGCAATCGCCTGCAGTAACTTCGGGAAACTATGAAAGATCAAAAACTGAATGGCCGACCGGGGATTTGAACACACATTTTCCAAAACGCCAGGCCCGAGCGTTATCTTTCACTCATCGGACTAGATACAAAATTTTGAAATGACTCGCCTTAAATAGAAAACGTTGGAACAAAAAAAAAAAAAAAAATCCTGCAGCGATCCGACAGCCTCAACCGCGAGCTACCGTGAGGAGTTAACAAACGTTTAGCTGTCTTCTCAAACATCCCAGTCCCAACGACATCATTCAAAGAAGTGAAACCAGACGACCGTACCTGCCAGAAAATGTCTAGCACATGCGACAAGTCTGGCTCGACGAATCGCTTATCAATAAAGTGGCGTACGACCCACTTCTGGTCACAAAGGAGCAAAAATTTTTATTTAGAGTTCATAGCAGTGGCTCAAGGGCGTCGCTTTCGCGAAGTTCAGCGTGATTATGAAATAAACATCACTTGATTCTACGAACTGTTTCACAAGTGTGCCATAAGAACTAACCAAGTAGGCCGTTCTTCCAATTCGTCAATTCCTGATACCAAATCTGCTGTAGGACAACATTAACAAGAACATAATGGCAATCTAATAATTAGTGATTTTATTAGATATAAACTAAATTTAATTGGCTATGACTCACTACCCAAAAAATAAGTTATGATTGAGATTGTTAGTTGGAATTTAGTTCCAAAGATTCAAATTTTACCGAATTTGTCTCGTATTGTGACTTTAACATTCCATAAACTTCGAAGTCTGATTACGACCATGAATTACAAAAGCTTGATGGTCCGATTCAAACTGACGACCTCTAGACTGCGAAACTCTCACTTCATTGCTGCTAGTCGCAGAGAAACAGTCGTGGAAAAAAAGAATTTTGAACTTTGTTGACAACAGCGCATTCTTTATTAGAATTGTATACTAACATTTTTAGTCTTTAACCAATGAACTATCAATGTTCTCAGGAACACTTTAAAGTACATCCAGGTTTTATTTTTCAGGTATGCTCTTTTTCATTCTTTTTAAAACTAACAACTGATATATTTTGATACTTTTAAGACAGCATGTGATGAAGAAATTCGATTGTCTCAGCATTATATTGATGTTAAAAAATAATAATTGTTGATTTCATTCAATCAACTAGAACTTTTCAGTTTTTCTAACATGATCAACAGGTTCCCAACAGCAGTGGAACTATTTTTATTTAAAAAGCATTTGGTTGATAAGCAAATCAGCAACGATAACAGACAACACTCTGTATTCCATTGAGCATGAGATTATTACGTATTTGACTATCGGCAAACTTAGTTGAAAAGTCGAGACGTCGATTTCATACAAGCAGTGGTCAGTAAACTGAAGTTAATTAACTTTCTTCCTTAACGTTTCAGAATTTTCTCTCCGATTTTGATTGGGACTGGGTCGATGCTTATTAAAAAATAACACTGGTGAAGGAAATATTAAACTTTCTTTGCGAATAGAAATCTGGTTGTAGGCCATATTACGCAGTTGCTTATCAATAGATTTTTGTAAATAACTGTTGCGTTAAATATTATTTATTCCCGAGACGTGTTTCGCCCTTATGGTGTGGGGCATCATCGGTGGAGGTGTGATGATAATCATCACATGATGGTCTGGATCACTTTATACCCTTTGATACATGTAGCACTAGTCTGTAAAATGGCTAAATAGTGATACACGTATAAAAAGTTCTGTAAAAGTGCATACTGTTCAAGAACGCCTTGTGAAGATTAACTCAATACCTCCAATGATGATATCCCACACCATAAGGGCGAAATGCGTCTGGCAAACAAATAATATTCAATACAACAGTTGTTCGTAGACGGCATTTTTAATTTATAAAAATCTATTTCTTTTAGAAAGTTTATAAGTAGCTCTATTTTTTTTAAAGTATCATAATCGTCTGTTTAAGCCAGTGGTAACTAGAGTTATGTGAAGAAGGCAGGTAGACTCAATGTCGTATGATTTACTCGATCGACGCAGTGACGAATACTCGCGTGAGAACGTCGTCGTGACTAAACGCAGCGAGTACCGTAGGACGATTAATTAAGAGCTGCCTTCGTTAAAGCTCGGCAGGCGAGTCGTTATATTGTTTTAAAATACGTGCCTGCCGTGGGACAGTGGCTGCTCATTAGGGCTGCTGGCTGGCTTGCAGTAATTGCAGAGCTGCTCGCAGATAAAGTCGCTCCCCGCTCACACAGATAATTCATTGTCGGCGACAAAGACACCGACCGCACAGTGTTTTCATAAATTGTGCGGCATAACATTTTAACTGCGATATTCAGGACTGATTTCAATTTCCAGATGTAATTAACTTGACTAATGTGGTGGCTTCAAATGTACCGTTGATACCGGCATGTTGTAGCTCGCCGCCGTAATGCCTCTCAGCAGCTAACTTTCCTGTTCGACTCAGTCCTTGGGCATTATTACATTTGTCCCGTGTGGCCCGTACCAACGTCAGAGTTAAAATGAATGCACTGATTTAATTACTCGAAATTCCTAGACGTTGTCTTTTCACATGGACATTAATATGTGTTACACAACGGACTAGCTAAACTTTCTGACATATTTTACTTCTCGGTGAAAATGACTAAAATTCAGTATTAAACATTTTTCATAGTAACATCTCTCATTTCGAATTCGAGGAATACATATCTAGAAAATTTTATTGGTTATTTGGAATTGTTTGCACAAACATCTAGGATATGATTATATGTAGAAACGTAACCATCGTCAATGTTTTTGAATCATACAAAGTCGTCCTGAAATTCTGAGTAGAGGCTTATTTGGTCCCCGGAGCAGAATGTTTTTGTTTCTTCCACGACCAAGAGAAACCGTCTTGTAAACATTTTTACTGGTTTTAGCAGGACATGTACATACAAGTGTAGAATGGAAAATGTAAGGAAGTGTCCTATGGGGTACTAAATGACCTTTCACTAATTAGCCTGTTGTGTCATAATAACGCACACGATGAATATTGAAATTATTAACTTGCAGATTGTAATTTAACGACGTTATATCGGGTCAATGGAGATGTTTAATGACACTAATTAAACTAGAACAATCAGAAACTTTAAGGTATATAATAAAGGACTAATAAATAAATCTATTTTGTAATATAACTAGAGAGAGCAAAGATATTTAGACTATGGTAAAGTATAGAAACATAATAATATATTATCCATGATGGATTGGTGGAACTTCCGCGACTGTGATGTCAAATATGGGTTGTAAAAAATACAGCAACCAGTCACAATTTTTTACAACCCATATAGAAACATAATTTTGAATTCAAGAGGGAATTCAATGTGGGAACTGAACTCAGCTAATGACGATCTTACGTTGCGGTGTTTTTGGCGGGCTGACTGTTTCGCGCCTAGTCTGGCTGTAGTCAACCAACCTCCGAAAAAGAAATTAGGGCCTTTAAGAAAGGGAACTATGCCAACATCATAGTATCTCATAACGAAGAGATCGTGTGCCAGAGCCCCTCAAAGTTAGTATTGCCGTCTACTAGGAAGAAGGCCAGGAGTGGTAGTCGCCCTTCGATTTTAATTAGGAAAGAATTGATAAAAACCCTCGCCGACACAATAGATAGTCTCACTCTCAAGCTCAATTTCACTCTCAATCATTCTTGTTTCTCGTGAAGGATTACAGGGATATGTATAATTTGTGTTGATACGTGGCGGTGGATGATTGGCCGAAGTCATCAAAGGTAGGTACAGCAGCCCCTTATACTGGCTAATTAAAAAGAAACTCAAATTAATTTCTCTCTCTTGTTTAATGACTTAGCGATTCAGCCAGAAACTTTTTTTTTTTTTTTTAGGGTATCAACCTATGTTTAAACGTATCTCTATATGCTTTTCAGCTCTTTCAAATGAAATACGACAAAAGACACAACGCTTACATTTAACACCGGCACCCTTGGCCGAACTGGAACCTGCAATCCTCAGCACGTGGAGTTCCTACGCTACCGATGCCAGCCTCTTTCTTGTTCTCCTGTTCTGTCTTGTGTCATTAGTGTTCCTTGGGTGTTCCTACTCCGGTTACCTACGGAGAAAATACCGTACTATATAGTAAGAGGCACATTAGGCTGATAAATCATTTAAGCCAGTAATTTGAATAATAAACCTTTTTTGTAGATTTGTAGTATTTTTGTGAAGATTGAATAGGTAGATTCAAGAAACTTTTAATATGAACAATGTACATGTTTAGTGAAGAGTCTGTGCTGAATTGCTGAAGACTTTTAGACTCAATGTGGTTAAAGCAAATACTCATATCGATTTAGATTACTGTATAAGAATTGATATAGAGTAGTTTATTTCTGAACTGTCATGAAGGACAGACGAAGAACTTAATGGCTGATGCTTATTTATTAAATGCATGAAAAGCAACTCAAAGAATGAATAAGCAAATAGAAACTATAAATTTTATTATAATCCACCTCAGTTCATCTAAGTGTAGTTTTATAAATACCTCTCAAGGCTTAAATTATAAATAATAGGATTGAAATTTTAACGAATATTGTCACTCATCGACGATTATAACTAATTATACATCGTTAAAGAGGAAGTTCAGAGATCAGTTTAAAATAGTAAATAGAATAGGCTTTCAGCAGGGGGATGGTTAGGAAAGGGAGTTTTCCAAAGTAAGGTGACACTGAACGTCGCTCATATGCGTTCGTATTTCGGCTTCCGATTTCGTCGCTCCTTGCACCTCAGTGAAGAGACTGTTAGAGACATGTCCTGCGGTATTTCATTCGCCTGCGCAACTCCACTGCTGATACACTAGAGTAGGCAGAAGACAGAAAAGCAGGAATGGCGCGACCACGGCAGCAGCCGGGGAGGGGAAAGCTTCCATCCCATCTCCCGCCCCCCCCCCAACTACACTCAGTTTGGAAAATATAGACAGTTTAAATGTATCGGAAACCAATATTCGGAGGGATGTGCTACATTCCTTGAAATCTGATGGGTTTCTACACACAGTGATGACTCAGTGATGACCGGAATTGTAAGATGTTTTACGCTTAAAACTTTACCATTTCCGGAATATATAGTCACATTACAATTTTCAGAAATGTTTTCCGCCAGAGCATACATTTTCTCCATAGATGAACCAAAAATCAAATATTAATGATGAAGAAAGAATACTGATATCTAATCTATAGCAAACGGATTGAAGTTCAAATATTCACTTTTGCTTGTATGAGAACATGAAGAATATACCACTAAAATAAGAGCAAATTTTGAAAACTCTGTGGAAGTTAAAATGATTTATTTGCCCATTTGTTAGCACCATTCATTGGTCACTGGATATAGAGATTTATTCTCGTTAACGACTCTACTCTCCTTGTAGCAAACGCAAGGAGCAAATAATATTTACGCAATGTCTGCGATAAGTAGTTACGTGTTGTTTGAAGACAGATGTGTTCTGTGAGATAGCTAACGGCGACTTATTTACAGGGACTCTGAAATGAGAGTAACGAAAGATAAGACTTATTGCTATCTCAAAACGTGTCGCAATGTGAAATAAAGTGAGTAGGTAACGAATATAGCACTTACTGTAGCTGCGCTGTAGACTTGTAGTATTTTTAGTAATTTAATACTTAATGACAGAGTAACAATTACTGTTGTTTGTATTTGTTTGATCTAAGTTTTCCTATACCAAACAACAGTTCTTGACTGCATTTTTTTTCGGTGCTCTTGATCTTAGTTTCTTCATTACTATCCTTAAGATCTTGTTTCAAGTGTTCCTGTCAGTATCTAAACGCGCAGTTCTTCTCAAATTTTATCCGCCTGCTTTTTGATAACGTAAAAATGTAACACAATAATAATCAGTCTGAGATTGAAAAAAATGTTGTTTACTCTGTTATTGCTGAAGACCTTAACTTTAATTTGACCAGTATTTTGCTGCTGAAAGGTTTATGTTCCTATTCTTGTGGCTTCTTCTTCCTTATCACCCTAATGAGCGGGTTGGCGTATTCGGGATAAGCCGTATTTGAGATTTAGCCGACTTGCCGCGGAATCTATTCTTGTGTTGTAGCGTGATGCGCCGGAGGGGAGGTAAGGGTGAAAACCTTTTACTTCTTTTTATAAGTCAAAGAAACCCTAGGCTGCTAATTTATTGGGTACTCATAATGGCGTACAGGCGAGGCTTATTTATCGTTAACATTGACACATTGAAATATGATAAAAAGAACTATGCAAAGCCTCTTCTTACAATTGCCAACATATTAACAAATAAACAAAGCTTTAAAACACAACCACTTTTAACATTAATCTTGAAACAAACTCCCAATGTTAATTGGCAAGCAAGAAAGCTACATACTTGATTTTTTTCAAATGAAAGTTCCCTTCACAATGATCGGGAACCATAAATCAAACACAGTATTGACATTAACTGTATCCGATCTCAAATGCCGGGCGCCAGGATAATTTAAATTATCCACCAAGTGTGGCTTTAAGAAAGTCTGCCCCAGCTAGCTCAATATTTGGGGGTGCAAGAACTCCTAATCATTCAGTGGTCGTTACAGGGCTGTACTCAATGACCGAATAAAAGTACCATACTGCACTGTAGAATTATTACCGTGACGGCGATGTATTTCCCGCCACGGCGGAATTACTATAGCCCCTTGGCTATAGCGGACAATGCACCACGTCCGTCAGCAAGCGTCCTGGATGCGTGCACAGCGACCTCACTGTACAAGACACGCTTATCGACCCTCAGGTTCGATGCCAAGACGGAGCTATCTCCAGCTTCGGAAGATCCGCTCCTTCCAGTCTGAAGGCTCGGAGTCAAGTCCCCTTCCAGCGTCCGCCGGAAAAAGCCTCCTGTCACTCGTGGTTTAAATAGAGCAAAAATACACCGGCATTACAAAATGCAAAGGATAGTCTCTCTCGATTGGTTTTGCCATTTTTAAGCTCCTCCTTCCGGCTGTCACGATAGGCGAACCTTGTGTTTCTCGATTCGTGCCAACTCGGGATAGCCTCGGACTTATTCGTCACCGGTGACCTCCAAACTGCCCGTCCGTAGACCTGGGGTTGGATAGTTTATTCACCCCAGTGTACAGTTTCCCCGGAGCCAAGGGATTATACGCTTGACCAAATGCGTGAGAAAGGGTAGCTGGTGTCTATTGTCCCTGACAGCCGCCGGCCTGTTGCGACAATCTGGCGCGTCCAGAAGGGAGGTCCCAAACACACTGACAATCCTCTCCGATAATTCCTTTCTTATTCTTTTTATATATAAAAATATACAAAATATTATATATTAAAAATGTACGGAATGACCCATATTTGATCATTCTGCTACAGTGTATAGGAGTAAATCTATCTTTAACGGATTGTTTAAAACAGAACTGTTAAGTAGCGTTCTAAAAAATACTGTTCGAAATTAAGAGTCTTGAAATAAAAATATCAAAATCTGATCGCGGTAGCACTAAATACCACTGAATTGTAAGTATTTTATGAAATTCTCATCACGAGTACTCTATTCAATGTCCTTATAAAAAGAAAGCCACGTATTCTTTGTATAGAGGGATACTGATTAAGGAAGATCGCATGAAATTATATATTTCAAATCTCACTTGTGAAAATTCTGTCATATTTTAATTATGTGAGGGAATAACATTATGTTCGCATTATGGCTGAAAGTAAATTAATTCCTAGTTTTTTTCCGTAAAGTGGTTGATCCGTGAATTGAATATTTCGGTCCTCCATTCTAGCCTGAAAGCAGAGCTATTATTATAATTATTAATTAATTTAATTGTGATTGAACACATGCACCGGTGGCAATTCATCAAGTCATTTAATTACCCATTTTTAATGTTTTTTTTTTAAAAATTAACATATATATACTTTTAGTGTTGAATTTCCCCCCCCCCCCTCCCCTCTGTCTACATAAGCGATTTGCGAATTTTAATTTTAAATTCCTTCAACGTTTTTGGTAAATTATTCATCTCTTCACTTGGTAATTTATTCCAATCTCTGATACCCTTACCCACAAAAGAAAATTTTCTCACTCCCTCATGAATGAAATCTATTGCCAGCTTATGGTCACCGTCATCCTGGTGAAACACGAGGCCACTAAAGCTGCAGCCCGACTGCGCGTAAGGAACTCTGAAAACTAGTAAGACGTCGCTTCATACCGCATGTTGGACTTGATACCTATGCTAGCTCCTGGCGCAGTTTTCCAGCCGCGACGTTGGCTCATAGTGAGTGGCATGCGGCTGGTAGCTTCCACAGCCGCCAGCGCGGTGAACTCCAGGCTCAATATGTGTGACTCGCTGAACCAGATATTTTAAGTGTGTGTAACTAGGAAACAATTATTAATTATTTATCGTATAATGAATGTATAATTTTTTATAAGATTAATTATTCATTATCTTTTTAATTGCGATGGAGCAGATGCTCCGGTGGCAATCACCCTAGTCATGTTATTATCCCCTTTTTTATTTATTTTTTATCAGCAACAGTACATTTAAAATTCCGGTGTGCTGTTATTATTTTCAGTTATATGTCTTTAAATTTAATATAATGTTCTTTAAATAAACAAAACTGCAATATTTAGTAAGGATTTTTTACATCTCGAAACGTGATCACATCTGTTGGACGAATATAAGTTGATTTAATGGCATGTAGGAAGACATAGAGCAACGGTGTGATTAGGACTGACTAATCAATCCTGTGTTCCTCATGTTGCAGTAGGATGTTGTTAGCCGCACCTACACCACAACACGGTGGAAACAGAGACACAGTGTGAACTTTTGGTGGCTTATTTTGTTGTTAACAAGCCGGAAAGCCATTGGTCACAAATCAGCGTAGAGACGACATTTCTATTACTTTTGGCGCAAAAAAAATCAGCGCACATATATTAACGGGGATGACCAGCAGAAAAAAAAAACTGAGACCACGTTGAGATCCGGAGGGACCTTTTGTGAAACAGATAGGTTTCAGACCGGGAACAACCTGGTAAGCTCACCTGACTGGTTTGACGGAGAGTTCACTCATCTCCAATCACAACGATCGGTTTGAAGATCACGCAGGAGACGTAGGTAATTCATCAGACAGCGCTTCAGAAATCATTAAGTGCCACTGTAACTAACAAACGATAGTAACAACCCCGACAACTCATTCCCAGCCAATACACAAAGCCGGTTTTCAATCGATCATCGCTTTGAATTTCATTTCAATAGTTCAACTGATCGTTCTTATAACTATCATTTTTAACGTTTTTGGAATGACGCGGGCTTCCAATCTCCGTCTTGCATCCAAATTTCGATTTCACATGGCTTCCTCAAATCGCCCTAGGCGAATGTAGGAACGTTTCTTTAAAAAAGCCATGGCCCAATTTTTTCTTGCTCCTTGCTCCCAGTACTTTCAAGTCTCAACGACCTAGACGTCGACGCGGAGTTAGTTTTAAAAAGAACTAAATGTTTTCACAACATCAATCAATTCATTTGCATCATAATGCACAATTCAGTTATTTATACGTTGGTGCATTGCATTAATTTTTCAGTTGGCATGTATTACAGATGATTGGTACAGTAGTTATTCGCACTAATTCAATATACTGAAAACTTTTATTTATTTTTTGTAAAAATTTCTCTTCCTGCGTACTTTGAAATGTGATGCCATGAATATCAGAGGCAATAATCTAAAAATTGCTGATCTAAAAATATTATGAAAAATCATTAACGACAAAAGCCGCTAGAACAGAAATGTTTTATATATTTGAGCTCTGACTGATTAATACATACTGATTAATGAGATTGAATAATAATCTGGTGAGTTACATAGGTCAAAAAAGATAATCCTCGATATTAATCACGAAAGAACGGTTTGATGTAATTGGACCTTCATCAATAATTTTACGAAATCATTAATAAGTTTACAATTACCAAGACTTCGCAATATGCCGCTTTAGCTTACTTCATGCTTGGGGAGAGGTGCCATGTGAATTATAAAGATCACGGAAATTGAAGACTGAGATCACAATCACCGTTGCCGGTGTCCAGCCTGAGGCCAGCGTCTCTACTCCTTCCGCCATACCTCCACTCCACGTACTGTCCAGTTTTCTCCCAAAGGTCAACTATCCCTTCACGCGGGAGAAGGGCATGTCGTGATGTAGGGGATAGCCAGTTGGGACGAAGTACAGCGGGGAATTATTGCTCCCAGGGAGCGCCACGGTAGCTGTGAAGGCCCTACAAGAAACCTGAAAAAAAAAGTAACGAAAGCTGGTGAAGCTACTACAGGCCCAGGAAGCCAATAGTACAGTAGAACAAGACTACTAAGAGCGATATTAAAATTTTAGAATAAAACTAAAAAACCTATAGCGCTGCTTTTGCATGTGGTCGTTTAATGCACTCGCAAAACCTAAACGCGGAAGTTACGGCATCTGAATTTTTGGCTGACATACTTCTCGTGAGGAACTACTTCTCGGCATTATTGCAAAGGATTTTTAAAAATGTAATAAAATTTCAACATTTGTTCTTTCTCAAGGCGTAAATCTTTTAACGAAATGGCTCATCATTAGGAGTATACATTTCTCACATTTTTACGCAATACTGTCGTCATTATTTTTTGTTATAAAGCCCATAGTTTTGAATATAACAGCACTCCACTCTTCTGAAGTAACTTTGGATACTTTGTTATAATTTAAATTGTAGTTGGCATTTGTTAAGTTGACAGTAATATGTGGTTGTAACAAACAGTTTCCACAAACTGAAATATTATTTGAAGTAAATTTTTGCATGATATGGGACGATGTTAGCTGAAGTTAGTAAAAATTTTATTTAAATATATTCATAATAACGAAAATTATTCATGCTGAGTCCTTGAGAAAAAGCTCATGAAAATAATATATAAAGAAAATATACGAATTATTAGCAGAGTTCTCAAGTGCGAGAAAACATTTTACTAAGCAACATATAAAATTATTACGACCGATTGATCAATTGTGTTGTCAATCACAATAAAACTGATGCCAAAGGAGAGTGCTGATAAATTAGAAACATAGTTAAAGAGAACATCCTGAAAAAAGTCGTAAATAAATGCTCCCAAAATATAAGCCCAATGTGGTATAAACTGAAAGAGATACACGAGACAGACGAACGTATTGTCATCAATCAAAAATAATAACAGCTGCCGCAGGGTTCCTCAAGGATTTGTTTGCATCGCGTATCAGTTGTCTAGTGGACGGACAGTTGTCAGACTGGAGTGAGGTCTCCGGCTTTGGTCGGAATGTTCAGTGGCCCTTTAATTGATTTTAATTTCTGGTAGAGATTGCTTGGTATATGTGAAGCACTCTAGGACGTTCTGTTCTTTGGATTACACGTTAGGCTGTGGGTAATTTTAATTCTGAAGATGACTAGAGAGATGTTATACCATTCAAATTGAAACATTTATGAGAGATTTTCTCTAAACATAAATTTAGTTTTACTGAAATTTTTTAAACACTTTATGTGAGGGAAGTAAAAAGAAAAAGAGATGAGAGAAAGGATATAAATTAGAAATTAATCTCCTTTTATCGGGTTTGAAATTTGTTTCTCTCCAGGACTGTTTAAAGTAATACTTTACTGATTTTACGCAGTATTTAAAAATCTGGCAACTTTAACGAAGGAGTATTTAACATCAGGGAGTTCAGAACAGTTTGCTTTGTGAACGAAGAAAAACAAAGTTTTTATTATTTGTTATTTTGTATTAACTCTAACTTTTTCAAGAAATGTGGAATTAAAAGTTTGAGTGACTAACTAAAATTCCTAAACATATTAACAGTTTGTCGTAGTTGGTATGCAAAATAGTATAGTCTTATCAGAAGAGGAGTCTCTTACTTAAAGACGTCGTCGGCGACGAAGGAAGAGCCCCTAGCAATACGCCGCCTTCAAAGCGAACCGCCGCGCCGGCTTCAATCCCCTGATCAAAGAGGACGAGAAGTCGGCCACCACAGATGCTTTCTCCCTGAGCTCCTCACTAGGCCATGGCAAGATAGTTCTATAGAGAGCCATTCGCCAAAGCTCATGTCATATTGCTTTTTTTCTACACATCATGATGTGAGTGTGTGTCGGAAACTGAAATATGCAAAATTGCTGCAAAATACTAAATTTCTTGATTTAATTATTAATCGTTTAGTAATATTCAGAAAAGATGCATTGCGGGATCCTCATTGTTCTAACAAAGTTATAAATCATATGTTCAGGCAATTCATGTAATAATATTTTACGATTGTTCTGACCAAAGAATTGAAATCAAAGTACATTGCGACAAATGTGGGTTATAACCAAGGCGATTTAAAACCAGTTAGGAAGATATGAAGTCATGATTAAGAAACTCTATTACTGAAAAAAGAAATAAAAACCATTTCTTTTCACTTATTTCCGATTGCTATCTGTTGATTGGTGTTGTTTTGATGCGGCTATTTGAGTTATCGGGAAAAGTATTTTGTGTCTTTTCTGATCATTGCCTGCAGTTAGTGTATTATGCCTTCTTTATATACAATTTTACGACTGTGTGAATATTGGATTTAAATGTATGTTTCGAGGAGGGTCTTCTACACTGTGTTTTATTGCTTCTGCTTTGAGTGTTTGTGAGCGGATGAGTCAGAAGCATATTGTTATGCTTCTGTATGTTTCAGACAAATGTTTGGTATTGTGTTCCCTCTTGATTTGTTTTGAACAGTCCCCAGTTTGTGTCTCTGCTACGGGAATGATTGTCATGGAGTCACCAAAAGGAAAAACAACAAAACGTTTTCTACAAACTAGAACAAGGGATATGAGAGTTTGGATTAAGGCAGGCAGGATGCATAATTTAAACGAGAGAAACAAATACAATTTACGATTGAACCACGATGATTTGTGGAGATAAATTAAAAAATGCACAATACTTTTGGACTTTCTTTTTTTAAAGGCCACGCACATTCCAAAAACAGTCCAGAAAGCTCCTACGAATAGTTGGATTTACTTTAGAACGAGTAAAAAATATGTAATAATCATTCATGTAACATGTCTTTTTCACGGCGAGGATAACTCCCACACCGAGCGTGGTGGTGTAACGGATAGCGTTCTGGCCTCGCATTCGGGAGGACGGCGGTTCGAATCCTCGTCCGGGCATCCAGATTTGGGTTTTCCATGGTTTCCCAAATCACTCCAGGCAAATGCCGGGATGCTTCCTTAAAAGGCCATGGCCGAATTCCTTACCATTCCTTGCCACCATCCTTTCCCGTCTCTAAAGACCTCGCTGTTGAGAGACGTAAAGCAGTTAAAAACTGGTTGAACAGAATCTACTTAAAATTATATTTATGGAGGCGGTTAAGGAAAAAAAAAAAAAAAAAAAAAAAAAAACGTAACGTTAACTCTGACGAGAGAGAGAGAGAGAGAGAGAAATGACGGCAGTGACCAAGTTTCCACTTGGAGCAGACTAGAGCCGACAAGGTGAGTCATTTAATTTCACGTCAACTAATTTCAAATCTGCTGGCATTCTTCAGCGAAGTTAAATATGCTCACTCTATTTGCACTCGCCTAACTTCATTGAGTGTTCATTAATTGGACTAATTGGAGTCCTCGTCACGATAATACTTCGTACTCGTTGTCTTGTATTTGTTTCTTGTGACGGCTTTGTATCTTATGTAATTACTACAAGAATTATGCAGGTTTCCCACATATGTTTTATGTAAACTATTGGAAGCATTGTAGTAGAAAATCGATTTTTTAATCAAACTACACCGACCACATTGATAGCAAGAAAGGATTATGAAACTGAATTATGTTGAGAATCTGTAAATGACATTAATTTCGTAATGCGCAAGGAAAATTTAATGATAAAAGGCAATTAGAATATTCCAGCAGTATCAAGATGGGGAGCAGATGTAGCAAAGGATCCTCGTTCTTAGACTAGAAAGTAGTTTATAAACATGTAATCTATTCTAGAATCGCAGAGCATTGATCTGCTACAGTCTACTGGAAGACGTCAGACAGGTTCTATTACGGCTAAAAAAATGGAACTTTAAACCACCCCTTCCAAAAGCTGATTCATATATAACGGCGCAAGGAGTTTACCCACACGAAATTGGTTAGTTAGAAGCTATTAATTTTATAGGAAAACTGCGACGGGAATACAGTTGAATTCCGATGCAATTACTGGAGAACTAGAGACAACGTCAAATAAGCAAATGATCATGCAGAAAACCACGAATTATTTACACTGATGCAATGGCAGAGAAAGAATAAAATACTAAATTTGAACGATTTCTACAGAAATATTGATAATTCGGAAATAGAATAATGCATGTAGGATGAGTCAATGCGACGAATACGAAGATCAAAATGTAGTTTGGAAAATGAGGAAAATGTGTATTAACTAAAGGGATCTGATGAAACATCTTTTAATACTGCAAAAGCAAGAGCGGGCTGATAAAATGGATGAATTGTGCATGTGTGTGATCGTGACAACGAGCCAAAAAAAAAAAGAAAGATTTTTGGTGTCTTTGATACATAATTTAACATTGTTTGGAAATTTAAACTTAAACAAGACATTTTTAGTAACTATAAATTCTAGCAAACTTCCTAAATTTCGTTGTAGATAAAAGTATGGATTTACTGATAGTAAAGGTGTATGAGACAAGACTGTTAGCTTCAGATTATTTTTATAAAACGTTAAATTCGCACTTTTGAAGAAAGCATAAACTTTCAGTACGAAATCGTTATGTAACGGAATACTAGAAGTAAAAATGGAAGAGAAGCGATATAATAATATTAGGGGAACTGATCAAGAGGAATGATGAAGGTATTATTGTAGTTGCAGATGTGTAACAAAATTCTTAAAATTTTGAAAAAGTCAAATGCAAAATAATGCGATACGATAATTAACATTGTGAACAAGAATTTTATGGAAAATTGATATTCGCGAGATACTAACATGAATTAAGAAGGTAGTCAAGAAAAGTTGATGTTCAAACTGAAAACAGAGCATTCGATTGACAAAATAGAAGAAAACATTCTCAACCTGGGAGGCGCCCCCCCCCCCCCCGAAATAAACAAATCCTGTAAACGACGGTTGCTGAAAGAAGATTAACAAAGAATCACTGTAAAAGTAAGAGATGCTATGATCGATTACGTTTTAAGACTGCTGTATAATTAGTCAGTAGAGGGAACAGATAAAGTGAAGAACAACAGAAACCAAGAGTGTGATATATAAACAGGATAATCGAGGATGTGGATTGTGGAAGTTAGCTTGTAGTTTTAGGATTTGCTATTGTAGTTTATTAACTAAACATATCGGTTCTTTACATGTCTACATGATTTATGAACATTTTTGGAACTGTTTTAGATATTTTAGCATATAAACCTAATCCATCATGTTATTCTCAGCTGCTGTAGTGATTATGATGTAAGTAGATCAAGTATGAATACATGTTGTGTTTTGTATATTTTCTGGAGTTTTGAGATGTTTCTTTAATATTTCAATATTCCCTTTGAGTTTTGGCAGGAATGTAGTGTCAAATGTAAACATTGTTACGGATATGTGGTTTGCACTTAAGGTGAGAGTGTGATATTCGTAATATTTCCGTAATCTCATAAATTCGCAGGTATAAGGGATTACTCTTTCCTGTCAAAATAGTGGGCATAGATTGTTACAAAATTTATGATTGTTCTTATTGCGTTCTCTGTTTTATGAATTTGGGACTTACTTCATTACGTGTTGGCACTTGAGTTGATTTTGCATGAGTCCTTTTACCATTGCGTTTGTAACAATGCCTTTTTTTAAATTATTTTGTGAATTATTTTTTGGTTTCTTTTTATATAATCTGACACGATTTCGTGATAATTAGCTTTACGTGAACCCCTCTTACGTTGAAAATTATTGCCTTTTCATGAATTTTGTGGTATTGCGATTATCAGCTAAAGATTCTGTTGTCTTTCAGAAGTCTGATTTTAATATTTAGACTAACAAGTACCCCGAGTTGCCCGGTCTAGTTGCGGATTATTTACCACAGCAGTACATATAGCCACTCAATGAGAAATTTGCGTATCACGTTTCACCCTAGTCGCACCAGACATTTCAGCAATTAAACCAAACTTCGATTCACTTCCACAGTATTTTCAGTCGTCCAGCAACAAACATGTGTATTAAATTTCATCAAATTCACAACAGATGTTTTAAGAATTAATGAAAAGTATTGATTCACCCGCATCGCACCCAGAATGACGTGA
The DNA here is from genome assembly GCA_031002005.1 of Vandiemenella viatica. Classification (NCBI taxonomy): domain Eukaryota; kingdom Metazoa; phylum Arthropoda; class Insecta; order Orthoptera; family Morabidae; genus Vandiemenella; species Vandiemenella viatica. The sequence goes on from JARYHS010013630.1 coordinate 178,536,448, forward strand.
GTATATACGGAAGTTAATTAGCAGGTCCATGCTGCATTTCAACCTAATCACAACAGCTACTAAATAGTACTCGAAATTCGATACATGTACAGTACGCACATTTGTAAATTCCTCATACATTAATTTGTATCTGGAAACCGAGCCGGGTGGATGAGCGGTAACGGGCTGGCCTCGTATTCTGGAGGACGTGGGTTCGAAACACCAGCCGGCCATCCAGATTTCGGTTTAGTATGGTTTTTTCCGAAATACTCCAGGCGAAGGCTTGGATGATTCCTTCAAAAGAACATATCCGAATTCCTTTTCGATCCTTGTCCCCAGTCGTTTCCCGTCTCTAATGACCCCGACGTCGACTAGGTGTAAAGCTAGAAATATTTGTAATGTTTGCTCCTGAATCACGCAAAAAATTCATGTTTCGATTGGATTTCCACAATTTGAAAGCTTGATAGCTGACTTATCTCTTAAGACGATATGCCACTTTATTTTTCTTTTTTTTTTCTTACGAATAATCTGGTGTTGCCTAAAAACTGCTGATTCGATTTTGTTACATATTTCTCATTATGCTGCTTCATCTGGGACTGAAGCACAATATTATCTCTTTATATTGCTTATCTGACACTGGACCTCAAAAGTAAAATCTGTCCCGAACATTCATATGCCCGTGCTTTCCCGCCTCAACGTCGACGTCAAAGAGGCTAATAGCAAAATATATATACAAAAAAACTAAAAATTAAAATAAAAAAACTAGCATTACCTTTAATACAAGGGGGAGTAGAATATTTCGGAATTTATTTTGAAATACTGTATAAGAGTCATAGGAAAATTTAAAGGTATATCACTTGACAACTAGTTTAGTTGCGATGGTGCATTAAAGCAATAACATCTATTACTGTCTTTTTAGTAGCAGCATACTTTAAATAATGTATTGGTTTCTTGTTATTCTGAATTTTGTTAAAGTATAGGGTTATATTCAACGCAAATATTTTATCACGGCCAAACCAGATCAGTGGACTGAAAAGTATACATTTACCTACACTGAGATAACTTTAGAAAAAAGGGCTCAGGAGGAGGTTTTTAGACACACAAAATGTGTCTGCGCCCTTCCAAGTAAAGGGTATGGTAGACCACGCTCTTGACAAATGTTTCCCTAAACCGAAATTTTTTTTCTGTTAAACGACGCTGAAATTATACGAAGTTGAAGTATAGCAGATAAAGATCAAAGCACTGGAGGCAAAGATTATGTTACAATTAAGATCTGAACGTAATATAATTTCAAATTGTCGAGCTTTAACGAATAGCAGAAATCATAGGATTTAGACAGTTTGAGTTCAATGCAAGTAGCGTCTGATCAAATTGTATCCAAAACTTATGGAATGGTTGTCTGTGCAGAACCTCTGATGTATCTCAAGTTTAAATCTTACAACCTTTTGCACCGGTTTTTTGATTTAATAATGTGGAAAATATCGAATACTTCCGTATGAACGAAGAAATTGAGAACAAGAGGCCCCATTTTAATCAAAGAGGGAGGACTCTTTCTCCATAAAAGTACCCCAGTACACAAGTGGCAATAAAATTTTTGAAATAAAATTTTTGACATAACCACTCTCCCCAGACTGCCGTGTAGTTCCGAATCCTGAGAAATGGATCCGAAGAAAACACTTTATGGATAGAGTGATGTGATGCAACAGTGAACTGTGGCGGAACGCTTTTATGATAAAGCGTCCAGAGGTAGTCACGAGAAAACCTCCATAAAATAGAGCAAGATCTTTCTTTTTGCAAGGTAAAGAGCATTGTCGCTTTGCGAATAGAAATCAGGTCTCAATGTTAACGTTGCGACACAAATTAAACCAAGCATGTCGGACAACCACAGCTGCGCCGCAGGACTGACTCACGTGCACAAGAACTGGGCAGAAGTTGGTCCGAAAGCAACAGTTTCTTGCTCGGACTACCGCGTACAACGTTTGGCGTAAGAAAGCCTGCAAGCTGTTATGTGAGAAAACAAGACTTTATGCGTTAACCGGAAAGTGTTTTGCCAGATATCCTAGCGTTCAAAGAGTACTACCTCATTACTACCGTACTAATGGTATTATTTCTCGTATAAAAACGTTATTACCTGCCTCAGATAAAAACGAGATTACGTTGATGAAATTGAAACAAAAGGTATATATGAATCAAACAGAAATCCGATGAGCAACCGTTTCTATTTTTTGCCAACTGGTTTATCGGTGATTTTTTCTGCATTACCTGTACCTTCCTTTTTTGTATTAAATATGCGTCAATATCTGGTTAAAATAATTGACATGGTCAATAACTGAATGCTCGAATACCGAGCTCTCATAATACAATGATAGATACGAGCTGTTACACTTGTCCATTCTAGGTGTATGGACTTTAAAATCGATATAAATTGTTAAATATATAGGGGAGACATGTTACAACACTAAGACCCATTATTAGATTAGCCAAGGTCGTAATGATATAAGTAATCGAAGATCCGTAATTTTCCAACGAGACCAAAGACAGCTTATTCAACAGCTATCATCAGACGCCTTGATAATACAAGAGATGTAAGTTCAAACATTTTTATAGTCAGTCACGAGATTATTTTTTGCAATTAATGATATATCAGAACCATTAAAACTAGTTAACATGTAGTGTAAAGTTATATCTTTTTGATATAATCATAGTGTTAATACATCTGGGCTTAGTTACATAAACCAGATCTGCAAATAAATGAATTATTTCGGGTGTGATAAATGGAATAACGATGTTAATTTCAGACTAGGAAATGTTGTTTCAGTCCGTACATTAATCTCACTACGCGGCAAAAATTTTCAGCGTTTAACCACGACCCAACGTGTAGACACTTGGTGCCTGCAGCTCGAAAATATCTAGGGCTGATAGTGGTTAACGAAAGTAATCTGTGAGAATATCTTTCTGAAACAATTTTCTGGAAAATTCGGAGTTTCCTTTTAAAGCGCTAGACTAGATATAAAAAGTTGTTAAAACAACTATTCAATTTCTTTCCGTAAGCTTGATACTGACGACAAAACATATTCTAATATAAAGTACGAAAGTCACATTTCTATTTTAAACTGAGTAATAGAAAAGAAGCTTCAAATATTACCTCCATAAATTATAAAATTACATTCGTTTTCTGAATCGGTCACGAAGGACCACGTGGATACTGGCCACCACAGGGGGGAGGAAAAGGTGGGTGGGCGGCATAGCTAATATATTGCGGAACGGCTTGTGTTGCCATCTGTCTGCGAAACGTATAACTTTGTATGTTCTGTATGATAACTGTATTCTTTGTTTGTGACATGTGTAGTTTATGAGGCGGAGATGAGGATCGCCGCAGCATTCTCCTAGATGACTACGGGAAGCCGCCTGAAAGCTGCAGTCATGATGGCAGGTGCAGGGGCTCGTGCCTGTCGGTTACACATCTCAGAAACAGTGTGTGGCTCCTCAGTCCACTGAGCCACACTGGCGAGTTACGTACACTCTTGTTTTATTGTTTACTACACTTTTAAAGTTTAGATAACATTAAACTTTGAGAAATATTGAACCGCTTTGGAACAACTCATAGCGGTATAGTGCGTTTCTGACAGGAAGATGTCATTGAAGCTTATCAGCTTACCAGCTGGTACCCGCGACTTCGTACGCGTGGATTAAGAATTTCTTTGCCAGAATTGAATATAGACAGTTGTTGGTAACGAAGGATTGGTCAGAAACAACACCGAGTTGCCATAATATAACAGGAAAGCCATTACTATATCATTCTACCATCGAACCTGTCTCTTGAAGAGAATCAATTTTCAACATAATTTAAAACAGAAAAACAAACGAAGGTGAGGGGATTCATGGGTTCTAATAACTTTAGCTGCTCGTGCTCTGCTAGAGCTACAACTTAGGCCAGTTTACGCCCTCAAGGAATGTCAAAAAAAGAAGACAAAATAAACAGTTGCCAGAAACATGTAAGCAGACACAAAGTATAGGGCAGAGAAAATCGACATCTACACTAAATAATACGTTTTTTCTCCAAACGAAATTTATTAACAAATTATGTACTAACATAATGCACGAGAAGCATAGCTTGAGCAAGCGACGTAACATTACAGACTAACACACATGTCCGTCACTCTGTCACCATTCGATAAGTTCTAAAAATTTCATGACTACAACTGTTAATCATACCGAAAAAAAATGTCCTGTGCCTTCCCTACAGATTTTATCAAACTCCGTCAATATCGCTATAGGCATTTAGTCGTCAAAATGTAACAAAAGATAGAGACTTACTTTCGCATTTATAGTATTATTACTGCCGATCATACACACACCGACTGTGAATCACCCCTGAGGGATCAATACAACGTAAAACACTGTACACCTGCAGCATTACAAGACTACCTACGATTTGCATCGAATTGCACCCCTAACTTTGTGATTTCTTCAGTTTACCATTCAATCCGAATAACCGACGGCCCAGGAGTGACTCTTACGATCCAACAATTTTTAAAAAAAATCTTAGCCCGCACCGTGATTTGAACCGGAGACCACGGCCCAAACATCAGTAAGCAAGCACTTTAACCACTGAGCTACCTAACCGCTACACGGAAAAACTGTACAGAGACCTCCACATCTAACGCGTTTTTCTATTGCCGTTCAGTAATTTTTCCAAATTATAAGACGACATGTATTATTCATACAGATAATTTTGGAACCAAATGTTGACAGTATTTTTCTCCTTGTTTCAAAGGATAAGTGTGCAAAGTTTCATCGAGATCGGATGAAAACTGTGGATTTCTATGAAGAACAAACAAACAAACATACATACATTCATCTCTATATGTAGATTATCCGCAGGTACTCTGAACGATTAATACTCTTTCCCTTGTAATTAGAGAACATAAAATATTTGTTTTAACAAAGTAAAGTTTCCGAAAGTATAAATGTGTATGATTAACAATAAATTTGTTATTTTGTCGAAGTGGTTTGGTCGCTTTATCTATTCTGCTGTGCAGAAACGGAATCAGATATTGAGCATTGTTTCTAGCAAACTGTACTGACTGCAGCTTGGGAGATCCTGGTGTACTCTCGTAAACTTTTAGAAAGTATTTCACTCAGTATGAGTTCTGCCGATAAATGCTGTCGTAAATGAGTAAATAAACACCATAACATCGCAGTATGATGGAATTACGTTTCTATGAACACTCATCGTCTTACATAACTCATTTTATTCAGTGTGTCCCAAGACTTTTAGATCGTCTCTGATAGCATGCATAGGAAAATGATTTTTTGGGATAAACAAGGTTCCGTATGTAATACACATTCCTGATACAATAAAAAGAGAATAAATCGAAAGGAATTTGTGAAGAATAATTTTTTTATGTATTATTCATTATGATCTGCAGAAGTGAAGAAACACAACACTAGAATTAGTGTCATATCGACGCATGAAACAAAACAAAAGGGAAATTAATGCACTGTAATAATAAAAATGTATTAACTTGTTTCTCTTTCTTAGCGACTGAAGAGACTAATACCTTAAAAAAGATGATCTTGTTTACCCCAACAAATCATTTTCCTATGCATCCTATCAGACACGATCTAAAAGTCGTGCGACAAAGTGAATAAAATGATTTATGTAATGGTAGAAAAATACAAACTTGGATCAAATTTAACGAATAATGGGAATTTGTGTTATTAATTTGCAAACAGATATTTAATATTATTGTAAAGCGAATGGAAGAATGTATTGTATTGCTGTTATTGTGTTATTGTTTGTTAAACAAATACATTTAGGATATCGCGTTAGGTTGGCAGCGACAGAGACGTATTGCGCCGCAAATTGAAAATCTGTCACTAGGTGGCAGAACCCTTCTGGGATATTCCGGACAACAACGCCTTCCCCTTTTTTTTTTTTTTTTTTTTTTTTTTTTTTGCTGTCGTCAGTCTTTAGACTGGTTTGATGCAATCCTCCATCCCTTCCTATCCTGTGCTAACCTCTTCATTTCTACATACCCCTTGCAATCCACGTCCTCAGTTATCTGCTTCATATATTCTAATCTCTGTCTTCCTCTACAGTTCTTACCTTCGACTGTTCCCTCCACTAACAAATTAACCAATCCAGCATGTCTCAAAATATGACCTACCAGCCTGTCTCTTCTTCCTGTAAGCTTCTTCCATAAACTTCTTTTCTCACCCATCATTTCTAAAACTCGTTCATTTCTTACTTTGTCTGTCCACCTAATTTTCAGCATTCTTCTGTAGCACCACATTTCAAATGCTTCAAGTTTCTTTCTTTCCGGTATTCCTAAAGTCCATGTTTCGCTACCGTAAAGTGCTGTGCTCCACACATAGAGTTTTAAGAAGTTCTTTCTAATTCCTAGATCAATATTTGAAACTAAAAGGTTTCTCTTTTTCATGAAGGCTCTTTTTGCTAGTGCTATTCTGCTTTTAACATCATTCCTGCTTCGGCCATCGGTTGTAATTTTGCTTCCCAAGTAACAGAACTCACTCACTTCTCCTATTGCATCAGATCTTATTTTTATATTTAATCTGCTAGTATTGGGGTCATTTCTGCTACATTTTATCACTTTTGTTTCACTTTGATTTATATTCAGTCCAAAATCTTCCTTCAGTATTTTGTTCATGCCATTCAATAACTTCTCAATATCCTCAGCCCTCTCTGCTAATAAGACAATGTCGTCAGCAAATCATAGCATACTGATTTTTTCTCCCTGAAAACTTATGCCACATGGAAATTTTTCTTTGACTTTCTTCATTGCTTCTTCTACATACAAGTTGAATATTAACGGGGATAGACTACAACCTTGTCTCACACCCTTTTTAACTGATGCATGTCTCTCATGATTCTCTACTTTTAACACAGCCACTTGATTCTTATATAGTTTATAGAGGATTCTTCTATCTCGATACTTTAGACCTGACTTCTTTAAAATTTAGAACATCTTGTCCCACCTAACATTATCAAAAGCTTTTTCTAAATCAACAAATGCCATAAAAGTATCTTTGTTTTTCTTGATCCGCCCTTCAAGTATTAATCTTAAAGACAGAATTGCTTCCCTTGTACCGCGATTTTTCCTGAACCCAAACTGATCTTCACCTACTATCTCTTCTACTACCCTTTCCATCCTTCTGTATATTATTCTGGTCAGTAATTTTGAAGCATGTGATGTTAGACTAATTGTGCGATAATTCTCACATTTGTCAGCTTGTGCTTTCTTTGGAAGTGTGAAGATGATATTTTTATTAAAATCATTTGGAATTTCTCCTGTTTCATAACTTTTTGATATCAGCTTGAATAATCTTTCGATTCCTTCCTCTCCTAGAGATTTAAGAAGTTCTGCAGGGATCTCATCAATTCCAACTGCCTTATTTGCTTTCAAGTCATTCAGAGCTTTATTAAGTTCTGTCCTCAAAACAGGATCTCCTAAGTCATCCATGTCGACATCGCCTTCCTTTTCCAATACACTATTGTTCAAGTCGTCCCCATCATATAGTTTCTCAATGTATTCCTTCCATCGGTTAGCTCTATCTTCTGAGCTCAGAAGAGGTTTCCCATCGGCAGTTTTAATGTTCATACCTCTTTTCTTCATTTCTCCAAAATTCTGTTTGATCTTTCTATATGTAACATCTACTTTTCCTGCAACCATTTCCTTTTCTACTTCTTCACACTTTTCTTGTAGCTATTTTTCTTTTGCTATTTTGCATTTCCTATTTATTTGATTTCTAAATTGCCTGTACTGCTCTTTTCCTGCTTCTTTTTTTTTCCCTTTTTAACAACGTGGTCTTTAGAGACGGGAAAGGATGGGGGCAAGGAATGGGAAGGAATTCTGCCATGGCCTTTTGAAGGAAGCATCCCGGCATTCGCCTGGAGTGATTTGGGGAAACCATGGAAAACCCAAATCTGGATGCCCGGACGGGGATTCGAACCGCCGTCCTCCCGAATGCGAGGCCAGAACGCTATCCGTTACACCACCACGCTCGGTTTTCCTGCTTCATCCTGAGCATTTTTGTACCTTCTCCTCTGATCGATCAGCTGCAAAATTTCTTCTGTGATCCAAGGTTTTCGGGCATCTTGTTCCCTAAAGCCTAAGGTTTCTTTGCCAGCTTTCATTATTTCGGTCTTTAATGCACTCCATTCGTCCTCGGTTGAGCTCCTTTCACAGTTAATTCTTAGACCTAAGTCTACCATTTCTGCAAATTTTTCTCTCGTGCTAGATTGTTTCAGTTTATTCACTTCCAGTCTGCTCTGCTTATGCTGCTTCCTTATTCGCTTGAATTTCAGCCTGCACTTCATTACTATCAAATTATGGTCCGAGTCTATGTCTGCTCCTGGGTACGCTTTACAGTCTAGAACTTGATTCCTGAATCTCTGTTTGACCATGATATAATCTAGCTGATATCTGCCTGTATCCCCAGGACGTTTCCAGGTGTATATTCTTCTTGCATGGTTCTTAAACAGTGTGTTCGCCACTACTAGCTTATATCTTTCACAAAATTCTAGCAACCTGCTTCCTCGCTCATTTCTTTTTCCTAGACCAAAACTTCCTACAGTATTCCCCTCTTTTCCTTCTCCCACTATTGCATTCCAATCACCCATGATTATTAGATTTTCCTCCCCTTTCACATATTGGATTAATTCTTCAATTTCAGAGTATATTTTTTCTATTTCTTCATCATTTTCCTGTGACGTTGGCATATATACTTGTACTAATGTGGTTGGGACGGGTTTAGTTTCTAACCTCATCAAAATAATCCTGTCACTAAATTGTTCATAATAACTCACCCGTTTCCCTACTTTCTTGTTCATTACAAATCCTACACCAGTGACTCCATTGACAGCTTGTGTGCTAATTATCCTGTGTTCCCCAGACCAGAAATCCTGTGCGTCCTTCCATTTAATCTCACTAATCCCAACAACATCTAACTTAAGTTGTTCCATCTCCCTTTTTAAGTTTTCTAACCTACCTGCCCTATTCAGACTTCTAACATTCCACGCTCCGACTCGTAGAATGTTTCTATCCATTCTGATGACTCCTCCCTGAGCAGTCCCCACCCGGAGATCCGATTGGGGGACTATTTTACCTCCGGAATATTTTACCCAGTAAGAAGCCATCATGATATATGTAATTTGAGAGGATTACATGTCCTCGGGATACCCTTTGGGTCTTTAATGCAGTGGTTTCCCGTTGCCTTCTGCATCCCCATGCCATTGATCATTTCTGATTCATCCGCCTTTAGGGGCCGTTTCCAACCCCAAGGGCAAGAGTGTGCCCTGAACCGCTCCCCGCTCTTCCGCCCTCTTTTCAGAGGCCGTTGGCAAGCAGTGGGTGACTCCTTATACCGGGAATCTTTCAGTCGCCAGAGCCTCGTCCGTGCAAACAGGGTGCACCACGTGAAGGAGAGGTTGACATTTGGTTGGAAAAGACTAGTATAGTCTCTCCCAAACCCTTACACCCCTGTTTTGTTTTATGATAGTTTAAATGTAATTCCGTACAGTTGTTTGAAGCAACGGCGTGGCACAAAATGGAAAATAAATACTCTTTATAGATTTTCTTGTATGATACTAACAACTAAACTATTGTTTCCATTTGTAACACAATTATTGTTATGATACTCTGCAATCAGGATGAATCAAGTCTACATTCAGTTAAAGCGTTTAGAATTATTGGACGGAAAACATCAGAAAAGGTTTAGTGGGGAAATGGCAATTAAGCTTGATATTAACAGTAACTCCAGCTGAATGGTGTTATTAAATCCGCCACAATTTACCAAGTCGATTACGTAAGAGGTGTTACCAAGTCTATCTCGGTAGTCATATTGTACGCAAGCATTCATCTGAAATTCTAAAACCCCGGTACGGAAATGTGATCATACTGAAATCCCGTAATACTGCAGCTTAATAACGTTAATTCGATCATTATTACTGGCGTTTCGATAAAACTGTTAGACATAAATGTATATACAAGAAGCAATAATCTTTTTTGAAAATCGTAGTCGAAATGGTTCTTTCACACTTTGTTTTATTTATATTTTGGTTGGATGTTTATCAGTGAGTTTTTGGGAATAAAAAAATACTAATTTTCAATTCATAAAAAACATGAATAGTTTGATATATTCATTTTTGTTTAGGAGAACTTCCCCTTACTTCTTATTAATTTCTTCTCCACTCGATTTTCTTGCGTCCTGTAACTCTGATTTACTTTTTTTGTTTAGTTTTTGATAATTTTTTAAGAAAAAATATTCTATAGTAGGGTATTACAGTTTAAAAAAAAATGGAAATGTGGTTGTGTCCTTGCCTTATTTTTGTTAAACTTTAATATGGATATATAATTTCATTAAAAATTTATATTTTATTACATATTGCTGTTATTTGAGATTAACATGAAATAGGTTTCCTGTGTTGATATCATTCTGCAGGCATCCAGCGCGCATTAAACTACCTTCCTAAAATGCAGCTATCGATTTTCATACTGAAAATATTTGAATTGCGATCCATAGTAACGAGTATTAATTATAGTTAAGAAATGTTAATCTGTTCATAAAATTTTTTTAGTTTTCTTCTTATCGAGATCAAATGCTGAAGAATTTTGAGAAGTCAGTGTCTCGAATTATTTGTTTCTTCACAATTGTCGTCGTTTGTTAGATGTGCTGTGTGAGGTTAGGCCGTTGTTTTAATACTGTCATTAGGGAAGTAGTGAACTGTTTTGATAAATATAATTCTGTGTCTAGAACGTAACATCTTTAAGTCCATATAATACTTCGCCGTTGCTTTCTCGGAATTAGGACATTTTATTCTTTGTCAGTTTCAATAAATACGTAGAATTTGTGTGTATGATTTAAAGTGTTGTGTATCTTAGATTCATTCAGTGGTTTGTGAAGTCATTCCACTTACTTAGTTATACGACTGTAATTGTTTTCTTATACTCTCTGTCCAGAGATATCTTTTAAGGTTATTAACGTTACTGAATAACGATTGAATTTAGTTAAGCAATTGTGAGGAAATGAACTACCACAACACTGCATTCAAGGTATTTATATTCGATTTAGATGTTTCCGCTAAATTCTACATCACTGTTATAGCAAACTCGAAGAAATTAATTGCCAAAACTCTGCGTTCAGCCTGTCAAATTTCTATGGGTATGTTAAAAAACTAAGAGGAAGGGTGGGTATTGAGACGCTTTTAGATAAGGATGGAGAAGTAGTTACTGAGGATTTGATAAAGGCAGAGATTTTAAGTAACTGGTTTAGTGAAAGCATTAGGGACAATGAATCAGAAACGGGAGGATCTAACTCGGAGAACGAGCTTAACAACACAATTAGAAATGAACAGACCAAAAAATTTGAAATTCGTCCTGAGAATATCATGAAGGAAATAAGAAAGCTGAAAAAACATAACGGGGCTGGTGGAGATAATATTACTACAGATATCTTAAAGATAGCCACATGTAACATTGTATCTTATCTTGAAATATTATTTAAATTGAGTGTGGATACTTGCTGCTTACCACAGGACTGGAAGAGTGCGATAGTATTGCCGGTACATAAAAAGGGGGGGGGGTGAGAAATAGAGTCGAAAATTACAGGCCGATTAGTTTGACATCAGTGGTAGGTAAATTAAAGGAGTGATTGATATGTAACCACATCAGAAAAATGTGTGAGGAGCGTAAGTGGTTTTCAAGTAGGCAACATGGCTTTAGGCATGGATATTCATGCGAATTTCAGTTGGTGGGATATATGCAAGATATTTCAGATGAAATGGACAAGGGATGTCAAACTGATAGTGTAGCACTAGAATCATTCAAAGGCTTTTGACAGAGTGAGCCATAAAATGGTAGTAAATAAGGTAAAAACTACTGGAGTGGATGAGTAAGTGATTTACTGGGTAGAAGAATTTTTAAAAGGTAGAAGACAGAAAGTTAGTAAGGAAAAATGGGAGTGCCACAAGGTAGCGTATTGGAACCATTGCTATTCATTATTCTAATGAATAATTGTGTTGATTGTTTACCATCAGAAATTAGATTGTTTGCAGATGACATAATGCTATAAAAAGAAAAGGTTTCAAAATTAGGCACTTGTTGAAGGGAGTGATGAGGGGATGTACGAGAGAAGTAAGGGAATTGTGTTATAAAACTTTGGTCAGACCATTCCTTAAATATGGTAGTGTAGTATGGCACCCACATTTTGCGCATCAAATACAGGAGTTGGAGAGAGTGCAAATAAGAGCTGCTAGATTTGTTTCTGGAAATTAACGCAGAATGCAATCAGTAACAGATATGATAAAAGAGCTGGAATGGGATTCGTTGGAAGACAGGAGGAGAGTGAAGAGGGCCATGGGAGTGTACAAGTCGTATATTGTTGATGAGGCATGGAAAGATATTAGTGTAAGAATTAAAAGTAATTCATGGAAGGGAAAAGATGACCATGGCCACAAGCTGGAACTCGGTTTCAGGCACAAGGCTGCAGGAAGATTCTCTGTTTTAGGTGACGGTCTCAGGGATTGGTATAAGTTACGAAGCGAAATGATGAATAATTTACCAAAAATGTTGAAGAATTTAAAGCTAAAATTTGCAGAAGGCAAATGTAGGTGGTTGCAGGAAAGGGGGGAAGATGAGTGTGTAGGGTAATTTCCACCGGAGTGTGCGCTCCATGGAAAATTTAATTAAATATTATTATTATTTTTGACGGGCATCATAGAGGCTAGCTCTCCTAGATACCACAACGCACGCGTGTCCAGTACCGATGTTGGTTGCTGATTTGTTGAGCGTCATGCTACAGGCGACAGTCAGCTGTGTGTATAATTAACCCCTTTACTGCAGACTTGATTAGATACGGATGAAAGCTCTATATGACTTCATGATTTATTTATCTGATGGCCTTTGCCGTTTGTTCGAATTAAATGGAAATGAGTTTCGTGTGAAGTTAAATTTAAACGATATACGTATGCTGAAATGATGTAGCTGAAGTAAAACAGAGTGTTCGTCCGTTTAATATCGAACATTATACAGTCAGACTATTGAATGCTGCATTAAACATTTAGCGTCCATTTTTCGCCCATTTACTAATGTATCTCCCACAAGAGCAGAAAAGCCGAACGACGGGAAAAGTGCGGAAGTATTCGGGTCCCCAAAACACATTCCACTAAAGTTTCATGCATATGCAATTTCAACCAATCACGTTGCCACAAAGCAGTGCGAACTTTTGCTTTCATGGGTGTATATTCACGGATAATTAACTATTTATTCTACTGCATAAATTTATAGCCACTGATTACTAGCTGATTTATGATGTTTATCTGGTGGTCGATTAATCGGATTCTAATAAGATTTTTGAGTGCAGCCAGGTAAGGGGGACCCTGGTAGAACGGGGTTTTAAAAATACAAGAGGATTAATTAATAGAGCTGCAAGTTTTTCTATTAAAACTTTAGTATTATTATTATTATTAATATTTTAATTGCGATAGAGCTAACGCTCTGGTGGCAATTCCTCTAGTCATCTAGTCATCTAGTGATTTATTTAAATATTTGTTTTAAACTTTCTTTTATAATAGGAATGTTGAATTTTTCCCCATTTACTTTCCCGAAATTCCTTAAGCGTTTTTGGTAAATTATTCATCACTTCACTTGGTATTTTGTTCCAATCCCTGACACCCTTACCAACAAAAGAAAATTTTTTCCGCTCCCTTATGCATGAAATCGAGCGGAAGGTGGTGGTCATGGTCGCCTTTCCCCCTCCATGCACTATTTCTATTTCTTTGACCAATATCCCTCCAAGCCCCATTGCCAACATATGCTCTGTACATTCCCAGCACTCTCTTCACCATCCTCCTTTCCTCAAATGAATAATATTTTTCTTTTTCAAAAACAGAAAGTTACGTTTGCCCTAGGCATGGGGCAGAACGGGGTGGTAAGGACAAGTAATTATGTAACCATACAAAACGAGTTGAAATTCAGAAAAGTTTGCTCTATATTTATTTAGTTTTAAGTTACTGTATGAGTTTAACTAGAGTTTTCACTGATTATGTCTTTTTCTCAAGCCTATTAATAAAATTCAAAAATTGGTAGAGCCACATAACCTTTGCTATCTGTTGCCGCAAAGGAATTGTGTGCCCATATTTTTCACATGGAACAAGTCACTGAACCTTCAACTAACTTTGTGTAAAATTCACCGCAATATAAACATTCACAGTTGGAACAATCCTCAGAATCACTCTCGTTAGTTTTGGGTTCTCTCTTCAGCTACTTTTTAATCAATTTTTTTCAGGTACTTTCTTCGTTTTTTCCATTGTCAATTTTATCCTCTTTCTTAAATAATTTTACCCTTGTTTTTTCCGTTTGTCGAAGTTCTTTTATTATTTTTTCTTAAAGCATCTTCCAATATACTATTTGTGTGTGTGTTATGGGGAATCTGTTAAGGCAGCAGTCTTTCCTTTTTCCAACAGGGCATTTTCCTGTTTTCTTTCAATTTTGGAATACGCATTAATCTGTCAGGTGAAACATAAACATAAAATGAAGCGGCGTTGTTGTTAGTTGACATACAAGAGCACCCCAAGAGCGGAGCAGAGTGGATAGTTTACCTTCGTTACAAAATTATCGGAAGTTACAATACAGGAGAAGAAAAACACACAACGCAAACTTCACACATTAATGCTCGAGAAAACTAGACTAACATGGCTGCCGCAGTTGAGCAGCAATAGGTAGGTCCAGTCCTACTTATTGCCCTTCGTTTGGAGATACCTAGTTAAAACGGAAAAACGTCGATCTTTATACTGCCCCGGTGCATCGCTTGCGCTTCCCCTAATTCTATTATTAGGCTGACTTTATTTTCCCAAGATGTGAAAGCCATTTGAGAAGCAATACGAGCGGGATGTAGAGTGAGTGAGCGGTAACGCTGTGACCTCGCATTGTGGAGAATGCCGCTTCGAATCCCCATCCGGGCATCCAGATTTGGGTTTTTCATGGTTTCCCCACATCACTCCTGGCGAATACCGAGTTGCTTCCTTCAAAATTCAGTGACCGAATTCCTTTCCGTTCCTTGTTCCTAGTCCTTTCCCGCCTCTAAGGACCTCGACGCGGTAAAAAAAAAAAAAAAAAAAAAAAAAAAAAAAAAAAAAAAAAAAAAAAAATTAGAGTGGAACATAAGTGTAAGTTCATCTAGACGACGCCACAACACTTTATAATCGGAAATAAGGTTCTCTATTGTGCAGTTTGGAGAGCACAGCCAATATTAAATTATGTTGAAAACCCGGGAAAGGAGCGACTGAGACTACAAATGACGTGAAAAGCGTACTGGGACAATTATTTTAAACTTACACTCACATCTTTATCTTCAACTGGAGTGGAAACCACTTAAAATGAAGGAGTCAATGTCAAGAATACACTGCGAACTGAGAGAATGCTTTAATAAAGATAGTTAATTACAGAGAGAATAATGGCAGAATAGTTCTGTGTTGGCAACAAGAGTAGTTGTGAACATAATAAATGAAGGGAACTTTTCGGTTTGTTCCTTGTTCATTGTTCGATGACAAAAGATAAACTAAATGCATATCAGATAGCTGGTAGAAATTTCTTGAAGTTGTTACAGATAATTAAATTTGTTTTCTTCATTTTGATTTCAAAACTAAAAGGAATTGGAAAATTGGAATTAATAACAGAAGAGAGAGCTGGTGTGTTAGTACGACGAGGAATGAATTAGTCACAATGAGTCATTTCGTAAGGAGGCGTTGTCTCTGGAAGTTGTTACCTGAATGTTTTGGAACATACATAAAAAAAAAAAAAAAATACTGCGTGCACTGCGCGGGTACTCTGCAACAGGAAGCTGGTTTCCTCTTGTCGATTTTGCACTGGTTCTGAGGTTACTGGACACAAAACAAGAAAGAGTACTCAGATTTACTTTTCTAGAATTAATTAATGTTTCATAAACTGAATGTCAGTATTGAAAGGCAGCTTATTCCAAGATATCCAAAGTGTTTTGAGAGGAAGGCGTGCAGAAGTTGTTTCACTGATTGCCGTAATTTTACCTGTGATCGATGGATATACTTCTGGAATAAAATGCAGTTCATACATAAGTGTTTTGTTTGAAGGGAGCTGTTTAAAACCATTCCCTTGGTTGGATCAGTTATGTGAATCTTCTTCACTACTGCTTCAAGCAGACAGATTGAAGAAAGAACTCGACGTCGACGAGTCGTAATCCTAAAGGAGAACAAATATATTTATTACTTCCATTAGCACCTACGGGATTGACGAGTGGATATATCCAGTCATTTCATTCTCTGTTTCCATCTTATAATTAGTTTATTTTTTTGGCTGTAATTGTTATGTCGTTGTCTTAAGACAGAGTTTTAGAATATTTTTTTTTAGGCATATAACGATACTGAAGTTAAGTAGAATTATTCAGATTCGTTTTTGGCGTCATATTACTTCGGCAGAATATGACTATGTGTGTCAGATACTTAACTAGTTACTACCCATTCAGATATTCCGAATGTCAGACCCGAGCCTCACCACTCATCCATCAGACTTGGTCGCGCTGTCACAGCATTTTCAAACTGCGAACTAACTACGAAACTAAACAATTGAGAACTCTTTCGGGGCTTCAGTAAATAACTGACTACTAAGCACGATAAAACATGGGACATAAGGAACAGACAAACCGAACAGCTAGGGAACACGATAAAAAACGACTCCCAATCGAAGACTCCTAGAAATAATAATCTGAACTGTTTCGGACCGAGGGTGGATTGTGTTATCGATTTGTTTGGATTTTCGATTTGTATTTGCCTTAAAATTACGTTGGGTACCTAATAATTTTACATAACCCTAGGAAAAGAAGTATCTTATTTTCTTCTATTTAATTTTAGAGACATTTAAACTGTTTTATAGAAGATGAACATGATGCCACTATAGGCGTGTAATGTTGGTATAGGATAGTAATGTCAACAGAACTCATCAACACAACAAATAAAAAACAAAGGCGCAGGACGAACACGGCGAGTTCAGATCTCTAAAAAGAAACTCAAAACTACCGAAAGAAACTCAAAACAACCGAAAGAATTTTTGTTACAACGAACATTCAGTATCAAAGCCACTGTGTGTTTGACCACGAGAATATTGCGGCGGCCGCATTTATATTCTTGTGTAGCGTCTGGCATCATTCACGCAAATTATTGTAAACGCAGTGCTCTTGCCTTTGACTCCAAAAACTCGTCACCGAGGCGAGTGGCACTCTCGAGCTAGCACGCGAGCGCACCGCTTACACTCTCGTCTTCATTCTATCAATCCTGCGCGAGAGTGTAAACTAGCTTAAAGATTAAAATCATTGTACCTAGTTGTTTGTAAGTAAGTGAACAAAACAATTGTAAAGGTGTGCTTGCTGTACTGTAAAGAGAAACAAAGTTGAGGCTTCTGTAAAATAATGCACAATTTGGAAAACAAAATTAAAAGGTTGTTCGGATAACAGTGTTTGGTTTATCGATTGCCTACTCCGTAACACTTGTGAGAAAGAGGAAATATTCTCACGCATCTGGCAGAGGCCCTGTAATAAACTAGGGTGATTTTTTTTATGGCTTTACGCCTCGTCGATGTCGAGGTCATTATAGCTGAGAAGGAACTGGAAGGAATGTGGTCATGGCCTTTTGAAGGAAGTATCCCGTTATTTACCTGGAGTGATTTTGTGAAACCATGGAAGACCGAAATCTGGATGCCCGGAAGGGGATTCGAACCACCGTCCTCCCGAATGTGAGGTCAGAGCTTTAACCCCTCACCCACCATGCTCGGTGAGGTGTTTGTATCTGTTGATGAACAGGAACTCAAAATATGCTTCAAATACGTTGTCTGAATGGCCGATGACAGAGACTACACAGGTGTGGAATTGAAATAACCTCGTAGATAACCAGAATGAAAACTCTCCAACTTGTGGAAATGTTTGTGTCGAACGTTTGTTATATTTGCCGTTCAGACATTGAAGACAGTGGCAAATCAGAGGATCCTGCACAAAATGCTCGTCAGGGGTTAGGCTTAGTAAGGTAAGTGGTCCGAATAATCATTAACAGATTACCAACAGACAATCTGCATTTTATTTGATCACAAAAGTAGTGCGATAGATATAGCGTTTTTCCCAGGTGGATGACATCAAAAACCGAGCGTAGTGGGTGAGCGGTAACGCTGTAGCTTCGCATTCGGGAGAACGCGGATTGGCATCCCTGTTCCGCCATCAAGATTTGGGATATCTATGGTTTTTTCCGAATCACTTCAGGTGAATGCTGTGATGGTTCCTTCAAAGGCCATGGCCAAATTCATTCACAGTCATTGCACCCATTCCTTTCCTGCCTCTAAAGACCTCGACGTCGACGAGGTGTAAAGCAATAATTAAAAAAAGACATTTAATAAAATGTTCAAATATGTTTATGTGTGAACACGCACCTCGCTGACTTTAGTATCAGTAATATCGGTTAATCAGTTTCAGCGTCTGATTCACTGAGTGGGCGTAGTCACCTGCTTCCTAATCTACAAGAAGTCGCCTCTAATTTGCAAGGGAGGACAGCGTCGAGTTCCGGTGCAAGAGAGCAAATACAGCAGTTTAACACCACAATTTGAGCGGTACAGCTGACGACATTTACGACTTGTTTGACGTGTGGGCGTTTGGCACTGACAAGACATGTACACTTCTAACTGACAGTACAGATAATCACTTTTTCCACTCGGCTGATGACAGCACAGTTACCTGACGGAACCACCGGAAAACGCTCCAAGACGACGCCTACAAGCAACTGAATTTGAATTGATTAATTTTTAAATTAAATTGTAATGTTACATATTCCCTGATTTAGCGGTTTCGCCTGGTGGATGACATTTAAAACCGAGCGTGGTGAGTGAGCGGTAACGTTGTGGCTTCGCATTCGGGAGGAGGCGGATTAGTATCCCCGTTCCGCTATCAAGATATGGGATATCTGTGATTTTTCCGATCACTTCAGGATGGCAATTTCCATTAACATATATTTTCGCATTTTTTTAATCTCAAATTCTTTGAGTGAAATTTCCCTACTCTCTATTTTTGCCCCTAACGAATTTTAAAAACTATCTCATGTTTATAATTGAAGTTTTATCTTCAGTAAATGAAAATTTATGTTCGAATGTTTTGTAATTAAATAAAATGTAAATGTAACCTAGTATAAGGAATCCCTTCTGATTATAATTGTACCAAAATCCATGTGTGCTAATCATGCTTCATTAATTGATTTAATTAGTAATAATTGAATTCACACTGGTTATCTTTAGCCTCTTTTAATAAAATTACAATATGTTCAAATTATTTTACCACTTTTTTTTCTTATTCATTTCATAAAACAAACGATTTTTGTTCTCTGTTTCGGTGTCATTTTCCCGTTGTATTATTAAATTATCAACTACTTGCATGAGAATGGAACATTTCGGAATGCATAATATTCATGCGGTCTTTGGGGTTGTATAGACAAAGTAATCCCTACATTTCGACTACAGATTCTGTCAGTTTCGTTGGGTGCTGGGCAAGTTAGCATACGGACAAACTATGACGGAAATTGACACTGCTTTCTTCCCTTTCCGTCCGTCTGGCTTCCCTTGGTTGGGAATGCGAGGCATGGCAGCCAGGTGGCCGCATGTATTATGGCTTCGTATCCTCATCAGAGGTCGCTCTTCACGAGCTGCTCTCCCTCATATGTGAGGAAAGTCCGTTTCAGAACATCACTTAAATTCATCCGCCGTCTTTATTCAGATTATTATCAGAGGATCACGTTTCTTTCGCTTACTTCTGAGTAAAACCTGTATGTTATGGAATATTACAAACTACTCGGTGACTTTGTAAGCCCCCAGCTTGGCACATTGCTATGTTGTGACGTTCAGCGAGGCGTACTTGGCATAGCGACGATACGTCTTTGCAACTTTCTGGGCAATTGGCTACCAAGTTCTTTTCGCCGAGTTAGTTGCCTATGGGCGTTGTCTATTTGGGCGGAATTTTCTGTAGCTATTTACCATCATTATGGAGTTAGACTGTGGCGGAGTCAACAGAGTGAACTCTCGCGTGACATAACCAGCGAAAGCGTGATTAATACTCAGTAGGAGAGGAATCGATAGTATTGGACTTTTGAGGCAGACAGCATGCTGAGTGGGGGTGAGGAAGACGCCAGCAAGCGACGCTGGAAGGCTACTGGGTGGCGGAGGCGCTAGAGAGTGGAGAGGAGACGGTTGGTAGAGGACTGGTGACACTTTATTTTCAAGAGGCTAGAGAAGATAGACTAATTATTCTTGCTACGTGACTTAATACATGAGACTGTGTTTCGTTTTTATGCAAACAATTAGGCACACGAAAAATTTTCAACTGTTCTCATTTCGCCATCATGCGTGCGTGAATTCGAACCTAAACTTATTTGTAAAGGAAAAGTTGCTGTCTTTAGCTGATTCAGAAGGTTGCCAAGAGAAGAGGAAAAGCTTTCGCAGTAGACGAAGAGGCTGGGGTCGAAACGAGAACTCAACGGACTGGATTCTCTACAACCTGTTCGTGCGTACTATATACAGTATTGTAGAAAAGTTGTGTCTGTACATTAAATTTATTTCAGAAAGTATGATTGCAATCTAAACTGCTTATGACAGCCGTACCAAAACAGTAAAATTTAGAATATTTTATCTGTTTGTATGTTCGCTCATCACGCAGAAAGTAATGTACGGAATCTAACAAAGCTCACAAAGCGATAATTTATGTCGTCGGCCTGGTATAGCATACTTTTAATCCTGATGAGTTACAACTTACCGGTGATATAGAGACCATAGTGATATCTTATGTTATCAGTTAACATATATGATACTTTCTGTTTGCGCTGGTACATATTTCTTCCATGATTCACAGAGAAAAACAGTAATTTTGGAATTTTTGTATACCTATTTAATGTTTTCTGGCGAGTGGGCTAATGACTCAGTTGATTAAGGAACGTGTCTGGGATACAGAAGATCTGTATTCGACTCTTTTCGTCTCAGTTGGAAATTTTATCAGCCTTGAAATAGACCTCCTGTGGCAAAATTTTGTATTGCTAATAAGGTGCCAGAACACTCCGTACTTGGGATTCCACGCTAAACAATAGGTCCCGTATACCTGACACGATTACCAGGTCAGAGTCACATGCGCAGTCGGTAAGACACTGTCATGCTCGGTCGGCCCCGGTAACTAGGGGCTAGCGAGCTGGCTTCGCGTTGCAGGGGTAGCTGGTTCAAGTCCGGTCAAGGCCATGGGTGGTTTTAATTAGGTGTTGTGTCCGTCCTGTGTTGTCCTGTCACTTGTTATCATCAATAATAACAGGAGGAGATTCTATGTACACACTTGAGGAATAAAAGAAACACAGTTACTGGCTGAATGGTTACAAGGCCGAGTGGCATTTTCTTTTTTTATATATATATAAAAAGAACTCTACAACCAGATCTGTGAGACCACAGGTGGACGTCTCTCACAATCGAAATGCATATAAAGGTAAGTGCTATGCATGAGGTAATGATGTATCTTACTTTACGATTTTATTAAGGAGTTCATATCATAGGTTATATACATAGAAATAAAACAATCTGTTCGTACACACGCCAGTCACCACCACTTCAAATGTTGTTAGCAGAGAAGCCGTGCACAATACTGAAGTGTGCCTGTGGATCATCAAGAAACATAAACTTTGGCAACAAGTGGTAGTTTCGAAGAGAGGTAGTAGCAAATAATGCATTCTGAAGTTATTAAAGTACTGCATATCATATATATTATTTCTATAAGGTATTTTTTTGTCACAAGCCTATATCTTCCTTCATACTTAACCGAAATCAATGAATGAGGTGTCATTTTAAAGCTTATGGTCTCCACTTTGATTAAATCGTATTTTAAGCAAGAAAGTTTTCGGAATTCGACCCTTAAAGGGCAAAAATGTAAATTTTTCTAAAATGCTGTTTTCTGTGTTACGAGTCAGTTTTCTCCCTGGATACCTATCTGAAACCGTTTTATGAAGTATCGATTTAAAGATTAAGATCTCCGCTTTAGTGACGTCATATATTAAGCCAGAAAGTTTTCGGAATTCGACCCTTAAAGGGCAAAAGTATCAATATTTTGCAATGCGTTTTTGTGTCACGAGCGATTTATCTCCCTTAATATCTAACCGATATAGATAAATGAGATATCATATTAAATAATAAGGTCTCCGCCATGGTAACATTATATTTTAACAAAGGAATTTTTCATAATTCGACCCTTATAGGGCAAAAATGTCACTTTTTCTAAAATGCGTTTTTTGTATCTCGAGCCATTTATCTCCTTGGATATCTAACCAAAATCGATAAATGAGGTAGGATTATGAGGAGTAATGTCTCAGCTTTGTGACATCATATTTTAAGAAAGAATGTTTTTTGGAATTCAACCCTTAAAGGAAAAAAGTATAAATTTTTCTATTACCGATTTTTGTGTCACGGGCGATTTATCTCCCTTGATATCTAACCGATATAGATAAATGAGGTATCATATTAAAGAATAAGGTCTCCTCCGTGGTAACATTATATTTTAACAAAGGAATTTTTCGTAATTCGACCCTTAAAAGGCAAAAATGTCAATTTTTCTAAAATGCGTTTTTTTGTATCTCGAGCCATTTATCTCCCTGGATATCTAACCAAAATCGATAATGAAGTAGCAATATAAGGAGTAATGTATCAGCTTTGTGAAATCATATTTTAAGAAAGAATTTTTTTGGAATTCAACCGTTAAAGGAAAAAAGTATAAATTTTTTTATAACCGATTTTTGTGTCACGAGCGATTTATCTCCCTTGATATCTAGCCGATATAGATAAATGAGGTATCATATTAACGAATAAGGTCTCCGCCGTGGTAACATTATATTTTAAGAAAGGAATTTTTTGTAATTCGACCCATAAAATGAAAAAAAAGTTAATTTTTCTAAAATGCGTTTTTTTGTGTCTCGAGCCACTTATCTCCCTTGATATCTATCCAAAATCGATAAATCAAGTACGATTGTGAGGAATAATGTCTCAGCTTTGCTGACATCATATTTTAAGAAAGAAGTGTTTGGAATTCAACTCTTAAAGGGGAAAAGTATAAATTGTTCTTCAACGTATTTTTGTGTCACGAGCCTTACATTTCCCTTGATATCTAATCGATATAGATAAATGACATATCGTATTAAAGACTAAGGTTTCCGCCGTGGTAACATTATATTCTAAGAATGAATTTTTCATAATTCGACCCATAAAGCGCAAAAATGTCAATATTTCTAAAATACGTTTTTGTTGTGTTTCGAGCCATTTATCTCCCTGGATTTCTAACCAAAATCGATTAATGAAGTAGGAGTATGAAGAGTAATGACTGAACTTGGTGACATTATATTCAACCTCAATATTCATCGCATTTTATTCGCGAAATTTTCGCACGGGTCGTCTAGTATCATATATTCAGAAAGAAAGGCAGAGATCCAAGAAAACGAAAAAAAAACAGGACTACTCTGATTTTACTTACCTGTCCAACACTTCTTATACTTTCTACCGTGAGTTAACAACACAATTCCGTATTACAAGGTCAGTGCACAGCTGATTTTTAATAAGTGTCTATGCCAACTGTGCTTAAGCCAGAATTTCTCAATTGACAGGATCCTTTTTTACGAAGTTCTACAAACTTCTCGGTAAAAGAATCACATGGAATGCTAGTCGCTGTGTTTTACGTAACAGATAGCGGTAAGATAACTCTTAAGTTCTTAACTCAACAGGCAGTATTAAGGAACCTCGTGAATCATACGTATTTTCAGTTAGGAACTACACCCATGCAAAACACCACCTTAATGAATAAAACGTTTAGTGGAACACAAACCATTTTGTCGGTTCATGAAGCTGAGTTATTTGGTTTGATTTAAGGCGTAATACGTTGCGGCAATTTGTAAATAAAATATGAGTCTCGGTTCCGACGTAAATGGTGCCCGTGTTGATTGATTAGGAATAATAGCCGCTATTTGCATTCTGTGCGCAACTTCCGCGTGCAATATATTTCGTCCAGCCGGAAAGTTTGCTACACGGCCATGCCAACCTTCAGCTTTATCCTTGTTAGCATCGCAACGAAACATTAAAAGTAGAGTTGCTTCAATATATTTGGTATAAACGATTGCATAGAATGAGGAACGGTTTACACGAAAAATACTTCTGGTGCAGTTTAATACAATGAAGCAGAGAAAGCACTGTAATCTGGTAAGAACCATATTTCAACACGTACTTACTGGAATTACTTTTCTCTGTGTCATAAACATTTTGTGGTGAGTACCTTAAGGGTAGTGTTAACAACAGTTTTTAGGTATTAGTGTTAATTTGAGGGATCTTGACCGCATTTCAATGTTTGTAATTTTGTTTGAAAGCGTTGAGTATGTTCCAGCTTAAATTTACACGAAATTTGTTAGCGGCAACTTTGTTAGGGTTGGTCTCAGCGGTCTCGTAGTGAGGCTGCTGTTTATTATTAACAGTAAAAGATAACACTTTTTTCCCTCCAGTTCTCTTAGTTTTGTCCGTTACTTTTTAATCGCAGATTCTGCTGTTGAAGTTTCCAAACTAGAAGCATAGTTTTATTTTTTGATTTACGGGTTGATTCACCATGTAAAACATTCATTTCCTCTTTGTAGCCGACTCTTCATATTTGATAAAATTTAGATCTGTGATGACAGGTCTGAAGTACTGTTTAGTGTCTCGAAATACTGCAGGGGCCTATGGGGCCCTTTACGGGTAGTCGGTAGCGACGTCATTGTAGCCGTAGCATGATTGTTGATAAGTAACGACAGGATAATCTGCCGCGGCTTATGCAAGGTAATTCACTTGGCGTGATTTCGGAAAACCAATACTGTGCTTTCATGCACGGACAATACATTTTTACTAAGCCAGCGAAAGATTTTTTTTTTTAACTGCTTAACGTCTCTTAACAGTGAGGTCTTTACAGACGGGAAAAGGATGGAGGGCAAGGAATGGGAAGGAATTCGGACATGGCCTTTTGGCATTTGCCTGGAGTGATTTGGGGAAACCATGGAAAACCCAAATCTGGATGCCCGGACGTGGATTCGAACCGCCGTCCTCCCGAATGCGAGGCCAGAACGCTAACCGTTACACCACCACTCTAGGTCCCAACGAAAGAGATTCATATAAATATTAAATTCAGACGTTGTGTTGATAATCACCGTTAAAAATGAAATAATTATTGCAAAATCTCTTGGTAATATTTTGTTCAGCCATCAGAAAAAAATGTTAAACTAGCTCATAAACTTATCTACCAAGTTATAAATAAGTCAAGGAATTTGTTATTTGCGTTCCACGATGGCTAATTTCCGTTTAACATATCAATAAACTGAAAGGAAACCTCTTTCCCATCAGAAGCTGTTCATTCCTGAAAAGACTGATTTCATAAAATATTTAGATACTTAATAGTACAAAGGAATATGTAAAGTGATAAGAATATAAGTTTCACCTAGCGGGAGAAAATTTCGAATTATACATTAATTTCTGAAGAATTGCTAATTACATGCAAAAGATAAATGTTTAAAATATCTTGCACGTCCTCATGTATATTGTACGAGGTGCTGTATAGGATTTGTATCAGTTAGGAATGATCAATAGCAACGGGACAGGAATGAGTAAAACAGCACTATTTGCGTCAGCTTGGCATTGCCCTTGCGATAGACTTGGTATGAGGTTGGAGTAGAATTACTGTTAAGACAGACGATATATTTTCCCGTCAATTTATTGATTAATATGTGAACATCTATTTTTTACGTCCTTTTATAGTTTTTATGGTTTGACGCCTCGTCGTATCGAGGTAATTAGAGGTAGGAAAGGACTAAGTGCAAGGAACTTGGAAACAGCTTTTTTGAAAGAACTATCCCGGCATTTGCCTGGAGTGATTTGTGGAAACCATGTAAAACCTAAATCTGAATGGCGGGATGGGGATTCTGACCCGCGTCCTTCCGGATACGATGCCAGAAAGTTACGGCTCACTCACCACACTCGGTGTTTCGGTTGCAGTTAGAGGATAAACAAGATAAGGAGAATAAACCTCTGTACTCATATCTATGTGTGTTCGCCCTTGTTTCGTGCCATTAGGAACTGGAATGCATGGAGGAGAAAATAATTTGATATAAAGCACACTCAGCCATCACTAGGTAGATTTGAAAGTAAATAAATGTAGAACGATGTGATATGTGACGAAAAAATTTTGACGGGTACCGGTAGGTCATACTTTGAAAACTGGAATCGGAAAAATCTGGTATTTCGGAAGTATTTTGTGTCCGGAGGAGTTGTTTGCATACTTGGTGATATTATAATCTGCACTATGAAAATTGCTGTGTGAAGTGGTCGCCGGATGTCTCAGTGCAAAATCAAACTTCGATATGAATATTAAAACAGACGACCATGGTTTATGTGGGTACGAAAATGACAAAGTCGACTCAAGAGAGAAAGAGATTAGCGTTTCGCTGACGTATTTCACATACAAACAAAAGTTACTTTAGTATCAGTTCCGCAACTAAGCTGGGCGTTCTGGAGACAAAAACCTGATACCGATCACAGGGTACTGTCTGCTGATTTTTTGGCAGTGTTTCTGAATCGCGCTAGGAATTGTTTTCACCAGTCAACGTAATAACTTTTTTTGTTGGCCATGTTCCACAGTTGTTTGCATAAATGTTTTTGAATTAAAGACCGTCTTTTGACAACTGTTTTTATTAATGTTCTTTCACCAGTCGCGTTTCACCCTGTTGGAATGGGACATCATCAGTGAGAAAATTGTGGTGGCTGTAACATGTCAGTCCGGATGGCACTTTCAGCCTTTTTATGGACTGGTGTTTCATTCCAAGTTTTGGGATTGCTTACACTTCACTTTGCTTTGAACGAGCATTTCTTGTGATTACAACAAACTGGTTTACAGTGTTTACGGTGATGTCTTTATTTAGTATTGTGATAGCCACCACAATTTTCCCTCTGATGATACCACACTAAAAGGGGAGAAATCTGTCTGGTGAAAGATCATTAATAAAAATTGTTGTTAAAAGATGGTGTTTAATTAAAAACAACGTATTTATAAGAGTTGATAGGTCCATCAACAGTGTAAACCCTCCCCCACTTTTTTGAGCGTTTCATGTTCCATGTCGCTGCATATGTGACGTGTGCTACACTCGAGGCAGATTCCTTGGAAGCCAGCTCGGGGTTGGTGGTGTTTAAGTGGTGCCGACACACGGCCATCAGCCCGTTGAGAGGTCGATGCTGCGTAATTAGTTCTGTGTTGTAGTTTCAGGTGGTGAGCCAGTAATTAGATCGCAGCCCTCGTCGATCGAGGACGGAAGAACTTCGTTAAAAGGGAGAGCACTCTTGCTGTTGTGTCATTAAGTTAATTACTCGATTTGATTTAACCGCTGATTTTAAGTAATCCAACTCTTGATACTGGAATAATGTTAGATAAGCGTAATTTTATTTGTTAATACGCTATTCCTGTTTTAAAAAAATCTGCCAGATGCACATGTGTGTTCACAGCAAGGATAAGCGGAACTGCAAGGAACCCCATCTTTGGCAAGGTCCTCGTTTCGACCAGGCATATTCATCAAAATCAGTCATACACGATGAAAACTGCCGTAAGGAACTTAATTCTGCCTCCTCAGCACTTTAAACGTCCAGGATGTCTCTTAGCTCAGCGATAAAGATTTGCGGTCATTTCAGGTTCGATTTCGTCCCCCTATTACAATTTTTCAGACATAATAAGTATTTATTTGTAAATTTGACATTGATTTCCTTTAAATACACAAAAAGTAGAGATATTGTGAAAGATATGATGGCAAATTATATAGTGTGATAGTAAATTGCAGTTATTTAATACATTGAGTAGTGTGCAATATATTTAATAATATTTTCAATTCTGATTTTTTATGTAATTTTTAATTGTCATGGAGCGCACTCTCCGGTGGCAATTTCACTAAACACCCATTTTTTCTCCCCTTTCCTGTACCCACAGACTTTTGCCCTCCACAAATTTCAGTTTTAAATTGTTTGAAGGTTTTTGGAATATTATTCATCAATTCTCTTGGTAACTTATTCCAATCCCTGGTCCCTTTATCTACGAATACAAAATCTTCCCACACCCTTGTGCCTGAAATCGAGTGCCAGCTTCTAGTCGTGGTCATCTTTTCCCTTCCATGCATTACTCCTAATTCTTACACAAATATCTTTCCTCATCACTGATATACGCCTTGTACGAGACAAATCTACCAGCCCTTCTCTGTAACCCATCCAACTCCTTATTTGATACTAAAATTGTGGGTCCCATACTCCACCATCATATTCAAGCAATGGTCTGACCAAAGATTTTTAACCCAGTTCCTCTTCTTCTCTCGTACATCCTCTCATCACTCTCTCCAACAAGTGAAGGATTTTTAAGCCATTTCCTACTATCTGTTCAATGTGTCCTGTCCATCTGAGCTTGTTATCAAACGTTATACCAAGATATTTATATTACGAGTCTTCCACAATATATACTTCCACACATATACTTATACAAAGGGTTACTTTCAATTAAATTCCAAATCAATTGATATACTCAATTTCATTCTGTAAACGTTAATTGTAAGGGAGGAAAACAATTTGCTGGATACCTCCAAAGCTTGGCTCCGGCTGTCTGTGCGGCTTTACCGATGAGCTACCACTTATCCGTCAATTCTGTGCCAGCAAAGTACGTAAGCAGTGTCAAAATCTTTCCATGAGTCTTTCTCGTGGTAGCGTCCGACCACTTGACTCTTTTCTGGTAAAGTGGTTTGCAATGGCTTCCCGTCGCCTATCGGGACGTTCCAATGCACAGTGCCCTGCAGGTATGCCTCCCACCTGAAGTGATTTTTAAATTTTTTATACAGACCTTTGGTAACCGGTTTATTAAACTCTTTCGCAGATAGCTTATTGCTTCAATTGATCCCTCCTCTAAATGAAGGATAGAGGAGGATAAAATATGGAATGTTTGAGTGAATCTATATTGGTGGCTTTAGACTCTGAAAGAACATGAAAAGCAATTAAGATTCGAGATAAGGAGTTATATTTAATGAATGCTAGACAATTCACAAACTTTGTGTAAAGCTGTAATGCTGAAATTTTCAAGAGAACTTGAGCAATAAAAACGAGGTGAAAATGTTCTTACACGTATTAAAAACTTCAACAGCTAGAATTTTAAACATTTAAATGTTAACCTTTCTATTTAAAACTAGACGACCCATGCGAAAATTTCGCCAGTAAAAAACGATGAATAGTGAGGTTGAATGCTTGTAATATATTCAAAAGTAGAACCGCGCTTTTGTAGCAAATATTTACGTATTTGTTTATTGTAATAGGTACGCATCAAAATGCTTAAAACATATTACGAAACAGTTAGGAAAATTTAAAGCAGACTGTATGTACAACAAACTTTCTCCGAGCTTAACAGAATACAACCAACATGAACAAAATCTCTGTGATATGTGTTGCTGTGAGAATAAAATATTTACGTTGGAATTATATAGTGAAACAAAAGAATTACGAAAAAAATATCCGAAAAACTACTTATTGCATAAAAAACTGTTTATTGATATCTTTGCGATATCTGGTGCTGCAATCTAGGGACTTGGCTCTGAACTGTCTCATACGTGCGACCACTTTAAGCATCACATACCAAAAAATTCTTTCATAATTTATGATTTTACCTAATTGGAGACCTGAATCTTTATAGCGATATGTCAATTATCGATTTCGGATAGCAGATAAATGGCTCGTTATTAAAAAATAAAACACGTTGTAGAAATAATATTGACACTTATGCCCTTTAAGAATCGAATTCCAAAAATCCCTTTCTAGAATATGGCGTGACCAAAGCAAACACCTTGGTCTTTAAAATGATACCTCATTTATCGATTACGGTTAGGCATCAAAGAGGATAAATGGCTCGTGACAGAAAAATGCGTTGTAGAAATAATAATATTTTTGCCCTTTAAAGGTCGAATTTGAAAAAATTCTTTCTTAAAATGTGGTCTAACGGAACCGAAGACCTTACAAAGACATCAATCTGTAAAATGATACATCGTTTATCAATTTTGTTTAATTATCAAGGGAGATAAATGACTCGAGACACAATAAAAGCATTTTAGAAATACTGATATTTATGCTCTTTAAGGGTCAAATTCCGAAAAATTCCTTTCTTAAAATATAGCGTGACCATGGCGAAGACCTTAATCTTTAATATGATACCTTATTTATCTATATCGGTTAGAAATCAAGGGAGAAAAATGTCTCGTGACACAAAAATCCATTGTAGAAAAATTTATACTTTTTCCCTTCAAAGGTTGAATTCCAAAATCATTCTTTCCTAATGTATGATGTCACAAAGCCAAGACATTATCCCTCATAATCCTACTTCATTTATCGATTTTGGTTAGATATTCAGGGCTATAAATCACTCGAGAGACAAAAACACATTTTAAAAAAATTGACATTTTCGCCCTTTAAGGGTCGAATTACGAAAAATTCCTTTCTTAAAATATAATGTTACCACGGCGGAGACCTTAGTCTTTAACATGCCACATTTATCTATATCGGTTAGATATCAAGGGAGATAAATAGCTAGTGACACAATAATCCGTTCTAAAAAAATGTATACTTTTTCCCATTACGGGTTTAATTCCAAAAACATTCATTCTTAAACTACGATGTCACAAAGCTGAGACATTACTCTTCATAATCGTACTTCATACAGCGATTTTGGTTAGATATCCATGGAGATAAATCGCTCGAGACACAAAAAACGCATTTTTGAAAAATTGACATTTTTGCCCTTTAAGGGTGGAATTACGAAAAATTCCTTTCTTAAATTATAATGTTACCACGGTGGAAACGTTAATCTTTTATATGATACCTCATTTATTTTAATCGGCTGATATCAAGGGAGATAAATAGCTCGTGTCACAAAAATCCGTTGTAGAATAAATTATATTATTTCCCTTTAAGGGTTGAATTCCAAAAACATTCTTTCTTAAAATATGATGCCACGAAGCTGAGATATTACTCCTCATAATCTTACTTCATTTATCGATTTTGGTTAGATATCCAGGGAGATAAATGGCACGAGACACAAAAAACGCATTTCAGAAAAGTTGTTATTTTTTGCCCTTTAGGGGTCGAATTAAGAAAAATTCCTTTCTCAAAATATAATGTTACCACGGCGGAGACATTAACCTTTAATATGATACCTCATTTATCTATATCGCTTAGATATTAAGGGAGATAAATCGCTCATGACACAAAAATGTGTTATGTAAAAATTTATATCTTTTCCCTTTAGCGGTTGAATTCCAAAAACATTCTTTTTTAAAATATGATGTCACAAAGCTGAGACATTACTCCTCATAATTCTACCTCATTTATCGATTTTGGTTAGATATCCAGGGACATAAATGGCTCGAGACACAAAAAACGCATTTTAGAAAAATTGAAATTTTTGCCCTTTAAGGGTCATATTACGAAAAATTCCTTTTTTAAAATATAATGTTACCACGGCGGAGACCTTACTTTTTAATATGATACCACATTTATCGGTATCAGTTAGATATTAAGGGAGATAAATGGATCTTGACACAAAAACGCATTGTAAAAATATTGATACTTTTGCCCTTTAGGGGTCGAATTCCGAAAACTTCATTTCTTAAAATATGATGTGACCAAAGTGGAGACCATATGCGTTAAAATGACACCTCATTAATTTATTTCGGTTAAGTATGAAGGAAGAAACAGGCTTGTGACAAAAAGTACCTTATAGAAATAATATATATGATGATGATGATTGTATTTTAATAATGAAAATACTCAAATTTCTGAAAAATTAACATTATTGACTATGTATTCATGCCATACAAAAAATTTAGTATTTTAGTTTTCTGTTTTATGCAATTGAAAATTAATTAAAACGGGATTTTATGGTAATTCGTTTGCCCTATTTGTAAGTCTTTTTATGCACTTCAATCAAAGTGTAAACGTCATCGGTTAGACTTGAAGAACAAATGGGCGAAATGCCGAATCCAGTTCGATCTTGATGAGCGGCTGTTACTGTGAAATTCCTTTTCTGTGTAATTACAACTAATGACGTACGGATAATGTCCTGAATTAATTAAATGGAAAGTGCTCTGCTTAAATCCCCAAAACTCCTTCGGCAAAGAGAAGATGAGGACGCAGTTCCTAATCCTTTACTGTTAGGAAAGATAAATGATAGCATTGCATTCTGAATACTGACATCTTTCTTGAAAATCTTATTTCGTTAAATTGATCGAGATTTACTTTAAATTACATTATTTTCCAAAATTTGTAATATTTGTTTGAATACGTTAGCAGAATCAAATCTTGATATATTACAGAGGTTGATAGCTCCGAATTTATCGATTAAAGGGCTCAGTCGTATGTTACACAGAAAAAGTGAAACAATAGCCACAGCAAGGAGGGTTATGGGCTGTAACTATAATTGTGTGTGTGTGTGTGTGTGTGTGTGTGTGTGTGTGTGTGTGTGTGTACGTAACTACTATTTACTCAGACCAGTAAATCGAAAACAATAGTTTACATGCGGTCATACGGCCTGAGGAAAGAAATGCAGCTCCTAAAAACTGTAGGGGGAACCGGGTTGGTTGACTATAGAGCCCCGTGGATTAATGACCGAAAACCTGCCAGAGATGCAAGTGTTGCGTCATTAGACTACTGATGCGAATCGAACTCAAGTAAACCGGCACGTGACACTACGATCGCACGTAGTTTGGGAGTGGAGACGTTTTATCGATGTAAGAAACATATAAATAAAATTTTCTTTTCGTGCATTTGGTTGCAATATCGACATATTTACTATTAATAACTTTCCAGATCATAGTTAAACAGTAGTTTTCCCTATAACATAGCAATATTTTCGAGTCTAAATTACTGGTTAGGTTTTACATGTGGCCAGAACACAAAAATTGCGTCTGTGGTTGGTTGATTAATTTGATTTGGAGGCAGGTTGACTTGTTAATGTACCAACCCCCGTAATAACTGTAACTGGACTAAATGTGTGGAGAAGAGTGGTGTGTGTGTGTGTGTGTATTGTTGGGAATGCAATGGTGTGAGTGGGTGTCAGAAGCATTTAAAGTAGAATGTAGATTGATTTATCAGACTTCATAATAGCGTTATTGTTGCAGAACAATGAAGATATATCAAAGGAAGACTGAATGTGTAATACAGTCAAAGATATTCTAGATAAAAGCATTAATTGAACAGTAAAGGAATTTGATATCCCCTATAAAACATTACATCACTATGTTTAAAGCAAACAAAAAATATAAATAAATAAGTTCATTATTCAGAAGAAATCGATGATGATACAATATGCTTAGAGTACTCTGAATCCTATTCAAACTGTGTTGCTGGTGGAAAATTAGTACAGTGTTTACGTGTAGGTTGTGGGTCGATGCTAAATGTGCCAAAAGCAATGTAATGTTGTATGAATGTAATAATTTCCCTTCTTACTTAGAAGACTGATTCCATAGTATGAGTATTTTAATTTAATTTAATTGCAATGGAGCACAGGCTCCGATGGCAATTTCCCTACACACCCATCTTCCCCCTATCCTGCACCTACCTACATTGCCCTCTACAAATTTTATCTTTAAATTCTTTCAAAGTTTTCAGTAAATTATTCATCATTTCTCTTGGTAACTCATTCCAATCCCTGACACCCTTACCTAAAAAAGAGAATCTTCCTACACCCTTGTGCCTGAAATCGAGTTTAAAGTTCCTATAAAAACAAATGTGTCACAACTATGAAACCGATGAGACTGATTGTTAATTTGGTTATGTACAGTACTTAAAAATTCTTAACATTAAGACTAATTAATCCATAATGAGAGACAACATTTTTTTGCTAAGAAATGGTAATATAATGTTGCATTTAAAGATTTTCATTTAATATTACGAGATTGATTGTTAATTACTTAACAATACTAGTTTCTTATTTAAAAGCAAAAAACTGTAATATATGATTAAAGTCTTTGGTAAGCAAGATCAGTTTGTTTTATTTTTTTAGCATTTCTGGGGTTGGTTGACCAAGACAGAGTATTCCAGAAAACACTATAAATAAATCGGTTCCATGGTTAATTTCGACATTTTTATATATATATATATATTTAATAGATTATTATTGCTCCTATAAATTCCAGTGGTTTTGTTACACATGGGTACTAAAACAGGAAAATCATATATGTTTAGATAAAACTTTGTCAACTGGACTCGGTCTTACCATAAGGCAGGCCATTATCACATGATGAAACTTATCTATTTAACTTTTACAGATTTTTGTAATTGCTCTTCTAGCTGAAGTAGCTGTTACTGTTTGTGTCTATGAATTTATCATCAGTATCTTCCAATAAACATGCGAGTATACAATTTCAGGCGTCAGTTGAAAACACTTCTGACTTGTCAGATGACGAGACTTCAAATGGTTGATTTTTTGGTACTTGCTTCTTGCTGCTAACAACCACATGACAAAATGGCATCATTAGATTGAATGTTTTAATGTACAAAGAAAAGAGTCATACGAATTAGGTCACTGCAGATTTTCGGAATAAAGGAAATACTTATCATATTATCATTAAATCTGTATGTGACATTGCGCGATATATTACGCAGATCTGATTGCAATCGGATACTTTTATCGGCCCAACGTGCGTAGTACTAGCATATTGGTCGTCAGTTCGAATCCGGACATTACGCGATTCAATTATGAGTATGTATTGTGTGTGTTTTATTTCGTCCTGCTTTGTTGTCAAATATACGCTTTGAGATTAAAGATACACATATGCTGACGACATGAATCAAAACAGTTTAATCTGCCAAATGACAAGATTCCTTTTTTTTTTAAAAAAAAAAAAAATTTCCATCTTATTTCGAAAATTAAAAATTTTCTACCTAGTAATTACTTAAGTACTAGTCTCTGAGACACTCTTGTAAGAAAACAGCTTGAACGGCAGAGCTCTCATAACATATCTTTTAACCAGTGAGATAAAAAAATTTCGATTATAATCGACAATCACTAGTTAAGAGGCCAATTGGTATCCGTGTAACGCTACTTCATTCACTTCACAGAGTAAAATCATGTTACCAGCCGTAATATCATAACAGTCTGTAACCTCTTGATATTGGTGAGTTATTTTTCAAAGAACTATGAACGGTCAAAGATTACTGACCTTTGTCAACACATCAAGCGATAGTATTACACTAAGATATAATGCTTCTGTTTCTCCTGTAAGTAACGCACATCAGCATTTCATTTAACACCTGTAAACAGATTCCAGATAACTATTTGCCACACAGGGTGTTACAACGTGAGGATAACTATAATGTAAATAAAATATTTTGTATAAGAATAAACATTGTGTGTTCTGCCATTTATTTCCTTTTGTTTGATCTTCTCACAGTTCCTCTTATACTAATAACAACTTTTGACCGTGTGTAGAATATGTTTTAACAAAGTTCGATCCAAAAGATTAGCAGGTTCCCCTTTCTACGCAATATCTATCAATTATTTCCTCTCTGCAGCTATTATTCCAAAACCTCTGCTCGATTATACATTAAGTCTCACTCTCGCCATCTCTACTAACAATCACTTCACTTCCTTTCTTCCAGAGATACTATATTTTCCAATATATTAATCAAAGCAAATAATCTCTATTACACCTGCTGTTCTTTTTTTTTTTAATTCCATGAACTTTTATTTTTCTAATATTACCGCCTTTTCATGTAAAATTATATTTCTGTCTAAATGTGTAATTTTTAGTTTTTTTTTAAGGAATCGCTATGTTACAAGAGTATATTCGCCATTATGACAAACCTCAGGTTTTGTACAAGGAACTTACAATCTGTTCAACGTAACACATTTACGTCTTTCGAAATACATACTCAATAACTACATTTTATGGTTCACGTCGCTGCGAAACTATGATGGAGTCAAGCGTTTAACTCCGAGTTACTTCTTTTGATCATGGTGATCGTAACTTGACAGGCAGAGTAAGAGATATTGTAGTACACGATTTCCAACCCCCAATTATGTACTCGTACCAAAATCATGCGGAAAAACCAAAATCTTCAGTGTGAATACGATATTGTTGTTAATAATTCTTCCCCTGGATTGAGATGTGAAGCTAAGTACCCATCGGGTTTCTTCCGGAAGAGTAGGCCTGAAGGGACCGGCAGCAAGTTTCACCTTAACAGACATAGCAGATTTTAATA
Source organism: Vandiemenella viatica (assembly GCA_031002005.1). Classification (NCBI taxonomy): domain Eukaryota; kingdom Metazoa; phylum Arthropoda; class Insecta; order Orthoptera; family Morabidae; genus Vandiemenella; species Vandiemenella viatica. The sequence continues at coordinate 178,572,795 of JARYHS010013630.1, forward strand.
ATATGTACTGTCAGTTATCGTCTTTGTCGTACCCCCGAATCCGAGACAGAACGGGGTGGTAAAAAAAAATAATTATAAACTAGTGGAAACGAAAAAAAAAAAAAAAAAACAGAAGTCAGCTCTACATTTATTTACTTTTAAGTGATTATAAAGGTTTAACTAAAATTTTTATGATTGTGTCTTTTTCTTAAGCCTATTCTCAAAATTCACACATTAGGACAGACTCGTCATTGTCGCTTTCTATTGGCACACAGGAATTGAGTGCCAATTTTTTGCACATGGAACGAGCTAGCCAGCCTTCAACTGACTTTGAGCAAAATTCACCGCAGTATAGACAGTCACAGTCAGAACAGTCCTCAGGACCACTCTCGTTAGTTTTGGGTTTTCTCTTGAGCACCATCCATTTTCAATTTACCTTCAGGTACATTCATTTGTTTCTTTAAATTGTTAATTTTATTCTCTTTCTTAAATAGTTTTATCTTTGCTTTTTCGTATTTTGCAAAGTTCTTTCCATCTTTTACCTTATTAGTGATGGCTATCTCCTTTTTTTAATGGGGAACCTGTTAAAACATTGGCCTTCTACTTCTTCAGATTCGTCCTTTTCGTGGTTTCTCTAACTTTTGAAATATGCATCACAATTTCAGTATAAACATAAAAAGTTGGTCCTAATTGTCTTCATTTAATTTTTGGAATAGGCATTAGAATATAAGATGAAACATAAAATGAAGATACCCTGTTGTCAGCTGTCATGCAAGAGCACCCCAAGAGCGGGGCAGAATGGGGTAGGACCCCATTCCACCCCGGAATACGATTTAGGTTAGGGAGATAAAATAACTCGAGAAAGATACATAAACAAACATTTAACTACACGAAACGTACTTCAGGCATGTGCTAACTTTAATTGTAATGTAAACAAGTATGTATAGTTAACATTGGTTACAAAAACATCAGAAGTTACAATTCAGGAGGAGAAAATCACACAGCGAAAACTTCACAGACTAACGCTCGACAAAACTAGCCTAACATGGCTGCGTAGTTGAGCCGTTATACAGTATGTTGATCTAGTTCTGCTTATTGCTGATCCCTGGCAATACTTCCTTGACATCGAAAAACGTTGAAATTCATTCCGCCCCGGTACCCCGTTCTACCCCTGGGTTCCCCTACCTGATTCTGGTCAGCTCAGCTTTGACACTGTATTAGGTAGGACGCGAGTTCGATCATCGGTTTGGCCATCCAGACCTCATACTTCCGGGATTTTTTTAAAAAAAACTATACAAGCGACTGCCGGGATGGTTGCTCCAGACAGTCATGGATGAACTCGTTTGCTTTCCTTGCCCCCAATCCTCCCCGAACGCTGTATGACTACAGTGTTGGAACTGTTGACCACTGTTAATGTGATCACTAATCTGTCATCATTTACTAACATGAATCTGAACTCGTTCGCTATTACCACGAATCTTCAAGAAGCGATTAGTAAGAAGAAAAATTTATCCTTTTCGAAGTAAGTAGTAACTAGCTGAAACGCGGCTCAATGGTGCGAGCGCTGACTAATATCGCAGAATCTACATTAACAATAATGAATATTAGTAACAGACTTTGAATTTCATGTCATATTTTGCACACCTGCAGCGAACATACAAACGATGTAGTTCATTACAAGACAGGAAAGAACAGTTAACTTCTTGAAAGATGGGGGAGAGCATATGTTTAGCTCTCTTTCAGCGGCTCATAATGTACTTCAAAGTGTAACAGTGATTTTACGAAGTCTTTTTTTTATGGCTTTACGCCTCGTCGAAGTCAAAGTCATTAGAGGCGGGATGGGACTGGGGACAAGGAACTGGAAGGAATTCGGCCATACCCTTTTAAAGGAAGCATTCCGGCATTTGCCTGGAGTGATTTGGGGAAACCATGGAAAACCCAAATCTGGATGTCCGGACAGGGATTCGAACCGGTGTCCCTCCCGCTCACCCCCCATCCTTGTTTATTCTTTTGTGAAAATCTTGAGTCAAAATCTGAGGGAATGGTTTTACGTAAGAGGCAATCTTGGTATATATCGAATCCTACGATTAAGAAGGATTGCAGAAGAGATAAACGAAATACCAGCAAAATCTTGCATCATTCAGACAGCCGGTTGGACGATAATTCACGGAGAGGATGGAGTCGGCCCACGTTCCTTGTTTTTCGGTAAACGCGTAGCAACTGGAGACATGCAAATGAATGCCGAGGGCTTATTCCACCTGCTTTCCTCGTCCATGAATAATGCAGCCGCTGCGTGGCTTGGACCCGCTTACCTGTCGCCGGGGAAACCATTAGGTCCTTCTCAACAGGGCCTCACCCAAGACAAAGCAAGGCCCTGTGGAGCGCCGCAGCTTTTTGTCGAATTGCATAAATCAAAGTTTGAACAATTTGCACTTTGCTTGTTGTTGAAAGTGCTTCAGCGAAGCGGAAATTGGAAAGTTGAAAACAATGAATGGCGTGTGCTTTATTTTCCCCGCTGGTTTATAGCTTTTGGAGCAAATGCAAATAAAGATTATGAGTATATTGTCGAGAAGCTCGAATAATTACAGACTTGTACCATTCAGGAAGGTTTTTGTCGCTTGTTAATCATATTATATGATGATTTTTTTTTTTTTTAAATTCCAAGATTTTTTTTTTTTTTTTTTTTTTTTTTTTTTTTTTTTGAAACTAAACTCAGATATTGTAGAATCTGATATTACCTTAAAAGGGAATACAAAAACGTTTACTAATTAAGAATAAAAATGTTTACTTACATCAAAGTTAAAATTTTTTATAAAAATTACTGAACAATCTATTCCGTTGGTAAACTATTCCTGTATATTATGTTTATCAAATTAAGCTAACTATTTAAAGAACAACAGATCCTTGGATGATTTAAGCAATAAATGAATCGAGAATATATGGTACTGTCACAAGTAATTATCAAACCAGACAGTATGAATTGTAGTTGTAAACGGCGGCTTGCTGATGAAGCACAATCTGTTAGGGAACTAAAATGTGGAGACTGCTATACATTATGAAGAAAAGTCCATTATGAAGCTGCTAACACTTGCCATAAACTCCTGACAGGGCCAATGAATAAAACAGTTTGTTGGGTGTCTGCTACCACCAAAAGTTTGTGATTTTTCAAGAATAATGTAGCCCAAGTGCAAGATTTGTGAAACTGTAGTGATTCTCTGTCATGTGCTGTAAGTCATTTAGATGATTGGTAATTAGCTATCTCAATACCAGTTACGAATTATTACAATTCGTGGCTGTATCTGACTTTACTTCTTCAAAGAATGTAATTTAGAGGCTCAGATTTCAGCCTTATTGAAAAAATGCCTGTAAATGTTGTAAGGAATGTCTGAGCATAACACAATATTGTAAATAATTTCCTCAAGATCCATGTAAACGCTGATGTTTTACTATGAGGGTCTTCTGTTATACAGGGCGTTAGCCGGAAAACGCAACCCTCCCAGTCTGTTGCCGTCGGCAACTTGCTCGGACAGCGGGCCAGCAGTTTCCGCCACGCGGCACCGTGAATCACCGCACTGTTTAACACCTCCGCTGCCCCAACAGTGCAGTGCAGTGGACCCTTACATTGTTAAGAACGGTTTCTTTGCATTGTAGCTAGTTTGTGACTTCAGTCTCTTATTAATCAGTGTTGTGAATAAACGTTTCTTTGCGGTTTGGCTGGTTTGGGGCTTCATACTCTTACTAATCTGTACCGTGTTTGAGTGTGAGTAAAATTATGGTACGTTACAGTTTGCAACAAAGAATATTTCTCTACGATACATATGTGAAGAAGAAGTCGTTTAAAAAGTGTCGCAGTAAATTTCGTCGCGAATATCCTGGCGCTTTACTGCCAACAATTCTGCATCTGGTTAAAAAAGTAAGAGAAACGGGTTCATTTTTTAACAAAAAGAGACTGTCGGTCAACCGTATTCTCACAGAGGAGAAAATTGACGATATCGCTTTTCGACTAGAACAGTCACCCAAAAAATCATTAAGTCAGTTAGGGCAGCGTGTGTCTCGAATATGTTCAGAAGATGTGAAATGTGCATTACACAAGAGTGTCAACACTTCCAGCATCTTTTATAAGGTAAGCTAATGAATTACGTCACATTTAAATGCTTAGCACATACAAGTTTATGAAATAGTCCGCGGCCGACGGTCGAAAAATGCCGGGAGCTGACCGCTCGCTCGCCGCGAGCAGTTTCTTCCTTGTAGCGCTAACAGTGGGTTGCGTTTCCCGGCGAACGCCCTGTATATGTGAATATTTACTTTATATGTTATTTTCTTGTGCAAATCGTTTTATTTTAGCTTGTTATTTCCTGATTGTCCAATAGACTGATGTCTGATATCTACACAGACGGAAAAAAAAATCCCAACACCAAGAAAAAATTATTGTAGAGTAATGAAATTTGGACAATGCATTTGTCAAGTTAACATGTTTAATTGATTAAATTTTCAAGATCACAGGTTAATTTAAGCTCAAGAAAATGCATTTCAAATGTGAAATACTGTTAAATTAATAGCCGGTGTAACCTCCAGAATTTTGAATGCAAGCCTGCAAACGTGAATGCATTGTGTCATACAGGTTTCGAATGTCACTTTGTGGTATGGAGTTCCATGCTTGTTGTACTTGTGCTGTCAATACTGGGACGGTCAGTGCTGGCTGTGGATGATGCTGGAGTTGTCGTCCAATGATATCCCATACGTGTTCAATTGGAGACAGATCTGGTGATCTCGCAGGCCAAGGTAACATGTCGACACTCTGTAGAGCACGTTGCGAGACAACAGCGGTATGAGGGCGAGCGTTATCCTGTTGAAAAACTCCCCCTTGAATGCTGTTCATGAATGGCAGCACTACAGGTTGAATTACCAGACTGACGTACAAATTTGCAGTCAGTGTGTTTGGTATAACCACAAGAGTGCTCCTGCTGTCATAGGAAATTGCTCCCCAGACCATGACTCCAGGTGTAGGTCCAGTGTGTCTA